>ML786131.1:435591-475546 GCA_009831015.1 Picea engelmannii
TTTAATTTAATTCTGGGTCTCAATAATAACTGTTGGGGCCGACTTCTTATTCTGCCTATTACAATTGTCCGATGACCAATCCGCAAAGGGGGATTTGGTCCTAATACAATTACCGACATGATTAATCCACAATGGGGATTAATCCTATAAATAAAATAACAATAAGAATAAGAATACTCTTCACAGTTACATTATTTCAACACTTCGCCTGTATCTGCTCGGTGTGGATAGCGAGTTGTGTCCATGCTTGTTGTAACATCTCGATCTAGTCCTCTAGTTCGCTTGCCTCACTAGCTTCGGGTAGATCGGGCGCAACCTTCCGGATCTTTGGCCAGGCTACTGCAAGTTTTTCTTGCACTTTTTCCAGTTTGCGCTGAACTTGGATTATATCATGTTCTTTTAGCATTCGACATTCTTGTGCAACAAGTTGTTCTTTCCTGGAAATTTTGGCTGATCTCTCAACTTCCTGGAGCCTTTTCTCTAGTTGGTTTGTGGAGGCTCTGATTAGTCTGAACAACTATGACGTTGGCCAATGTACCAAGTTTGTAGATGACGAAGTTGCATTAGTGGGTGCTCACGTTTGTAGAGGGAGTCAACTTGTCGTTGAGTGGTCCGAACGGGTTTCTACCTCGTCCTCTGTTGGTGGTGCGGGTGTGATTCTCAACCTAATCTCTGTTGGAAAAAGCATCAAAACCTTGGTTCTGGTTATGCAGAGTTGCATCAATTCTGCACATTGTTGGGGGTTCTGGAGGACTTGCTCCATTTGCGCTCACATGGCTATTATATCTGGCTCCGTTGTTGAGTCTGGCTCATTGTGCACATCTAGTATCTTCGTATCTTACAGTACTTCTCCATCATGTGTCGTGATTTCTTGTAGATTCTCACCCTTGGGTGGTGAGGTGATTTTCTGGTTACAGTCGGGTTTCGGCTCTTCTTTGCTTTGGGTGGCTTCCTCCTATGCTGAAGACTCAGGTTGATGTTCTTGGCTATTTAGATTTGGAATATCATGTATCGTGCTCTACCCTGTGGTTTTGGGGTCGGGGTCAGGAACTTCTGATCTGGGCTTGGGGGATTCTCTGGTTGTCCATAGGGGTTGTCGTTCCTCTGTCTCTGGGTGGTCAAGCTGCATCGGTTCTAAGGGTGTGGTCTAATGTTGAATGGTGGTGAGGAGGTTTGGTAATTGGAGTGGTGGTGGAGGGTGCTCAACAATGATTGTGGACAGAAATTTTTTAGGGTCCGGGTCATCTTGAATGTCAATGATAGTGGTGGATTTGGTCATGGCGTGGGTTCAAGGAGCGGCATATGCAAGGGGTTGTGGGTTCAGGGGTTTGTTCAGTGAGACCCTCGTTCTGGGCCTCTTCACCATTGGTTCAGTGCCAAGCACATTGCCCAGAATCTAGTTGACATGCGCACCTGACAACACATCATCATCCAGTAGTTGTCGGGGGGGGCGGACTTTTCCTCCTCTCCAGCTGCAGTGTTTTTTCTTCCTCCTCTAAGTCTGTTTGTGTCGAAGCGTCTGGATTCTTCAGCTCGGGGCCTGAGCTTGATCCCTCTCCTGCTTCCTTGTCTTTTTTCTTGAGCAGTTCGACAGGCAAAATGTAATGCATTCCAGATTTACGCGGGCCATGTTTAACTCTTGGCCATGACATGAACTCCTAATCGAAAGATTCTTCATCCAAATAGAATGGTAGTGGTCGTGTGTGGAAATGTTCCCGACTGGCATGTCTCGGCCAAACGCATGTGTTGTGCCAGTTCATGCTGAAGCTGATATTCCTCGTGTTATTATTGAGGATATCCTGCGGGATGCACAGCCTCTGTTTTGCATCTATCATAGCATTATACCATTTGGCAAATGTTGTGTTGTTGAGTGTTGTGTTCTTCGAGTCTGGTCTGGACTACCATGGCTCGAACATCTTCGTCAGGAGCCCTTTATCTGGTATTTTCGGTTGTCTGCATACAGGTGACTTCCATTTGAGCATTGTGAATGCCACAAGTAGGTATCCATAGGTAAAGGTGCCTCCCTTCTCCTGCACCTCCTCGGAAGCTACTAATAGTTCCTCTAGCAAGAAACTACACCAATTGAACACCTCTCCCTGTGTGCAGAAGTCGGTGACTGATAGCGCATCTAAAGTGCATTCTCCCTTATAATAAGACCGCATAACTTTGTTGGATATGACGTAGTAGCCAGTTCGAACTATTTCAAGCAGTATTGGTTCAATGACCGTTGTGCATCCTCCTCTCTTTGTGTTAAACTTCTCGTACAGGCTAAGCTCACCTTTCTTCTTCCCATGTTTGTCGGGGCCCTGAAATGCCTTCGACACATCCTCTCCTTCAGAGGATAGTCCAGTAAGTTGTTGGATATATTTTGCATGGATTGGATACCGCTTATCCAGCCATAGACTTCTGTCACGCACTTTGCTTATCAGAAATTTTGTGTAGCGTGCAATTTCACCGGTGGTGCCAAAGACTGGTAAGTCTCGCAGGTTCATGATGGTGGAGTTAAATAGGTTGATGAACTCCTTTTTCGATATGAAGTGCATATCTCTGGTTCCATCCGAGGCTAACTCCCAAAATACATCTGGGTACATCTGTGGGAACAAGGCTGAATCCGTGAGGTCAAGGTTGAGTATCTTAACCTACTCTACCATCCCTTTGAGGTCACCTATGATCTTGACCTGGGGGTCACAGAGCTCATCTGGTACTGCTTCTCTAGTCATGGTGCTCCGGTTTGCTGTGGCTCTCGGCATTAGCGCTTCTGTGATAGTTAAAAACTAGGGCTACGTTTACAGTTTTGGTAGTGGTCCTAACTAGTTTTCATGGCTGAGTTTAGAAATGGCTATGCTCGTTTTAGAAACAATACATTCTCAGTTGAGTTCTGAGAGTCTTATGTCTGACTTAATGGGTAAGTTTTGGCAATAACTGCTCCTCATCATGACTATATAGACGCACCAGGGTGTGAGTTGTCCGACGGGATGGTTTGATCAAGGGAAATCCTATTGGGAAATCTTGGTATTTACTCATTTGAGTGGAATAGGGATGTGGCCGAATTGAGACCTTTATGTTTGTCGGGTGGGTGTCCTGGTGCAAACTTTGATGGCATCTTGGCATAATGTGTCTTTATGGATTAACGGGAAACATTCGGGGTATCGGAATGGCAATAAAGGGTGTGATTAGACTGGGTTTGCATGGCCTTTAACTCAAATTGGATTGGGATTCATGGTTCTTCCGACCACAAAGGTTGTCCCTGTCATCTTTAATGACTATCATTAATGGACTTTCTCATGCTTCAGTTTCTGTACTTCTGAGTCGTCAGTTCTGTATCAATCGACACTTAAACAAAACAAATGACTTATGTGTTATAACGCAACACTATGCACATGGACATTATTAACTGAATTTACAAAATTTCAGAAAGAAAATGAAACTCAAATCTAGCTATTGTACAAGATCCGTCGGACTGGAGTGATTGTCCTTCTTCTCAGTTTTGATATAGGTAGGGCTTCAGGAAAGCGCCAATCACCCATCCTGATCATAGCACACCATCCAGTTGCGTGAGTCAGACTGCTCCTGATGGTCGGATCTCTGCAACTAGGAAGGGTCCCAACCAGTGCATACGCAGTTTTTTAGGATGCTTCTGGTATCGGTTGTCGTAGAGTAACACCTTGTCCCCTTGTGTAAATACCTTGGTCTTAATGTGTCGGTCATGCCAAGATTTTTGTCTTTCCTTTTCAACCGACTGATGGAAGTCTGCTATAAATTTTTTTTCTTCAAGTTCTTGTAGCTACGCAAGTCTTTGCGCCACTGATTCTTCGTCTGTCATACATGTGGCTTGTGCACTATACAGACTTGGAGTGATGAACTCTACGGGCACCACTGCCTCTTTTCCGTAAACAAGCTGGAATGGTGTGTATTTGTGGATTTTCTTTGTGGTTTTCTTGTAGGCCCATAGTACCATTGGAACTCTATCATCCTAGTCCTCTCGGTTTGACCTTTGTTAGTCCCTTTTCCAAGATTTTATTGAAGGCTTCGACTGTTCCGTTGGAATGTGGGTGGTATGGACTGCTCTTGTGATGTTGAATCATAAACTCTGTTGTAAGTTTTGCTATAGTGCTACTAATGAAATGAGTTCCCTGACCGTTGGTTAGGCTCCTGGGACATCCAAAGCGAGTAATGATATTTTTGAAAATGAACCTAGTAGCAGTATCCGTCGAACAGTCCTATACCGTTGTTGCTTCTTCCCAACAAGTAAGGTATTCGGTCGTGGTAATGATGTATCTTGCCTTCGAATATTTAGTTGTAGGGTTGATTGGCCCAATGAAGTCAACTGCCCATTTCTCAAATTCCTATAGCGCTCTAACAGGTTGTAATGGAAGTTCATCTCGACATGACGGCTTGCCCACTCTTTGACAAACATCACACTATCTGGCATATGCTTTTGCATCTTTGAAAAGTGTTTCCCACCACAGTCCTACCTGTAAAACTTTATGTGATGTTTCCTTTCCTCCTACATTTCCTCCTGCAATTTCGTTATGGCATTCCCAGAGTATATCCTGCATTTCATGATCTAGGACACATCTTCTGAGGATGTTGTCTAGTCCTAGTTTATACAATTTCTCGACAATCAGTTGATAATCTGTTGCTCTTACGACCATATGGCGTTTCTGGGTTGCGGAATATGTTTCAGGGCAGGCCCCTGTACTGAGAAAGATTGTTATGTCCTCCAGATATTTCGATATGGCCTCGATCCTGAACAAATATGCATCTGGGAGATGGTCATCCACTGCTCCGCCACTTTCTCCTGACTCTAGTCTAGAGAGATGCTCGGGTCCGGCATTGCATCGTCATGTCTTGATGATGACTTCAAAGAAAATTCCTGAAATAACAACAACCATCTACAAATTATCCCTTCCAACACAGGTTTGTTAACTAGGTATTTTAATGTTGAATGATCAGTAAAGAATTTGAAATGAGACCCTAACAGATAATGTCTAAATTTGTGTAAAGGGTAGATCATGGCTAAGCCTTTCCGTTCTATCATTGTGTAGTTTCACTCTACTTGCGATAGCTTCTGACTCGCAAAGTAGATAAGGTGATCCATAGCTCCCTCTCTAGGTTGCATTAAGATAGCTCCTAAGGCAATTCCTGAAGCATCTACATGGACATGAAATTCCTTATCCCAATTTGGGAATATTAGGATCGGTGTTGTAGTGAGCTTTTCCTTAAGTGTCACAAATGCTTTATCACATTCAGGAGTCCATTGGAATGGTTCAGCCTTTTTCAGGAGGTTTTCCAAAGGTGCAGTAATGCTAGCATATCTTCAAATGAACCTGCAATAGTAACCTGCATGTCCTAGTGTGGAGCGCAACTCTTTAATACTTGTAGGTGGCATCATATGTGCAATTGTCGCAACTTTAGCTGGGTCTACCAATACTCCTTCTCAGCAGACTATGTGGCCCAACAGATTTCCATGTGGCACACAAAAGATACATTTCCTAAGGTTTAATGAGATTTGTAACTCTCGGCATCTGTCAAACATTAGCCTTAGCAGTGTTATATGGTCCTTAAGCAAGCTATATATTGTCCAATAATCCATATAGACTTCTATGAACTTGTGAATGAACTCTCTAAAGTCTTCTATCACAATCCTAGAGAAAACTACAGGGGCGTTCTTTAACCCAAATGGCATCACATTGTATGCAAAAGATCCCCATTCGGTAATGAAAGTGGTTTTTCTCTTGTCCTCTTCAGCAATCCTAACTTGATGGTATCCTGAAAATCCGTCTGTAAATGAGTATGCTTCCTTCCCCGCAACCTGTTCTAGGACCTCATCGGAAAAGGGTGTTGGGAAAGGGTCATGCACACAGGTGGATTTGAGGCTTATGTAGTCCACACAGACTCTAATATCCTCAGTGTCATTCTTTCTTTGAATGACTATCGAGTTGACCCATTCTGCTTCTTCTACCAAAAAAATGAGACCTGCTTCTAACATCTTATCAATCTCCTTCTTGACTTTCTATTTTACTCTTGGGTTAAGATTATTTGGCCTATGTCTGACAGGTTTGGATCCTAGTTTTAACTCAATCTTCATTCCTCCCATAACTCCTTTGATTCCCTTCAATTCTGGAAAAAAAAATTGGGAACAAATCTTTGTATTCCCGCAGTAAACTCTGTATTTCCTGACTGGTTTTCTCATCCCAGTAATCTCCCACCAAAGCTATTTTGGGTTGCTCTTCGGTCCCTATGTTAAGTTTCTGCAATTTCAAAGGGTGATTGTAGGAACTATCGGTCTGGATAGGTATGGTGTTTTGGATTTCTCTGTTCCCCTCGATCTATTTGATGGCTAGGTTTCTTAGTTCTTCTAATTCGTCTAGGATTTTTGAAGCTTTGATAATCCGATAGCATTCTATAGGCTTTTCAATCAAGGGTAAGTGGAGTTTACTTTGAAGTTATTGAGTATGCTTGGGACAGACTACAAAGTATGATATGTTATCACTATTGGTTGTAAAAATAAGTTCTTTAATCTTTTGTAGGATTATTTCAAGATCGGGGTACTTACTTGTGAATGAGAAGTCTTTTCAAAATCGAGCTGCCAATATCTTCCAATCGCAGGTCTGTCGTCTGGTTTCCTCATGTATAAACCAAGCTTTCGGGATTGGGCCTAGATAATGGGGGAATCTTTAAACCCAGAAGTGAGAGGGTATCTTCGCAGCCTGCCATTGTTCCACGCACTATTGAATGTGTATCCTAGGGTCTGATTCTCCACTGAACAGTTGTGAAACATGGAGATACGTCTGCATTTATGATTATAACTGCTCCCTATTGCAGAACATGTACTTCAGATCTTGATTCACCTTGTCCCAAGTTCTAAGTGTGGCTTTATGAGTAGCCCACCATCTGGTGGTGGTGTTCTTGAAAGTTATATCTAGTACCAAGATTCTTTGATCTTCTCCCATAGTTTCTTCCATATTCTGCAAACATTTGTCTAGATCTGAGATGCCATCGTATATTGGATGTTCTCTGACTTCAGTCCCAACCCATCTAGTCATTCTGATAGTTGTGCACCTTCTTGAGAATCTTTCATGAAAACCTTGTTGCCAACTATCAAAATCCAGTTCTGAGTCTTTGTCAGCTGACTGTATACTTCTCCAGCTTACTGATCCATCAGCCGTAAGGTTTATATAATCGTTTCTTGTCCCAGTTGTTACAGTGTACAATTGGTCTAGGTCTTCTCCTTCCACATTATTGTTTGTTGGTTATGTGTACATCGGTCCTACACATGGATCCAAAGGTTGAACTACCTCGATTCCCTCAGCTTCAGAAGTCATGGTATCTTTATTTAAGTCAATTACTGCATAATTTTTGTAGGCCCAATCGATGCCAAGTAGCGCAAGGTAGGGGTCCTTGTCTTCCATGATCTCAATGACTTCAAAGTCAACCACTGTTTTTACTCCTACTACATCAATTTCCACGTTCTCCAGTCTTCCTATGGGAAAGATACAGTATTGGTTTTCCATTCTTAACTGAATTGGTGAATATGTCAGACTCAGTTTTCCTAATGCTTCCTAGGTCTTCTTGGGCAAAATGTTCACATCTTACCCTAGGTCCAACATGACGTCCTTAATTTCGAAGTCATATAACTGGGCTACCAGTTGGAATTCTTTTATGGTTCTTACTTTTCGTCGTTGAACTCTCTGAGTACTCTTCTTGGGAAGGTTAGATCAAATCCTTGCTTCTAAGGTTTCTTCATTCCCTAAGACTAGGTATAGCACATTTCGCAACTTCTCTATCAGTTGATCATAAACCCAAAATGTCAGAGAATAATTGAAACCAGAGGTCAACTACATTTTGAGGTTGCTTAGGTTGTCTTGGTATGCCTATAGGGTTTCTAGGTGCAAGGGGTGAAGCAAGGACTTGTGCCACCTTAGGGTATACAACCGGCTAAGGGGGGTTCTCTTGCATTTCATGATTAGGAATATTATGGAATATTTCTATGGCATCTTTAAAGAACAGTTTTTTCTTTAGGGGGTCGTACATATCTTCTTTAGGTGTTGCTTTCTGAATATGAGGTAGAGTATCAGCATCAGCTCATGTCTTCGCTCCTCCTCGAGTGACGATGTTAAGGTTTGGCAATTGTCCCTTAGAAATCCTCTTGATATCTGAACTGATAATGTTAGTTCCTCTTTGTCGTACTCTGTCTTCCCACTTTGCAATTATCTCTAGGCAGTCTTCGGTTGTGTGTTCATTGGTTCTGCAGCGAGAGCACCATGGTCACCTTGGATGAGGACAATCTCTGGCCAAGTGACCTTGTTCATCATAGTTGTATCATCTGCTTGGTCCTCTTCCCCCAGTTCTCCCTCCTCTAAAATCTCCTCCAGCTTGACCTCCTCGACCTCTTCTTGGTCCCTGCGGGTTCTCATTCACCCTAAATGTTTTTCGGTCTAGCCTGTCTACAAGAGCGTCCAACACCCTACATTGATTGGTAGTATGTGTGGTGGATTCGTAGAACTCACAGTGTATTTTGTTTGGTACTATCGAATACTTTTGCATGATGGGGCACTGCCTTGGTCCATGCCCATGGATTCTGAAGATCTCACAATATTTCGTTTTTGGTGTTGCTTGGCCTCCTAGGAAAGTGTGATATGGGGTGGAATGATGGAATGGTGGGTTCGTCGATACTTGTGCAACTCCTCCTGTAGTTCCTGGTGGGGTTACCAAATGATTCTGAGGAGGTCCCAGCCCCCTTACTCGTGGACATTCATTCACCAAATGACCTTCTGTATAGCATCTAGTGCACCAAACCTGTGGTCGTCCTAGTCTGGGTATCATCAGCTCTTGAATCTTTTCTATAAGTGTTGATATTTTCCCTTGTAGTTGTGTTAGATTTGCATCTACTGAGGGTTGGGTTGCTCTCAAACTCCCAGGGTATCCTGCCATGGCTTTAATCTTCATAGATTGTTCCAAGGCGTCTATTAACGTGGCTATTTGTTGTTGTGTTAGCGGAATCTGAGTCAGGGGTAGCAGTCCTTGAATGTACCACTCCCTTTGATGTTCTTCGTGGATTGGATGTGCTAACCTCCCTATGGCATCTTTGAACTTATGGTTGTACTCCCAAGCTGATTCGCCTTCCCTCTGTTGGATCTCACGCAACTCAGACAGAGCCTGTTGTTCTGACTGAGGCATCTTGAACTTTGCTATGAACCTCGTCTGTACCTGGTCAAGTGTGAACACTTGACCTTGCATCCCTAGCACTCATGGTTCAATGATCTTCATGTACCACTTGAGAGTGCAACCTCTCAAGCTAGTCTAGAACTCGACCAGCTTATTTGCATCCAGAGTCCCTCTGGATCTCCAGATTGCTTCGCACAAGAACCAATGATGTTCAACGTCTCTGTCTCCCTTACCCCAAAATTATGGGTATCGGGCAATCAAACCTCCTGCATGGCTGGCCATTTTTTATCTTGTTGTTTGTATCAATATGAACCCTAACGGTCCTTCTTGCGATCTACCAGGGGATCCCAATATCCTCCCTGTATCCACACTTCTTGGTTGTGACTGGTTAGCTAATTGTACTGGAACAGAACTTGCACAAGAAGGTAGTGTCGAACTTACTGCTTGTATAGAAGGCACTTGGGGTATGGGTGATTTGGGGTTGGYGCCACTGGCTTCGGGGTGGTTTTCATTGATATGGGGGGTCTCGTTAGCTTCCACTGGGATGATCTCTTCATTTGGATCCCCGATCTCTCCTGCTATCGGGGATGAATCTTCTCCTTCTCTTCCAAGATTCATTTCAGCTTCCTCCTCTCTTACATCCTCTCTTTATCCTTCTCATCCCACCTCCTGGGGACTTCTTGCTCTCTTTTATTCTCTCACATTTAATATTTGACTGGCTAGTCGTTCCTATCTTCTCATCCTCTGCAGTTCTTCCATCTGTGTTTCCTCTATTTCTCTCGATCCTCCTTCTTTCCTCAACTTTCAGACTGTCTTGTGGCTTTCTTGATCTTGTCACACCACCATTTCTCAACTATGGCGGCTCTCTTGAGGGTTCGCTCATCTCTCAAATCCATTCCCCCATTTATCAAAGAACCCTTCCCCTTCCTCAGGCCATGACTCTCAACCCATCTCACCCTACCCCAAGCAAGGGTGTTTATGTTGCCATCTCGGTCGGGGACATAATCAACATCCCTTCGGGCAGTTTACTAAAAATAATCCCGGTTTTAGAGATTAGGGTTTTGGGTTTTAGAGATTAGGGTTTTGAGATCGGGGACATGTGTGTAAAATTTAAAGACATCGTTACCTTATGAGATTTTGACTTGTCTAATTCATGATGTTTCTTCAACCCACTAGGTGAATGTTCAACCATAACTACATACAAATAGAGGAAACATTGAATTCGTGTCCACATCACGATGCTTAGAAATAAATTGATCATACTAATTCTACAAGATTCAATTACTTTGCATTCTTTTTTGAAATTATTTCTAATTACTGATAGCCATTCTCTAAATTTATTGTTAAAAAAAAATCCCCATCCTTATTAATAAAAAAACTCTTCAAATCCCTATCTATGTATCAATCCTACATGTTCTTGAAATCCAAGATCTAAAACCAACAAAGATATGTATACCATAACTCTTAAAATCCCTATCTATGTATCAATCCTACATTGCTTTTGCGAGTTCTAGTTGTTTTTTTGAGTGGTTAGTAGTTCAATTGTTTGGAGAAAGTAATCGAGGACTGTGTGTGATCTGTAAAGTGAATCATGTAGGAGAAATTGTTTGCCTTAGAGGAGAATTTGAAGCATACATGGATAACTATCATTGTCACTTTGAATTGTGTATCATATATGAATTAATGGAGGTTAGAAGAGGAATCAAGAGGTGTGAATGCCAAGTATAAGAGGCCTAGAGAGAATTGGAAACCTCTACTAAGAAGTGGGCAAGGTGGTAAGAAGAATGGGATTATAAGGAAAGAGTGAAATTCCAAGTTTCGGATGGGCATGTCATTGAATCTACTCTTCATATGTCTACATTTATAGAAAAGGAACATGACTTTGTAGATTTCATGCACAATTATAAGAGAAAATATGAAGAATTAGAAGCTAGAATGGGTTCTTTACACTCTATGGTTTATGGAATTGTAGAGTATTTTCAATTTTGAGTGAAACCCGTGAAATCATCCATCCCTTCACCAAATATTTTTGAAGGTACATATGGATTTGGATTGTCTTGGGTGAAAGAGGAGGATTCATCCTTGCAATGACCATGCATGTCAATTTCAAGATTTGAAGTGGGAGCGACCAACACAGCATACTTGGATGACGTGGATATGCACCCAACTGAGAAAGCACCGAATTTCTAGGTTGGCCCTAAAGAAGAAACCCTTAGTGGACCAAATTTATGTAAAGTGTAGCTTTAGTAATGTTTCATAGGGAAATTTTTCTCTTAAACCAATATATTAGGAAATATGCATGCCAACTATATAAGATTAGGACAAGGACATCCTATCTAGAGCAATTTTTGGGCAACGATTTTGGCCTTTTTAGACATTTTGAACTACAAGCTTTAGCCTCACTTTTCTTAATATGTATTATCCAACTATCTCGTTCATTTGCAGCCTTCTTTTAATACAAAATTTAACCATTTTTATTTTTTTTAATGAAGTTTAAACATTTTGTTATCATAGTTATTTGATATGAAAGTGAAGACTGGACCTATAACATCTCTTATGAAACTAGGAACAAAATTGAGCATGTGTTTCCTCCTAAGAGGTCGCATTTTCAAATCCAGAGGGGGGTATGGTATGTATACCTTTATAGGCTTTACCAGTAAAATCACTGGGCGGAGGGCGTCTCATGCACCAATTTGGTGTCTGGTTTGGTCGTGACCTTAAAAATAGATTATTATTATTATTATATAAATTAAATGCAGTGCTCCTTACTCTTTTCTCTTGATTGATGTTGTATATTTTTTCATAGAGTCTAAAACCATAATTATATATTTAGAATATAAACATAAATTGCTCAAGTCGAGTAAGGATAGGTTCATTGTTATCACTTCTAGCATGAGCAATAACCACAATAGATTCAAAAGAGATTGTGATAGAGATTATGAGGGTTGGATTAATTATTGGCACATAAAGAAGATGATTGATCCACTTACTAATATCAATATAATTAAATCTTACATCCCTATCAAATTTAAAGATAAGACCTGCAATGACAATGACTTATTGATAAGAAGAAGTTGAAATACTACAAAGATTTTAATTCAATCTTATTTTGGATGATCAAAACTATTTTCCAAAATTATGATATTAAAACCAAAATGAATATTTTTAAAATTAGGATCAATGTTCGTGATCTTCATAATGAAATTGGTCGATACACTAACCCAAATGCACATTGAAATGAGTGAATTTGTAAAATTTGTAATATAGAAAAATTGATATTATCAAGTAAAACCTAAAAGAGGGTGTACAGTGGAGTGAAGTAATAATGGGCTCTCAATTATCATTGTCTTGATTAAGTTTAAGAGGATTTTCAAGCTTGAATATGGTGAAAGTAAAGGAGATTTTTTATTTTAAGGGTAGATGGTGGATATTGGTTATAGTGTTTTAATGACACTTTTAAATCATATGATTAATTTGATGTTAAGGGTGATATTTTATCTTATTGTTTATAGTATGAGTAACAATTATCATGGGTTAGATGATTAACTAGTAATGATAATTAGTAGGATATAGCATAATGTTTTTTTAGCAATGGCAAGCGAAGCAAGGTAGTGTTTAGGGTTTCAGAGACGTTTTTTTAAGGGCATGCAGGCAAGTTTTTCGTAGTTATTTTTGGGAAAGTACTAACCGCAGTAGGGATGGCAGGGAATCAAGGGTCATGGTAAGAGGGGGGTGTGCAAATCTCGAAAATTGTTAGTTTGTTTAAAGAGGCGATCATAGGAAGATCTAGCCAGCCCCCAAAAGATCATGAAATAGGGTGGGGTACGTAAGGAAGTGAAGAGAAATGGATACCCTAACAACTGTGAGGCAGAGGCAGGGTGATCGACGAACCAGTTAAAGAACAAGTGTCTACCTAAGACCAATGAGAACCCTAGATACAATATCACTTCACCTAGAATTAGGAATTACATACAATGTACGAAGGATCATGCAGTAGGTGGTAATTTCATGGGAATTTGGCCCTCTGGAAAAGACTTGATAGGGTGGGTCAATACAAGATGGAAGGAAAAAGGATAGATTGATCTAAAACTAGGGTTGAAGGTTTTCTTCACAGTCATATTTTCATGCATAGAAGATAGAGAACAAGTATTCAAAGAAGGATCTTATTTCTTCAACTCAATTGGACTACATTTGTGATATTGAATAGGAAGGTTCTTGCTCAAAAAGGAGGATTTCACTGTGGCATCGATTTGGATCTGAATGTATTCACTACCCCAAAAATGTTGGGACAAAGAGATGTTGGAAGGGATACGAAACACACTAGAAACCTTTGTGAAAATCTAAGTAGTTTTGAAAATAGGGCATTATACTTCTTATGCAAGAATTTGTGTTTATATGAATGTGGTAGGGGCACTCCCAGACTCAATAATTATCTCATATCGGGATAACGATTGGACCTAGACTCTATATTACGAACACATTCCATTTAGATGTAAGAGGTACCATGAACATGGTCACTTATTTGAGGATTGTCCAATGAATGCATAGATCTCAGCAAATAAATCCAAGGAACAATGGGACCAAGAGGGTTTCACGAAAATTATAAACAAAAGAAAATTAGGAAGAAAAGTAAATAAATCCATGGCCTAGACAGATAATAAGAATACAAATAATTTCCACGGAGGAAAAAAATAGGGATAGGAATCACCCAACAAGAAAATGAATAGGTTGAGATGTAGGAGAAAAATGGTATAGAAGGTTCACAGGAAGAGTCGGAGTGGGACAATTCAACCCAAGAAATGGAACAAGATGATCTAGATATAGATATTAAGGTTTTGATGGAGGTGCATGGAGAATTAGAATTGAATAATATGTTGGAAGGTTGTTTGCATAAACTTCAAAGATGTTTGATAAAGGGAAAAGGAAAGGGGGTAAGTGTAATATACCATATATAAAAAGTATGCAGAACAAAAATAAAATGATAGAAATGGCAGAATAACAGTAATATAACCAGCATAATCTCCACAATAAAACAGAAACGATATAAGAACAACAACAGAATAGCACTTTGATTCAGAAAGCAATGTTCACGGGCCTCTTCGAGGGGGCAACCTCCAGTCGAGCAATGCTCTATTACAATAATCTCCAAGCTAGGGTTCTCATACCCTCGACTCCTATTTATACTAAATATGTTTATCAAAAGAATCATCTAGAGGAAGATCCTTCTAGAAGCGAAAGCTTCTATTAGGTCTTCTTACATCCGCCTTATTCTATTTTATTGAAAGGCCTTATTAATATTGACCTTTATTACATCCGAATATATTGTTCTGCCTATGTGTGGGTTAGGACCCTAACATGTCTGCCCCCTTAAAAATAGCCTTGTCCTCAAGGCTTGAGATGTGGAAATTGCTGCAGAATGGTAGTTGGTTCCCAAGTGGCATCTGTTGGAGTTGTATCTTTCCACTGGACTAGCACTTCCTTGATGGTTCTCTGATGCAAGTGACGCTCACACTGGTCCAAAAATGCTTCTGGTTGTAGCCAAATGGATCCTTCTTCAGCTAACTCGGGAAGGTTGGTTTTAATTTGGCACCTAGTTCCAATCACCTTCTTTAAGCATGAAACATGAAAAACAAGATGTAGCTTTGAATGACTGGGAAGAGCTAACTGATAGGCTACTTGTCCCACACACTTGAGAACTATATAAGGACCATAAAATTTGGGCACTAGCTTCTGATAATGTTCGGCCTTGAGGGAAGTTTGTTTGTAAGGTTGCAGTCGCAAAAACACCTTATCCCCTTCTGCAAATTGACGTTCAAAGCGACCTTGATCTGCTTGTTGCTTCATGTGATTATGTGCTATGACCAAGTTCTCTTTGAGGGTATGGAGAATAACCTCTCTAACTGTAAGTGTTTGGTCAACCACTTGGACCTTCAAGGCACCCGGTAAGTATGAAAGAACTGAAGGTGGATTCTATCTATATACCGCTTCAAAAGGAGTCATGTGTGTATTTGTATGGTAGCAAGTGTTGTACCACCATTCAGCTAGGGGTAACCATTGAGCCCACTAATTTTTCTTTTCAGAGGAAAAACGCCTCAGATATGTTTCCAAACACTTGTTGACAACTTCTGCTTGACCATCAGTCTGGGGATGATAAGTTGTGCTGAGATGCAATTAGGTGCCCTGTAGCTTGAACATTTCTTGCCAAAAATTGCTTGTGAAAGTTGGGTCACGATCAAAAACAATAGAGTGTGGCATGCCATGAAGCTTGAAGACTTGGCCCATGAAAATTTGAGCCACCATGGATGCTGTAAACGGGTGTTGAAGAGCGCATAAATGAGCATACTTGGAAAGGAAATCAAAAACCACCATTATGACTGATTTATTTCCCGATTTGGGTAAGCCAGTAATAAAGTCCATAGAGATATCCTTCCAAATAGCAGATGGAATCAGAAGCGGTTGTAGTGTGCCAGGAGATTTGATTGTTTCTCCCTTGTTGCGTTGACACACATCACATTTAGCGACAAAATTACGGATGTCCTTTTTCATACCATCCCAGAAAAAAGAACGTTTGACCCTGTCATGGGTTTTAGTGAACCCGGAGTGCCCCGCGGTGTTTGTAGCATGAAGCTCAGAGAGTACTGTGGATTTAAGTTGTGATTGTTTACTTAAATACAAATGGCCTTTGTATCGAAGCTCATCATGGAGCCAAGAGTACCTTGGGGGAGTTGGAGCATTGGACTGCAATTGTTGGATTAAATGTGAACTTTTGGGATCTTGTAGCCATTCCTGGCAAACGGCTTGGAGCCAATCAAGTACAATAAAGGAAAGAGAAAAAATGGATCCTTCATCTTCATATTTTTGGGAAAGTGCACCCGCCACCACATTGTCTTTGCGTTTCTTGTAAATGATCTCATAATCATATCCAAAGAGCTTAGTCACCCATTTTTGTTGCTCTAGGGAGGAAATGCATTGTTCCAGAAAATACTTGAGGCTTTGATGGTCTGTCTTAATTTGGAAATGTTGCCCCAATAGATAAGGGCGCCACAGATCAATGGCATGCAGAATAGCCAACATTTCCTTTTCATAGATGGATTTTCCCAGATTCCTTTCAGATAGTTGCTTGCTGGTAAAGGCTAGAGGTCGACCCTCTTGCATAAGGACAGCACCAATTCCTTTCCCTAAGGCATCACATTCCAACACAAAGGTCTTTGTGAAATCAGGAAGGGCCACAACTAGAGTGGTGCACATGGCCATCTTCAAGGTTTGAAAATCTTGAGCAGCGGCTGGAGTCCAAGTGAAAGAGTTATTTTTTAGGAGAGCAATGAGAGGTGTTGCAATCTTTCCATAATTCTTAACAAACTTGCGATAATACCCTATTAATCCCAGAAATACATGCAAGATTTTGAGAGTCTTTGGGTCCGGCCAATCTTGCATAGCTTCAATCTTTTTCGGATCCACCCTGACGCCATCCTTTCCAACCAGATGCCCCAAGTATTCTACTTCTGAGGCACCAAAAGCACATTTAGACTATTTCAGGAAAAGTTGGTGATGAGAGAATAGATGGAGAACTCAATCCGCATGAGTAAGATGGTTTGTCCAGGGTTTGCTATAGATGAGGATATCATCAAAGAAAACTAAGACAAAATTATGGAGAAAAGGACAGAAGACATGATTCATGAGGCTTTAGAAGGTGGAGGGGGCATTACACAAGCCAAAAGGCATGACCAAAATCATAGTGGCCCTCATGAGTTCTAAAGGCAGTCTTGGGAATGTATGCCTCTTTCATACGTACCTGGTGATAGCCCGAGCGAAGATCAAGTTTAGTAAATAATTGGGTGCCACTCAATTCATCCAGGAGGTCATCAATGACAGGAATGGGAAATTTGTCTTTAATGGTCAGTTTGTTGAGGGCATGGAAGTCAGGACACATTCGCCAAGAACCTTCTTTATTCAGGACCATGAATACAGGAGAAGAGTAGGGGCTTGTACTAGGGCGGATAACGCCTGCATTAAGCAGTTCCTGGACCATTTTCTCAATTTCATTTTTTTGTGAAAAGGGGTGGCAATACAGACGGATAATGGGGGGAAGGCTTCCGAGTACAAGGGGAATGGAATGATCATGAACACCATGGGAAGGAGGGAGTCCTTGGGGAGTGGAAAATACCATTTGATGTTTAGAAAGGAGGGCTTGGAGGTCTTGCGGCACCGAGGGTGTCTATGTTGCTTGTATGGCATGGAGTTGGGAAATAACACCAGAATGACCTTTTTTTAGCAACGTTTCCATGCGATGGGAACTAATGATCTCAGGTGAACCAGCGGTGATGCCTTACAATTTATACGGGTGGCCCTCCTGGTCAAATTGCATGGTTAATTCCTTAAAATCCATGAGAATGGGACCCAAAGTCCTTAGCTAGTATGCACCCAACATAATGTCACAACCGCCCATGTCGATAGCAAACATATGGGATTTTAGGTGGTAGTCACCAATTTGGAGATGCACATTTTCACTGCGCCCTCCACATTTCATGGAACCACCATTGGCAATCATGATTTGGAAATTGTTGGCGACATGGATGTAGCAATGAGTTTCTTAGGCAATGCGGCGATGAATAAAATTATGGGTGCTTCCACTATCAACCAGAATGATGACCTTCCAATGCTTGATGTGACCATTTAACTTAAGGGTTTGGGGAGCGGAGAAGCCAGTGAGAGCATTGAGGGAAATGACCGGTTCTACTTCAGGAGGGTCTGAGGGAGGGGTTATGTCAGGGGTTTTAGGTGACTCAGACACAAGGGGAGTTTCAAAATCCTCCTCCGAAATATCCTTAGAGATGGCCATAAAAATATTTTGTTCCTTACACTTGTAGCCCGGGAAATATTTTTCATCACAATTATAACAAAGGCCTTTGAGTTAGCGTTCAGCCATTTCATCCCTTGTCAATTTTTGGATCTTTAGTGGGGCGGAGGGAGTAGTGGGATTGACGGGTTTAGGGCGAGGTATAAAGGAGGGTTTTCGGTTTTGAGAAGATACAACCTGTTGTGCTTCTTTATCTCTTTTAGTATCCTCCACCTAACTCGAAGGTCGAGCAATGAGGACATGGGCCCGAATCTCTTCCTTGAGGCCACTGATAAAACACTCTCAAAAAAAGGCATCAGTCATGCCCTCTATTCGGAAAGCCAGGCGCTCAAAGGAAGCTATAAAGTCTTCCACTGTTCCTGATTGTTTCAACTTTGTCAAACAGCCCAAATGGTTGGTGTCAATGTCAAAGTGTTCATAAAGCTCAGCCACAAAGTGTGTCCAAGCAATATACCCTTGACGAGAATTTTTTCTCCATTGCCACCATTGCCAACATTCTTTATCTAGATGGAGAACACCATACCAGAGTTTGGCCAAGTCATTTGTAATGTCATATAAAGAGAAATAATGTTCCATTTGGGTTACCCAACTAGTGGGGTCTGAGCCATCAATTTTGGTCACATCCACCCGCGGAAGGCGTAGATCATGTTGAAAGTGATGGTGCTTAAAGTTATGGGAATGAGAGGAATGTTCACCGTCAATATGTGGGGGTGAGTCAGAGGAAGGGTTATCTGTAGGGATATTCAGTCTGGTGCAGAGTGATGAAAAGACAGATTCAAGCTGGGTGGTCAGTTCTTGTTTGAATTCCTCCATTGAGGACTGCATGGTTGTATTGATGCTTGTATTGATGTTTGTATTGATGGTTGCAACATTGGCACTGAGTTGTTTCACTTCTTGTTGGGTCTCGGTGAGACTAGATTACAAGGTATTGAAGCAAGCTTCCAATTATTGGCTACGAGTATGGGCCATGAGGACGAGGGAACCGAAAAGGGGTGTGGGGTCAAAAAAAATTGCTGGAAAATGATATGTATGAAGGTGATAAGGGAGAAGAGCTTAATTCAATGGAATAGGTCTCAAATAATGGTAAAAAAAATTCCAGACTTTTTTTTTTTTTTTTTACACCTGCGAAGTTATACTCTGGTCTGAAGAATATTGTAGAGATGAAATCCCCAAATTCCTAACCAGGAAGAAAAGTGTAGTGATTTGGAAACCCGAACATGGTTGTGCGGCAATAGATCTTGTCTGTTTTAATTTGTTTATGTTTTTGTCCCCCAAGGGTTAGGTATTCAAGGGTTCTACAGACAAGGGTTTGTCATGCGCTATAGCTCTCTGATATACGTGTGAGGTCCAATAGTAGTACTCGGCCCAATATCTCAGGGAACTAACTAAGTTGGATAGACCGTACCCTTAGCCGTACTACCTGACTACCCAGGTACTAGACAGTATCTTCCCAAGTGTTGTTCTCGGTTGCACTATAGCAGTCAGGCGACTGATCGGTTTATCTAAAGAGGGATTCAGGAAATCTAGGTCGATCTATACACAGGTGTTGTCTGATGCTCTACCACTCGAAGGGGTACCAACAGGGGTTACAAGGGTGGCCAACAGATGTGCACTTAAGAACCACTTGTATTTCCTACGTGTATGAATCCCTCAACCGCGGGTTTATGCGTGTAATGACAGATCTATGTGGCTTAAAGACGCCGGAATACGTCTCTACCCTGAAAAAAATAAATAAATAAATAAAATAAAAATAAAAAAACAAATCCCACAATTTCTGCCAAGGAAAGTGCTCTGATACCACTTGTAATATACCAGATATAAAAAGTATGCAGAACAGAAATAAAATGCTAGAAATGGCAGAATAACAGTAATATAACCAGCATAATCTCCACAATAACACAGAAATGATATAAGAACAACAATAGAATAGCACTTTGATTTAGAAAGCAATGTTCACAGGCCTCTTCAAGGGGGCAACCTCCAGTCGAGCAGTGCTCTATTACAATAATCTCCAAGCTAGGGTTCTCATACCCTCAACTCCTATTTATACTAAATATGTCTATCAAAAGAAGCATCTAGAGGAAGATCCTTCTAGAAGTGGAAGCTTCTATTAGGTCTTCTTACATCCGCCTTATTCTATTTTATTGAAAGGCCTTATTAATATTGACCTTTATTACATCNGAATATATTGTTCTACCTATGTGCGGGTTAGGACCCTAACAGTAAGTAGGCTCAAAATGTGACTTCCTTAAGGGGTCTTGGGATCAAAACCGGTCCACTAAAACCCCAGAAAAACATAATAGGGGAGGAAAATAAGAGAGGTTGAAAGTATCTCAAGAAAAAAGTGGAAGAGAAAGGGGCGCTTCTGGTGGATTCCAGTTAATCAACAGGTATCCCGGAGAAACATTTCCACCCCCATCCAAAGGTTTTAAATGAAGGTAATCTCTTGGAACATTAGATGTCTTAACGACCCTTCGAAGCATAGAATTTTTTAAAAAATCATAACTCAGGAAAAACCCAATGTTATGATGTTACAGTAAACAAAACGCGACATATAATCCATGCTTTGAATAGCTTAGAAAATATGGAATAATTGTGAAGTATCCATAGTGGAAGCAGAGTGAGCTTTTGGGGGATTGGTGATCCTCTAGGATCTAGAGATTCTGAACTTAGACATCCATTCCACCACACCTAGAATTATCACAACCAAATACAAGATCTTGGGGTCATTGAAACATATCTCCAATTGTGGAGAGGGATTTTCTAGATTCCATTAATCTCTTGGGATTTGACCTACAGAACATCCTTCAGATCATTGATGGAGATTTTAATATGATAACCTTGCTCCAAGGAAATAAAGGTGAGGTTTGAAGGATAGATATGGAAAAGGAAGCTTTTAAAAACCTTATTGCAAGGTTTTGTCTCATCGATATACCAGCTAGCAGTGGTTTCTATACCTGGAATAAAAAAAGGGGTGAAGTTTTCCAAATTGTGGTTCACTTGGATAGATTTCTAGTGTCAAAAATAATGTTCCAATCTTAAAAAGACATTTCAACAGACATCCTACCTTTCGTTGGATCATATCCTTGGCTAATCTGGCTTGTGTGGGAGAGTAATCTAAAACCAAACCAAAACCTTTCAAATTCAAAAACATTTGGATGGAGCATCCTGATTTTATGCAAAACATGGAAAACTGGTGGTAAGAGAAATCAAATCTATATGGAACCAAGATGTACCAAGTGTAGCAGAAATTAAAACATATCAAGAGAATAATTAGGAAATGGAACAGAGAGGTATTTGGAAATATCTTTGAAGAAAATGTTTTCCTAGAACAAGAGATGGAATTAGTACAAAGGGACATCATCCAAAAGGGATAAGTGGAAGAGCTAGTAAGTAAGGAGGATCAACTCAAACTGTAAATCGACCAGTGAGATAAGAAAGAGGAAATTTTATGGAGACATAATCATGAATACAATGGTTGTGAGAAGGAGATAAGAACACTTGTTTCTTTCAGAATTCCTTTCTCAAAAGACAAATAAAAAACCAAAATTGTTTCCTTAAAGAATGTAGAGAGAGAGAAATTAGAGAGACTTGAGGATATTGAAAATGAGTAGATTAACCACTTCAATCACCTCTTAAAAGAAGCAATAGTTGACAGAGAGGAAGTTATTCATGCTATTTCTAGTGCCATTCTGACACTAGTATCCCTTGAGCAAAACCTCAAGCTAACCCAAACAACATCTATGGAAGACGTGGAACATATTTTTAAAGACATGGTGGTGGGGAAATCCCTAAGACCTTATGGTTTCACAACCAAATTCTTCCAGGCATGTTGGAAGATTATAAGTAAATACATCTAGAAGGTTATTGAAGAATATCACACTTCTAGTACCATCCTCTGGGATTTCACCACAACTCTCATCACATTGATCCCAAAGGAGCACGAGGAAAATATGGTAGATAAGTTCAAACCCATCTCTTTTTGCAATGTTATTTATAAAATTGTTACTAAACTTATTTCTAACAAATTGAATCCTATCATGAATAAGATCATCTCTCCCAAACAAGGGGGATTTGTAGAAGGCCGTAAAATCCTTGATGGCATCATATTATCCCAAAGTCAATCCACTTATTGAAAATGAGTAAGACCTATGACCACCTTAATTGGAATTTTCTCCAAAACCAAAGTTGGCATCCTTCAACTTCTAAAATGAATGTATCTTTTGGATAAAAGCGTTGGTGTCCTCTACTTTCTTCTCTATCTTGATTAATATATCTCCATCTCCTAATTTCAATTTTTATCGGGGAATCAGGCAGGGAGGTCCTGTAACACCCCGGGTTTTGAGCCCCCATATTAAATAATGTACTGTTACACTGTTGAGAGGCCAAAGTGCCCAAACAATTATTAAAAGGCCAGTGTGCCCAAGAAATGTAATATTTTGATAATTATTAATAATAAATACCTCATTGGTTGCTAGACAGACAAGGACAAGAGTTATAGGGGGCTATGATTCCATAAGGGAGGGGGATGAGGGGTTCATCATTTTATTTTATATTTTATTCTCCCTTTTTTCTTAATGGAGAATAACATTTACGTGAGCTTCTTGGGGGGGATCCAAGATGTTCTTGATCCCCACGAATTACATAAACCCGTCCCTAGTCTCCTGGTGGGGTTCTCACGTTCGTTGATTCTCTCATTCATTTGTCATTTTCATTCATTCTCACTCTCATTCTCATCCTCATTATGTCATTGGTCGCTTCACTCTTCCCTCATGCATTCATTCACCCAATTGTTAATTGTTTCACACCTCTCGTAGAGACTTCATTCCATTCACTCTTTCCCTTCAATCGTCTTCCTCATTCGTGTTGGCTTGGGAAAGGAAAATGGACTATTGAAGAACAGCCACAGTTTTGTTGGTTGTAGAGATTGTTGGTGAAATCCAGCTGTGAACAAGGCATGCATATCTGAGATGTTTTGGCTTGTGCCCAACTTGCTCACAGCTGTGAGTCCTGAGAGTCCCAGCATGGAGATTCTAGACCAGCTGCATTGGAGCCCTGGAAGGAGAAGGAATGCCTGAGGGACTTTGTGGCAGAGAAGGGTGGGGGTTCATTCTCTTGGGTTGTGCAGGATGGGTAGAAGAGAGTTGGGTACTTGGATTGATGTGGGTGTTGGGAAGCCTGTGAGAGCTTGAGTGTTGACTGGTTTGGGAAGCCGAGTAACACTCTGGAACCATCCTTATGGATTCATATCCCTAGATCGGGGGTGACATTGTTGTTGAGACTTGGAACACCAGTGTCTATGGTTGGGTGGAACATCCTTGGTCTGCATACACTAAGTGGTTCTCTTCTATAAAAGATAAGTGCTCTTTGTTATGGTATTATTTACCTGTGTATGAATTATTTCCACTGTGTATTTATTTATCGTTGAATTCGATATGTTTAGAGTATGCATGCTTGTTGTGTATCATTTTTCATGTTGTATGCTTCATTTCTTTTATGTTTAGCATGAATCTTGATCAATGCATGTGAATATTTCATGCATTTCCCTGTTATGTAAATTTAGAGCAGGGGTCGAATTAGTCTAGGAGAGGGAATTGTGGTTAGCATGCCCGACCTATGGGTGAATGGGTATGTTACAGTTTGGTATCAGAGTCCATTTCCAATACTAAGCTTGGATGGGCCATGCAAACCGAGATTGAAGAAAAATTTCCATAGAGAATTAAGTTTCAAATTGCCAGAAGGCATTGAGAGCGCACCTTAAATGTGTTTGAAATCTCAGGAGGTGTAGCGGTTTGGGAAATTGCGATGGTCGTAAGATCTATTCGGGAAGGGTCTGAATCCTTCACAACCATCAGATCTGGGAAAAGAGCACAGAGTTTAAACCCTCAATTCTTTATGACTTCGTTGCTTCGGTAGTTTTAAGTTCCTTGTCATAAAAGAAGCTTGAAGCCCCGAAGCTCTGAAGTCCCGGAGTGAATCTACGTCATAGATCACTGGGAGGAGTATCGGACCGTTGGATTTGATCAAGGATAGGTTTGGGCCGTTGGATCAAGCGTAGATCAAGAGGTGAAGCAAAGTGGAGAAGATGATACTCCAGTCATTCAATCTGCGTGCGAGCAAGTGTGAGTCATAGATCTCACAACATTTCAGAGATTCGGCACTATGGGAGAAGTGAGCCCTTAAGCTGTCAGGAATAAAATCTCCCAAAGTCCCGAACTCTGGAGTAAATATGGATCGTTCGTGTTCGGGGACATGTGTCCGAAGATTCGCAAGTGTTCATATTTTTGGCATTCGGCAATTCGAGGGTGTGGTGGTGTTCAGCAGCGAAATCCTTCGAAGCACGAAGCGTCGAAGTCCCAGAGCCCCACAGTCCCAAATTTCTAAGAAGCAGTCATTCGTTGGTTTGGATTTCGGGAGAAACATGGTGATAAGTCAAGAAATCCACCAAAGCCCAGAGCTACGAAGTGTCAAAGTACAATGTATGACATGGAATGATGACATCACCAAGGGTGACGTGGACCTCCCTAGTCATGTCATGTGTCAATCAGAATTGTACGTTTGATGGCCATGTTGGAACAATAGAAGTTAGACACGTGGGGGCCATGTGTCACCATCTTATACGATGAAAATTGTACTACATGGACCCTGGAAAGTTAAAAGGTTCAGGAATTCATCATTTGGAGGGATTGAGTGAAGAAGTTGTTAAATATTTTGGAGTCCTGAAGACTGGAGTGTCGAAGTGACGTAAATCGGATTAGGAGTTCGGAAGTTCGACGTTTGGGAGTTTCAAAGTGTTCTGGTGGGAGATCCTCTGGATTCTTGAAGACTGGAGCGCCGAATTGACGCAGTATGATGATGTCACCTAGAATGACATAGGCCTGTCAGGAATTTGGCGTTCAGGGGAAATGTTTTATTGTGTTGAAAAATTCTTCGAATCCCGGAGTCCCGGAGCTCCTCATGACCACATATCTCGGAAGTAAACCTGGACCGTTGATCCTTGAACCCCTTAGAGGTTGGCCTCTTTGGAATTTTGGAAGAATTGTTGTGTTGTGCTGGGAAAATCCTCCGAAGCCTGGAACCCCAAAGGCCCGAAAAGTTGAGGTGACGTAGTCTGCTAACGTCACCTGGGGTGACGTGGACCTACCTTATATGTACCACGTGTCATCTTGTTTTATGTTGTTCACAGACGCTTTGTACCAGTTATGACTTGACAAGTGTCACTCGTGATTTATGCCACGTCTCATCTGTGTGGCTCTTAACACGTATTATCCCTGATGCGTAGTGTTGACTAGACTCCAGGAGTTCGGAGGTTTAGTAGTTCGAGAGTTTTCAGGTATGTTGTTGTTAGAACCCCCGAAGCGCGAAGCTCCGGAGAACTTCACCAATTCAGCATTCGGGAAATTTGATGTGTGGTATATCTGGAGCCCTAAAGTCCCAAAGCTCTGGATAAGCGCTTTTTAGCTAAGTGCAGGGTCATAACCGTGGTCACATGCAGTTGAGAGATGAAGGAAAATGGGCTAATGGTCGAGTTTTTCATCTTGAATAAGGAAAATTACTAAGGAGGGGCTTAGCCCATGATTTCGAGTCACCTGGGAAAGTGGTTTGAAAGATACGTCTGTGCAGAATTGAATTTTGTATCAACCAAAGGATAACACAGATGTGTTATACGATGCAATCGTATGTGTGTGTGTGTATTTTTCATGAATTGGAAGGACCTATAGCATTTTGTTTGGCAAAGGTTGTTATCACTTGCTTAACTTTGACAAAATGGTCACTTGCACATTTTGTATAATTAAGGGGTTTAAACTTATCAACTCAAAATGTGTATTGAAGAAATGGAAGAAGGTGAGGGAGCCTCCAACCATGATAAAGAGGTCGAAGGCCAGAATACCAGAGTTGGAAATGCAGAGACATAATCCAACAAACGCAATGGCCAAGGGGAGCAAGAAACATTGATAGAAACTGTAAGAAGATTGAAAATAGAAGTGCAGAGCTACAAGGAAAACAATGAGAGGTTGATGAAAGAGAAAATTAAAATAAATCCTTGAGTGTTGCAGAGCTTAAATCAGCTGTAGGTACAAGCAAAGAATGGCTCAAGACAAGAGGAAGGAGGCAGGTATCATGAAAGAAGAGATGATAATGGAAGATATGGTTATTTCATAAGTGCTAGAAGATCTTATAGACACCACTCACCTCCTTAATCAACAAGAAATTTTTATGCATCTGAATATTCCATAAGCAGTCCAGAGGTGTCTCCTGTTAGGCACCAAAGAAGAAGGCATGAAGTGGAAAGTTTGCAAGGAGAGATGAGGAAGCTTAAGCCACCATCCTTTGATGGTGAAAGGGAAAGGAAGATGATGTTGAAGCATGGTTGCTTGGACTCAGGAGATATTTCCAATTGCATAACTATCCATCAAACCTAGAAGCCATAATTGCCACCTACCATTTACATGGGAAAGTTGATATGTGGTGGGACCAACTGAAGCAAGTTGAACATATTAATGAGAATAAGATCACTTGGAAGCAGTTCAAAAAGTATTTTTGGAAGGAGTACCTCTCAGAGAATTTCTATGACAAGAAGATGCAAGACTTGTTTGAACTCCGGTTGGGAAGCATGTCCATGGTAGAATATGAGAAGAATTCCATGGGGTTGTTAAAGTATGTGGGGTTTATAAATGATGAAAAGGTGAAAAGACAGAGGTTTTTGAGTGGACTTCCATCCTTTTATAAATAAAAGATTCAGTATGATGAGCCCAAGACCTTGACTGAGACCATCAGGAAGGTTAAGACCTTGACTGAGACCATCAGAGGAAGAAGGGATTCAAACCTCCTTTCAATAGAAATGAGCCTAATAAAAATCATCAAGACCGGTATGATAAGGATGAATCCAATAAAGAAGACTCCTTAGGAAAAAGGGGAAGACCACCAATCCAATGTTGGGGATGCAAGGAAGATCACCTATACAAGGATTTCCCTCACAGAAAGGACAGAGTGAAGACCGTGCACAACATCCAAGAGGCTACAACAGTAGAGTACATGGGAAGGATTTATGCAGCCTTATATTATTAACAAGAAGAATACCAATCCAACATGATCGAGGTGGAAGGTAAGATCATAAATCAGCCTATTGTTATTTTAATTGATTCAGGAGCAAGTCAGTGTTACATTGATCCTAAGATAGTGGATAGATTTCATTTGGAGAAAAGTAAGCTTGGGAAATCAAGTTTGGTGCAGCTAGCCACTGGAACCAAAAGGAGAATCCATGATATGGTTAGAGGTTGTTCCATAAGCCCTAATGGTGTAAATACTAGTGTTGATCTGAATATCATACCATTGGGATATTATGATATTCCAATTGGAATGGATTGGTTGGACACACATCATGATGCCCTAGATTGTCATAGCAAGACATTTACATGTCTTGATGGAGATGGAAAACAAAGCATTGTGAAAGGTGTACCAAGACCCATCTCTATAAGGGAGATTTCAGCCTTACAGCTGAAGAGATTTTTCAGAAAAGGGTGTTAGTTTTATGCAATCCATGTGGAGGAGCCGGAAAAGGAAAAGGTGCCAAGCCTTGAATATTTTATGGTACTGCAAGAATTCGAGGATGTATTCCAGGAAATACCAAGGTTTCCACCAAAAAGGGAAATAGATTTCTCTATCGATTTAGTGCCAGGAGTTGCCCTGGTGTCAAAAACACCTTACAGAATGAGCACACCAGAGTTAAAATAATTACAAATGCAGTTGGATGAATTGTTGAAGAAAGGGTACATACGCCCAACTGTTTCACCTTGGGGAGTGTCAGTACTCTTTGACAAAAAGAAAGATGGGACCTTGAGGTTGTGCATTGACTTTCGACAACTGAATAAGTCCACTATAAAGAAAAAGTATCATCTACCCAGAATTGATGACCTCTTTGATCAGCTAAGAGGAGAAAAGATATTTTCAAGGATAGACTTGAGATAGGGATACCATAATGTAAGAATCAAAGAAGAAGATATCCATAAGACAAATTTTAGAACCGGGAATGGGCATTATGAATTCGCAGTGGTGCAATTTGGATTGTCCAATGCACCAGTTGCCTTTATGTGCTTAATGAATGGCATATTCAGAGATTATTTGGATAAGTTTGTCATAATATTCATGGATGACATACTTATATATTCTAAGTCTGAAGAGGAGCATGAACATCACCTAAGATTGGTATTGCAAGTGTGGAGGGAACATTAGTTGTATGCCAAGCTGATTTAGTGTTCTTTTTATCAAGAACAGATCCATTACTTGGGGAACATTATTTCAGAACAGGGTATAGCAGTGGATCGAGAGAATATTGAATCTATTAGAGGATAGTCAGTGCCTAGGAATGTTTCAGAAGTTGGACCTTTTATGGGGTTAGCTAGTTACTACAGAAGGTTTATAACAGGGTTTAGAAGAGTACATCGCATGCATGCTACAGTTGTTAGTATGCATCAGTCAGACTTGAAGAGCAAAATTTTAGATGTTGTTGTTATAGATCAGCATTACCTACAGGTAAGGGAAAGATTACACCAAGGAGATGTACAACAGAAAATGAAAGAGTATGAGATATAGGAAGATAGATTACTTATGCATAAAAATAGAGTTTATGTTCCTAGTTCTGGAGAACTCAAGAATTTGGTATTAAAAGAAATGCATAATGTTCCATATGTTGGACATATCGGTTACCAGAAAATGATTACAGCAGTAAGAAGCCAATTCCTTTGGCCGAGGATGAAAAAGGATGTTGTTGATTACATCGCCAGATGTATGGAATGTCAGAAGGTGAAGGTTGAGCATAGACACCCAACAGGTTTGCTACAGTCATTACCAATTCCAGAGAATAAATGGGAAGTGATAACCATTGACTTTATAACTAAATTGCCCATGACAACAATACAACATGATTCAATCATGGTAGTGGTTGCAAAAATGACCAAGGCTACTCATTTTGCTACTATAAAAACAACTCATACAACAGCTAATATTGCAGAAATTTACATGAAGGAAATTGCTAGGTTGCATGGGATACCTAGGACAATTGTCTCAGAGAGAGACACGAAGTTTACTTCGAATTTATGGAAGGGATTATTTAAAGGATTTGGTACAAATATGAACTTTAGCACAACATACCATCCACAGTCAGATGGGCAGACAGAGAGGGTCAACAGAGTAATTGAAGACATGTTGAGAATGTATGTGATGGATAAGCCATCTAAGTGGGAAGATTACTTGCACTTGGTTAAGTTTTCCTATAATAATGGGTATCAAACTTCATTGAAGATGAGCCCATTTGAAGCCTTGTATGGTAGGAAATGCAATACTCCAGTAAGCTGGGACAACTCAACAGATAGAGTGGTACTTGGGCCAGAGTTTCTCAAGGATATGGAAGACCAGATGATTAAGATTAAGCAAAATTTAAAGGCAACTCGGGATAGACAAAAAGTTTATGCAGATAAGAATAGGACAGCAAGAGAATTTAAAGTGTGGGAGCATGTTCTTTTGAAAGTGAATCCCAAGAAGAGCTATTTGAAGTTGGGTAGTTGTACGAAGATGGCATCCACATTCTATGGTCCATTTGAGATATTGGACAGAATAGGGCCAGTTGCATACATGCTTGCATTACCTGCTTCCATGAATGTGCATATTGTATTTCATGTCTCTTTGCTAAAGAAATATGTACATGATCCTAATCATGTTATTGATTGGCATCCAATTCAGGTAGAGACACAGGGAGACTTTCAGGTCCAGCCAATGCGAATATTGGAAAGAAAAGTCAAAATGCTCCGGAATTGAGTTATAGAGCTAGTAAAAGTCTCGAAGAAGCTACCTGGGAGCATGAAGATGCCATGCGGGCAAAGTACCCGCAACTTTTTGAATAAATTTTGGAATTTTTATTCTTGCTTGTATATGCATTGAGGACAGTGCCAAAATAAGGGGGAGGAGATGTAACACCCCGGGTTTTGAGCCCCCATATTAAATAATGTATTGTTACACTATTGAGAGGCCAGGGTGCCCAAACAATTATTAAAAGGCCAGTGTGCCCAAGAAATGTAATGTTTTGATCATTATTAATAATAAATACCTCGTTGGTTGCTAGACGGACAAGGACAAGAGTTATAAGGGGCTATGATTCCACAAGAGAAGGGGATTAGGGGCTAAGCATTTTATTTTATATTTTATTATCCATTTTTTCTTAATGGAGAATAACAGTTACGTGATCTTCTTGGGGGAAATCCAAGAGGTTCTTGATCCCCATGAATTACATAAACCCGTCCCTAGTCTGTTGGGGGGGTTCTCACATTCGTTGATTCTCTCATTCGTTGGTCATTTTCATTTGTTCTCACTCCCATTATCGTCCTTGTTCTGTCGTTGGTCACTTCACTCTTCCCTCATGCATTCATTCACATGATTTTTCATTGTTTCACACCTCTCGTGGAGACTTCATTCCATTCACTCTTTCACCACACTCGTCTTCCTCATTCCCATTGGATTGGGAAAGGAAATCGGACTATTGAAGAACAACCACGATCTTTTTGGTTGAAGAGATTACTGGTGAAATCCAGTTGTGAACAAGGCCTTCATATCAAAGATGTTTTGGCATGCGCCCAACTTTTCTCACAGCTACGAGTCCTAAGAGTCCCAGCATGGAGATTCTGGACCAGCTACACTAGAGCCTTGGAAGGAGAAGGACTTCCTGAGGGACTGCATGGCATAGAAGGGTGGGGGTCCATTCTCTTAGGTTGTGCAGGCTGGGTAGAAGAGAGTTGGGTACTTGGATTGTTGTGGGTGTTGGGAAGCCTGTGAGAGCTTGAGTGCTGACCAGTTTGGGAAGCCGAGTAACACTTTGGAACTGTCCTTGTGGATTCATAGCCCTGCATCATGACAGTGTTGTTGAGACTTGGAACAACAGTGTCTATGGTTGGGTGGAATTTCATTGGTCTTCATCCAATCGGTGGTTCTCTTCTATAAAAGATAAGCGCTCGTTGTTATGGTATTATTTACATGTGTATGAATTATTTCTGCTGTGTATTTATTTATCGTTGAATTCGATATGTTTAGAGTATGCATGCTTGTTGTGTATTGTTGTGTATTGTTGTGCATGTTGTATGCTTCATTTCTTTTATGTTTAGCATGAATCTTGATCAATGCGTGTGAATCTTTCATGCATTTCCTTGTTATGTAAAGTTAGAGTAGGGGTCAAATTAGTCCAGGGGAGGGACTTTTGGTTAGCATGCTCGGCCTGTGGGTGGCTAAGTATGTTACAGGTCCCTTATCCCCTTTCCTCTACAACACCATGGATGAAGGGTTCAAGAGATTTATCAAGTACACTATATCTAATGGTATGATCAAAGGGATATCCCTTCACCCACAAGTTGACCCACTATCACATCTACAATTTGTGGATGATACTCTCCTGATGGGAGAACCTTTAGTCAAAGAATCTCTAGCTTTTCAAGGTCATGCTAGATTTATTTATGAAATCCTCAAGAGCTCTTATCAACCACTCTAAATCCTATATTTTATTTTTTAATACTCCTTTGTCGATTAAAAAATATATATCTAGACTCTTTGGCTTCTAAAGGAATTATTTACCCTCCAAATACCTGGGGGTGCTTTGTTGGACAATCTCCTCCAAAATGTTTTGTGGGAGGAATTGTTGGCTAAACTTGAAGAAAATATTTCTCGTTGGACTCGCCACTTTATCACTCTCCCAGAATAGGTTTTATTAATAAAAGCAATGCTCCATTCCATGCCCATGTACCTTTTTTTGTTTTGGCGGCTCCTTTAAAGGTCAGTAAGAAGATACGGAATCTGCAGAGGGATTTCCTCTTGGGTGGGGAGGAAATCAAAGAGAGGAAGTGGGCCCTTGTGGCCTGGGAGAAGGTTTGTGTAGCCAAGGAGTTTGGATGACTTGGCATCAGCGAACCTCAATTTGTCATCAAAACCTTGCCATCGAAAACCTAGTGGCGATGGATCAAAGGACCAGAGGATCTATGGTTGAAGGTCTAGATAACTAAGTATGTGGCCAATGTCCCTTCTTCAAAATTGATCTACGTGGAAGGGGAGCACCCAAGGTCCTTAATTTGGAATAATGTATGGAGTAACAGGGGTTTGGTTCAGCAACATCGTTTCTAGGAAGTACAAAATGTTTAGTTTTCCCTCTTCTAGGAGGACACGTGAGAGAAAGATCCAATCCTCGAGGAAGATGATTCATTTCAACAGGTGAAAATATTTATCATCCAAAAAGGATGGACACAAGTATGTCATTATTGGGAAGAGAACTTGGATTGTTCTGAATCTCTTAGAAAGGAAAAGGAAAAGATGTGAGACATGCCCGATTACATGGGAAACAAGAGACCAACAAGACATGGAGGATAAAATTCAATCCATGCATATTAAAATCTAGAATAGACCAAATATATTATTATGGGGGAAGAAGGGGATTGTAAACTTCAAGGTCAAGGAAGCCTACAGGTTGGCAGTAGAACTAAATCTAGTCAACAAGAGAGTATTCTAGAATAGGGTATGGAACCTAGGTATGTGACTGAAAATATCAATATTGTTGTGGTTGGTGGTTAGTAGGAAAGCATTAACCTAGGATTGTCTTATTAGGAGAGGCTACAAAGGCCCATCAATTAGTTTGATGTGCAAAGCAAACGGAGAATATCCCAATCACATTTTCAATGATTGTAGAGAGGCCTGCATCCTTTGGGACAAATGTACAACTCTCTTCAGGCAATGTGATAGAGATAAAGATGATATAATATTAACTCTTGAGAGTTGGAAAATAGATCCCTACAAAAATCTTATTCTTAATATGGTGTGGAATACTTTCCCTAGGTTTCTAATTCATAACTTATGGAAAGAGAACAATAGAAGGATCTTTAAACAACAACAAAAAACTATTACGATGTTATGGACATTAATATAGTCTAATGTCTAGGAATCTAGTGCCTCAACTACCTAGTTTGTTTAATATTGGGAATACTTAGGGACGTAGGATATATTTTTTCATAATGTTTAGCTAGATCAATGCCCTTATCGACCTCCGCTTCATAGAAAATCACCTTGTGTTGGGTCTAAGGAGACTTGGGACCCTCCACCAGAGTTCCACCTTAAATTGAACTTTGGTGGGGCTTCAAAGGGAAATTCTAGCCCCTCAGGGGCAAGGGGTCTTTCACAATTCAACAAAAGAAATCAAGACAATCGGTGCAACAAGATTAGGAAATAACTCAAACAATGGAGTAGAACTAGATAAATGGTAATCGGGATGCAAATAAAAAAGGAATTGGGCTACTATAGTGTGATGATCGAAGGGGATTGATAATTGCTCATATCTTCCATATGAAGGATTAGTAATGGGGTGAAGCTAGAAAAAAATTCGACAAATTGGAGGTTATCTGCAAGCCTTGTCCAAATAGTGGATCTAGTTATAAAAATACCAACGATGATATCATCCCATGTCCAATGAAAATCCAACTCCTTGGAAGATTGCCTGGAAAATAAAGGAGTGTCTTTAACCAACATTTTGAAGGTTTGAAAATGGTTGAATCACATACCTCCTCAACTCAGAGAGGAGTGAAACCGTATGAATGAGATTGGAAATCAACACCCAAATGGGGTGTCTATGGATGTTGTCATGGACACACATGTGTCATGTCATGCCACCACTATGCCATGCAGTAATGGGATATTAATGCAGGAAGACGGCAGTCGATTTTAGATGTGAGGGGAGGAGGACAGAGAAGACAAAGAAGATTATGACCCTCTCTAGACCATCTATTGAGTTGATGATGTTTAACAGTGGCACAGGGGAGCGGTACAGTGAGAAGTACTTCAAATTAATGCTTAGGCAAGATGTTTTGAGTGGAGAGAGGATAAAATAGAAGCAAGGTGATAAGTTTATGCTAAAGGGAAGATGGGGCAATCTTAGAATGATGGATAATTTAGGAAGCACGATGTTATTACTTGAGTCGATTTGTCTAAAGTTTCAGTCTCATTTATGGTCACTCTAAAGAATAGGATGGCATAGTCATGGGAGTATGCTTTGCGGTGCAAGAGGGTACTCGGTTCTTTGGGCCACATGTAACCCTCCATGTTACGCTTCATCTTTGTCCTGTGTGCTTAGTGCTTTACTTGTGTGGTGGATTTTGGGGAGGTATTTGTTTCTAAACCTGAGGGAGAGTTTGGGAGAGCCAATCAATATTGGGAAGGTATTGAGGGAGTCGCCCATCCCCGTTTGGCTTCTTACTCTCAGTTTTTCCCTGTACCTATTTGTGGTGTTGTTTTTCTTTTGGTTGTCTTTCCTTTTTTGTCTTTGTTTTTTAATGGAACTAGGATGGATAAAGCTTCTGGAACAAGGTGACTTGGTGAGTCGGCTCAAACTCACCCAAGGGACTCGATGGTTCAGAATGAAGCGACACTACGATTTGATGAGGAGGGTCACATATATATGGCGTGAGCTAGGACAAACCAATGCATCATCACAAAACACAACACTTGGGCAAGATCAACACCAAGGTTCAGAGGTAGATTCAGGAAAAGAGGGGCAAGTTCCCTCAAGGAGATAAGTCACTCCACATGGGAGGACTTGTGTTGCCATGAGGAGGATTTTTGGACAAAGTTGGGGCAAACTTCTCTTGGACTGAGTCTGGTAGGAAAAGTGAATTTGGATTTTTTCAATGCGTGCGATGGGGAGGTGTCTTGCGATGAGGACGCGAGATAGACTAGGTCATGACAATATGAGGAGGATGTGAGACAGCAAGGAGGAAAGTAAGACAAATTGGAAAAACTTGTGTCTTATGTATGAGCAAGTTTTATCTTCCTGTATCAACACATTGTATTGTACATTGTTGTAACATCATGTATAATAAGAAGATTTATATAGGTGTTAGGAACCTCTAGTGTCTCCCAACCATACTTGTGTCTCTTTCATGTGTATGCATGTTGCTTGTTATTGATTCTTATATTTGGCTAAGTATAGAACTGTTAACTGTGTATGTTAAAGAATGCAAGTGTTTGCAATGAAGTGTGCACAGTTGGGTGGGCACCTTGGTGACGAGGAGTTAAGAGTTAAGGCTTGACTTGCCAAATAGCTCATGGCATAGTTATGAGTAGACATTGAGTGAAGAGGCATAGTATGGGAAAGGTACTCTTGGTTTGGTTTAGTTGTTGCATTGTAAACGGCGTGATGCAACATGACCCTCAAGTCTCAAGTAACGGGTGACTTGGGTGCGCCAAGTCATGTTGGATCCTCGGGAAGACTGTGGGGGCTTGACAATATTGGGCTCTCAATTATCATTGTATTGATTAAGTTTAAGAGATTTTTCAAGCTTGAAGATGGTCAAAGTAAAGGAGCTCGTTATTCTAAGGGTAGGTGATGGATGTTGGTTATGATTTTTTTAGGTGGTGGATGTTGGTTATGACTTTTTTAATGATACTTTTAAATATGATTAATTTGATGTTAAGGATAATCTTTTATATTATTATTGTTTATAGTATGAGTAATAGTTATGTGGATAAAAAAGATTGAGTTAAATATTTTGAACTTTGGCTTAATTATTAGAACATAAAAAGAACATGATTACATTATTAAATATTGGTAATATTGAATTTTTTGTCCATATAAAATTTAAAAATCAATTTTGAAATACAAACAAAACTTTAGTAAGAGGAAGTTGAAATATTAAAAAGATTTTATCAATTTTGATTTGATTAATCAAAACCACTTTGTTTTTAAAAACAAAACGAATATCATTAAAATCAAGACCAGTGCTCATTATCTCCATGATGAAACCAATTGTTGGAATAATCCAAAAACACCTTGAAATGAGTAAATTTATAAAGTTTGTGATAAAAAAGAAGTTTATTTGTGTATGTTGGCTTATATTTATATTAATAGAGTACAAAATAGAATATATTCAAGATTAATTGTGGCCTAACTCTATGGAAACCGGGACCACGAAAAGTCATAAAAACAATGTTTATCTTGCAAGATTGTCATGCAAAGTTCTTTACATCCATATCCCTAGTAGTAATATGGCCTAGGTATCTACTAAAAGAAACATAAAAGATAATTGACATAACTAGAAGGGGAAGTGATCTGCAAATTGACTTGGATATTCCACTAGAATAGTTTGTCACAACAAACCTTGTATTATTCTAAAATATTTTATTATGCAAGTTTATTTCCTTAGATCTCATATTTATTATCATTAGCTTATTGTTCAAATTTGTGAAAATGAAAGAACAATCAAATGAACATGTCATCCACACAAATTAACACAAGATGTATCTTGGGAAACCTGAAATGGGAGAAAACCTAGCTAGAAGGTGAGGCCTATGTTATGCTCTCTTTTATTCAAATATGAAAATGCAAATACAAAGAAAGGGACATGCATTATGGAGTTGGCATTGACATTGTGGCATGAATGGATGCTACATTATAGTCTTCCTCCTCTGTTATGCCCTCAAATATCACTCGTAGATGTGTTGCTCAACTATGGAACAAGTACAATGTGAAAAGATTGGAACCCTCTATTCTCCTAGTGGCCTAGTATTTAACATAGACTGATAACCATATAAGGTTAAGGTTTTTGCATGTTTAAACCCTCAATTATTGTTAGGTTTTAGACCTTATAGAATCTTACTGAGAGTCCACACCTGGATATCCCCACATATGGGAGTAATGGGGCTAATGTGGCACCCACTAGATACCATGATGGTCAACGAGTTAGGTCAACTTGTGGGAGGCATAAATTCTGCATATGAGCTCTGATTGAGGTGATTTTCACATTGTTGGTAAGGTATCGATGTGTATAACAACGTCAAGAATATGAAATCTATGCTTGTAAATTTTTGACCCAAAAACGTTTCATTTGATGCCTCAAAATGGCTCTGGAAGGTTCTAGACCCTAAATCTCCAAACTCATACCTACCACAAAAATGGGCCCTACAAGTCAATTCCTCCAATTTTTCCACCCATAAAGTACCAAGATAGATGACAAAATGTTTAATGATCTATTCTAGATCAGAAAGCCTAGTTCCCCTCTTTAAAACTACCAAAAGAAAAACAAGGATTTCCAACCCAAGAAGACATGTGCCTACTTCTACCATTGTTGAGTATCCTCATGTTCCTTGGTATCTTCATCAATCAACATGGGGTTGGAGAGGGTACATTTAGATGCTTGAGTAGGTTTTGTTGCTACCATTAGGTTTTGCTTGATATCCTCTAGGTTTGTCACTATAATGTCAATGCCATATATTTCTTTGCAAACTACTTCAAACTTTTTATCTATTATGCCCAATTTATGAATAATCGTGTGTTATTGATGACCCCTTTCATCCACAAACTGTGCTATGAATGATTTGTTTAGCTAGAAAATAAATATGAGCTTGAAAATTTTGGTATCCATGGAACGAGATGACCCTGTGTCCAGAAACCAATCCATGTATTCTACCTCAACCTATTCATTGGACATATCCCTTCATTTATGCTTGACAAAGTTCTGAATACATAAAACCTCTTCCTTGACATCAATAGAGAAGTATAGTGGTAATTGGATGTTTCCTTCATGGCATCAACCCGAGCATGACTAATGCGATGGGGGAACTTCTGGTGTAGGGGATTCTTGGCATATTTTTTGGTCCCCTGTTTGAGCCCACATTTGCTAGATTTTGGTTGTAGTTCGCTCCTAGAGTTCAACATTTTTCCTTGAGGATGCATGACAGGATCTACGAAGAGGAGGCAACAGTGAGGTCCAAAGCGAAGACATTGAGGCTAGGGGGAAGGTATAGGAGCCAAGATGAGAGTCATCCACCCAAAGAGGAAAGCTAGTAAGAGACTCCTTAGTCTGACATTAAAATATTCACCTAACTACAATTGGGTTTTGCTTACCCATGCCTGATGGTGAGTCGATCCTGATGACAGGATATTTCAAACTAATAAAACAACCAGAAAACTCGAAATTAAACTAGACCGACCAAACTTGGAAGACATACTAGAGTTGCCATGGATCCCAACGTCCCTTGTTCCACCAACCTTCCTCCATATTCTACTTCTTAAGTGAACCATTTGAACGTGCATCCATGTTCCATGCATGATGTTGCGTGAGGTGGGATTGATGGTCAAATCTTACCATTTGTTATGGATCGAATAAGAGGGCTCTGCAAGGAGATCTCTCGACCTAGTCATCATTCAAAACCCAATTTAATGCATAATCAAGCCCACATAAACATTCTTACATACACTACATAAATCTTATCTTCTCTACCCACAATATATCCCCACATGAAAAATACTAAAAAAATAAATAAATAAATTTACAACATTTCATTATAATAATGTACCTTACCTTTAATAAGGTAAAAAAAAAAATTAGAACTCCTAGATTACAAAATTCATAATTACCTTATACTTTATTTTCACTACATTCAATTATATAAATAACAATTGGTAAACTATTTACTCTATCTCTCATTTTTTTTACCCTTTTTAATAGTAGAAAATAACAAACAACACTATCACCAATACAATTCCTTAAAAACCTTTATAAAATTTGAAAATGTCCAACTTTCGTTTGGTCATGATGTCGTATTGTCATTTGCTTTGGGAGGCATGAATGCTAAAATTGGATGACCTAAGTAAGGGAAGAGGGAGAATTAAGTGAATATATTTATATACATGATGTCGTATTGTCATTTGCTTTGGGAGGCATGAATGCTAAAATTGGATGACCTAAAAAGCAAAAAAACGCTCATCATCTAATCACACTCGTGAATCCCATCACGATATTCAACATTTTGGTTAGTTAGTAGGTGCATATCATATCACATCTGAGCGACATGATATTGATTAATAAATTCATTATAAATTATAAAAGCATAATGTTTCATCTTTGTTTTTTATTTTTTTTCTTTTGGATTTTTTTTTGTTTTTTGTTTTTTTTTTCTTTGGATTTTTTTATATTTTTTTCAAATTAACTTTTATATTGATTATTGTTTTGGGAAATACTTTTATAAACCTAGTTTTACCAAATATGGGAAATCCATTGTCCTTTACTAAAACGTTTGTGAGTGATTGTGGATATGCATACCAACCCTGAGAAGAGGATGTTATTGGCAGATGAAAACAATTCCTAGGCAATAAGGAAAGACAAATGGGAAAAGAAAATAATAAGGAAAGACAAATGGGAAAAGAAAATGAAAAGAAAATTAATTTTTAAAAATGATATTGGGGAATTTTTCCACATTATGTAAGACATACATTTGTGTAAACATACATTTGTGTAAAGTCGACCCTGATGGAGATGTTTGCACACAAATTGAGTCAACATCATGTTATTACTTGTAAATCAATCATGCTAATGGATGAAAACATGGCATTTACATGAGACATCTTAATACATTTTGAGACCAGTTAACATGATAAGAATGTTTGATTCTTTGTAGGTTTTGAGAATTCTATTGTTAGTTTAACAATAAGACTTTTAAAAGTTGTAGAAAATAAAAATGGGAAAAAACAAAATTAATTATATTATTTAATTTAAAAATATAAAATTTTGAATAATATAAAAATTAAAAAAAGATTAATACAAATAACATTATTATTATAGAGATTGATAATTTAAAGATAATTTGCAATTTTGAATAAAGATTGAGAAATTGATAATTTAATGATAGTTTGAATTTTGAATAAAATTTGATAATATTAAATTAAATAATAAAATAAACTACTTTATATTTATCCCTTACGTAAAAATGGCCAGTGCAAGTAGTGGAAACAATTGATTTTTATGAAAATCGAGTGATTATTGATCACTGGATAGATCCAAATGATCTAGATCATAAGTTTAAAATAGGTTATGGGATCTATTGTATTACACCAATACAGGGTAAGGTGGGATT
>ML786131.1:482519-510759 GCA_009831015.1 Picea engelmannii
CTAATCTTGCCTTTACAAGATCAAGGGACATGATTCATTCCCTCCAAAATAAATCACTTACATTTACTAAAGTAATTTTCCACTTTATGACATAAGTGCACTTTATGACATAAAGTCACTTTAATAAAATATTAGAAGGTCACATTTACAAAAAGTCACTTTAATAAAAGAGTCACTTTATTACAACTTTATAAAACGCCTATTACAAAGTCAAGTGCCCAATAGTGCAAATGTAAGGTCACTTTTGCATTCAAGACAAAACATGCATAGTACCTCCAGAGCTATAAAAGCTAACAATTATAACAAATATTTTGAAATTGTGATCTAATGTGGGTGTATGTAGAACATTGTTAGAGAAAGTGTTTTTCATATTCAACCCTCTTATTGTCACAAAGATGACAAATTCTTTCGACCCATGATGTTTTAGGAATTGTTTAATGCCCTGTTTTACTATGGAGCTCATGAGAGTTTGTTCTTATTGTAGTAATGTTGATTTTATTTTTACGCCAGTCAAAATAGAGAGATACTTTTGATCTTCTAGATTAGGGTTGATCACCTCCTTATAGTATCTTAATATTCTTTTATCCTTTAATTATTTATCGCACCACAATTTCTTCTTAAATTTAGATGTAATAATATTTCTAATAGTATCATTATTCTGCAGAGTGACCTCTTCCTTTATTCATGAATGATTTATCCAAGACTTATCATGTTTGCGCCTAGCATGCTTGAGCAATCTTAGGAACCCTCTTGTCTTTCGTGTTGTTTATCTTGTTCTTGTACATTAGGTACCTAATGATAGGTGTGCTCTCAATGTGGGAAATACCCACTTCTATGAGGAGGATATGATATGGTGTATTACCTTTAATTTTTAGATTCTAAGTTATAAAACACTTTTGGATTTTCTCTCTCTTTCTCCAAAGTTCTCTAGAGATATTGTAGCCCCAAAATTCTCAACCATATAAGATAATTTGAGTGACAAGAATCTCAAAGAGGAGTTTCTTATTATCCCATATCCAAAGGTTTGTTGATTTTCAATTCTGTTCAAGCCCATAATAAGATTTCCACCCTCCATTTATCATTTCCTTAATGCTATAGTTCTATTCAAGCTTGTGATAAAGATCAATTCCAAGATATTTGTAAGAAGTCACTTCCTCCAAGTTGTTGTTGCCATACAGGAAATTAGCATAAGTGATTTTTTTGGATTCAATGATCATAACCTTTGTTTTGTCAATGTTAACAGTCACACCCGTACTAGAGCAGAAATCCTTGAGAATTTTTAGTTGATTGTCATAATCATGGGGACTCTTCTCCACAAGAACAATATCATCAATGTAAAGAAGAAGGATTATGACTATACTTGCTATAGTCAGGTTGACGCAACCTACTTCTTCCAAACAACCCTCTAATTTGTCAATGTATATTACATTTAATTTCTTCCAACGAGCCCTCAATGTTCCTAAACTTGGTAGTAACACTCGTGTACAACCTTGTCGCAACAACTCTCAATTGAAAATGAACTTTTAGCTATTCTAATATATTCCATAGGTTAGTCTTGGCACTGTGTCAAAAGATTTTCTAAATTCAACGAAACAATGAAGGAGATTGGGCTTATTATTGTGACCCTCCTCTGCAATGATCCTAGGAATAATAAGGTGGTTTTGTAGTTGAATAATAGCTCCCTAGTTTGGCCTAGCCTTTAGCTCTTTTTCCACGACTTTCTAGTCATACATTGATCTTCTTTTCCAAAATAACCCCATATAACTTGGATAAAATGGGGCTAATCATAATGATCCTATAATTATAAGGATTGTTTTTATCCCCACTTTTTTTTTGTAAGCTAGTCGATAGAACTTTATATTAACAGAGAAAAATTATACATGCTCTATGTTGTTGGCATGTTGCTAGGGAAACTAGACCAACAACAGAAGAATAATGTATTGGTTCGGATAGTCTGAGATATAGATTTAAACCATAAACTAAACCCAAAATGTGCAAGGAAAGAAGACAATTTTCCTATGATATGATACATAGGTAGAGTTGAGGCCATAGAGCATGTGCCTCTAAAGTAAAAAGACCAAAAAACTAGTAACAAGAGCATTCAAAAATTCAAACATGTGGAGTATTTGCGACAACATTAAAAACTTGTTGATGGGAGTCTCGAGGCTCTATGAAGTCCAAACACATTGTTCTCTTAGAAAGCATTGAAACTTTGTAAACTACCTATTTTATAGATAGTTGCATGTCATCCAATTGGAGCAAGATATTATTATAGGCTTCATTTCTTTCCACCAGAACCTTTACCATCATGGTTTTAATTTTCCAGTAAATATCCACAATTTTGTGATACTTTGTTTCCCTAGTTCTGGAAATACCAATATCTAGAATCCAAGGGCCAATTGATGCATCAACTTCAGCATAAAGGATGCAATTTTTATCCAAACAAAGCTCTGATTTAGCTAACTCCATCTCAGCCTAAATCTTCATGGGCATTTGAGATTGAAAGACTTGCAGAATCCTCTACTCCCTACTAAGCAAGCGTGATAGGATGTCGTCCTCTGCATCTGCAACCTCTGTGGCTAGGGACGCCCCTGACCATATTAACACGCTGAAGAGATAGTGAACCAATGGACACACAGACCCCTTGCTTTCATACCTAGCTCCAGTTTATATTCAGAAGAGTCGAATCTATCCCTTGATGGATGCTTGCAATGGCATTGTAAGCCAACGCGGAAAACCCTTCTTTGTATCCCATCGAATCTCTTAGTGTATATTCCGAAGTCGAGTGTTTGAAGCATCCAGAACATCCCCTATACCAAGAAAGTTACCATTGCTCGAGGATCAGTAATGGAGTGAGCACCCAAATCAATTAAACTCTACATGTTATAGAATAGTGGAGAGCTTACCAAGTGTAGCCCTAAATTTCTAAAGGAGGATGGCCTCATGAATGTCAGGACAACCACTTGTCATGTCCTTGTCACCCCATCCTAGGGTTTTATCCCCTCTTTTAAAAATAGGTACAATGAGGATTTGAGGTTTAGGGAAGCCCTACTTGACTACTAAATTAAAGAGCTCATGGATGTGAGGGACGAGGAAAAACCCTCAAAGTTTTAAGAGTTTTTCTTGGTAGCCTTCAATATCCTTAGCTTTCTATTCTGCATGCCACTTAACCTCAAACTCTATGTATTCTATATAAAAAATTATACCTCTATAAAAAGGGTTTGAATGTTGTCCATGACATTAGGGAATTAGTAAATATTTTTAAGGTGGGAATTTCAATCCCTCAAGGGAATCATATTGTTTTCTTTAGTTTTATGAGTCCAAATTTGCCTCTAAAATTTCTTAATATCCATCTTAGATAGGCACAAAAGCTTCTCGTTCTTTCTATTTATATAGTTATTTTTTTCATTTTAATTAGGGCTTTGTACCTATTTATCTTATCGGGTTTTAAGGACTCATTAGAAGCATACTTAATGGTTTTTCTAGCAATCTTAGACTATTTATCATACCAAGGGTTGGTCATTCTATTTTCCCTTTTACACGACACCTCAATAGAGAACTTGTAAATTGAAGTAAAGAGGGATGTCATAAAATTATGATTGAGGTCTTCAATATTGTCCTTATTTGATAGGAGATTTAATTCATTATTTAAATCGTTTAAAAAAAGGGTTAGTTTTATTTTTGTCAAAGATCAACTTCTTTTGGTTATCAAAAGTATGTTCAATGGGGCTTTGGTGCATGCAAAGTTTTGAGTTAGGGTTAAAGGTTTATGATCAGGGTCGAGCTCATGGTCATTTAAGATGTCTAACTTTACTATTTGGTTATATATGGGGATATTATATATCACATAATCTATGGCACTTATACCAAGCCCATGAATGCAAGTCATCCGATTGAATTTTGACCACTTCATTAGACCATTGCAAACTATTAGATCTTGAGAACTACAGAGATTGATTATATTAGTACCAAATGAATTCTCAATCAAGTCTTCAGAGTTTCTTTTGTATATGCTAGTTAAAACAAGGTCCTCATATATCCATAGAGGAATAGGGTTGGAATCATTGCTTAAAATACTAGTTTGATTAGTTGTTGTTCTCTAAGTATTAAAGTCTCATAGCAAGAGGATACTACCTTCATTTCTTAAAGTGTAAATATCTTGTTCTAAGACATTGTAAAGACAATTTTTATCTAGATTTTTTTTCTTATAAAAGGTAGAATTAATAGGCACATAATAACATATTGATATATAAATCTTCTTAGCATTAATATATGTAATCTCCATCCATGTGTACTAATTGAAAGGGTTTTTTTGTGAAGCCTAATGTGAGGAAAAGTGTTCTTTTTTTGGTAACAACATATTCCTCCAATCCCTTTGTGGTACGATCTCTTGTTTCATACCGACCACACGACAAATCTTTCTATGTTAGGGACCTTATATTCTTCTTGCTCCCAAGTTTCAACAAGCAATATAATATCAATTTCACTCTAGGTCCAACTTAATATAAGCCCTTTGCTCCATAGAAATCCATGATAGTTCCAAAGAGGATCTAGTGTCCCAAATTCCTATATGTTATTATTTTTTTGGTATACATCCCTAATAATAGCTTTTATATTCTTAGTTATTTCCCATTTTCCTTCCTTCCCGACTTCTTTTACCTTTTGAAATTCCTTCCTTAATTCAACTTGGTCTTTTGGAATGAGGTCTTCATTTATAAATATTCTTGACTCTTTTAAACTCAAAGTTTTACTGAGTATGCCATATTTATGGTCATTAGAGCTTACCTTACCATGGATTAACATATCTTTATGCTCAATTATTTTGCACAACCTCTTTGCTTCTATGAGACAAGTTGTTTCAATTTGTAATTTATTTTGTACTTCTTCCTTGACTAGTGCTAGTGTGTCTTCATCTTTCTTCTCTTCTAGTCCAAAAATTATGAGGTTTAAGGCTCTTTTGTTACACTCATGATTTAACTCTATAATTTTATTCATTTCCTCTTTGATGGATTCGATATCCAATTTACCTTCCAAACTATTTAGGCCCAAATTGTTATTTAGCTTTTTCTTCTAGCTATTCAATTGTATTCCTCGGATTAAGATTTTCTAAATTATTGACCTTTCCTTCTTGGATTGAGCCAAATTGTTATTTAGATTTTTCTTCTAGCTCTTTAATTGTAGTCCTCATATTAAGATTTTCTAAATTATTGACATTTCCTTCTTGGGTTGATTATTTCTTTTATTGCCTTTGCTTTTCTATTTCTTGTAATATAATCTCCATTTTCTACAACTTAATCTCCAACCCCAATATTTTATTGTCTATTTGTTTTTAAATTTTCTCTCCAAAAGATCTAAACTTATCTATTGTCTATTTGTTTGAGTGATATTGAAATATAAAGATAAAAATATATTTTATAAATAAAATTGTAGCATTTTATTTTATTTTTACAAATATTGTACAAATATGAAAGATACACATGTTATCAAAATATATAAAAATATAAGTTGATTATTGTCATTTCAAAATCAAAGTTTGAGATTCCATTTTTAAATTTTTTTTTGTTTAAGTTGAAATTTACTATTATAAATTCTATTTAATTAAATTATTTATTTATTTTTATAATTTTCAAATAAATATATTTTTTGTGTATTTGAATTAATTTACCATAATTTTTTCCTGGATTGGGGTGTCATCGGGATCGACGAGCGCATGGACAGTTGGGCGGACACCTGGCCACAACCCACGCCACACCACACCAACGCAACCTCCCCAGACATTTAATCCATGCATTTAAATCTTCGATCAACGTACCCACGCATTCATTTGCACACAAATCAGTTTAATGTAATGGAGCTCCAGCTCGCAAGGGTGGTAAATGCAATGGGAGGGATGCCTAACCAGTCCCATTATTTGCCCCGGATCAATGGTTTTTGGGTTGCGACAGGGAAACACATGACTCATTTGTGCTATCTACCTCCCGCGCCTCGCACTCATCCACCAGTCTGCATTTATCTTTGGCTCTGGTTCAAGCTTTCTCCTACGCTCCACCTCCGCTTTGAGTTCTTCCCCCGACTCCTTCTTTGGTTCTCTCCCTCCCCTCTTCTCCTGGTCATAGTCTTGATGCCTCGCCAACGAGGTAAGTCTAAGCGTGGGGTGGCCTGGTATATAGTGAGAGGCTGAGGCTCTAGGGGTCGTGGCAAGCAATCTCCTCAGAGCTTGCCTCAGGCTCCTATTCGCGCCTCCACTCTGAAACTCCCCCCTGACCTTGTTCGCCCCTCCTTTCCGGAACACCCTCCTAACTGTGCCACCACTCCAGATTTACCTCCTTTGTCCTCTTCGTATGATTGCAGAGTCGAGTGGTTCAATAGCTTTGGAAATTCCCTTGGCTTCGCCCTAAATCTCAGCCCAGAGCCGCCACCCATCCACCAACCTCCACTCTACCCCCCTCCACCCTCCTCTCCCCCCAGCCTGACCACCCCTCTCTCTTCTTCCTCCTCCCCTCTCCCCTCTCCTGCCTCCCCCTCTTCGTCCTCTGATGCTCCACCACCCCCTCCACCCCCAATTGCTTGTTCTCGGTGCGTTGGGATGGAGAATTTGAAGAATTCTCTGGATTTCATCAAGAGCTCAGTCATGGACATCAAGTGCGCCATTAAGGAGTTGCAGAACAGGGATGACAGTCAGTTTCGTCGTGAGGAGCTTCTGGAATCTCTTCTTCGGGATCTCAGGCATACCATCTCGGACACAGGGACTCTGGGTAAGGACATTGCGCAGGACCAATGGAAAGAACGGAGGCCCGACCTCAGCTCCGAATGATCCCAACTTTCTCAGGTTTCTCGAGTTTTTATGTTTCCAGACAGTTTAGTTTACAGGGTTCCAGCCCTGCGTGGCATCCTAGCTCTAGGCCTAGCACATTTTTTGCTTTCTACAATTTTTGAAATTTGCATGGACAATTGGAAACTCCACGACCATGTGGCAGCATTGGTTTCCCACAAGGGCGATGCTGCCACGGTCTCTCGGGATATTCCGACATCTATAACTTTTGCTCTTTAGCAAGATCTAATATATTTTCCTAACTTGAAAAAAAAATTACCATCAATTTTAAAAACAATTTTTTTTTCCTTTATATATATATATATATATATATATATATATATATTATAATCAATAAATATTTTGTAGTAAATTTTATTTAATTAAATAATTTATTTATTTATTTATTTTTATAATTTTCAAATAAATAAATATATTTATTGTGTATTTGAATTAATTTACTATAAATTTAAAAAAACAATTTTTTTTCTCCATATATATATTTTTAAAATTAGATTTGTGATTTAAATAGGTTTTGTTGATTCCATATACCTTCTTCTAGAGGAGATGAAGACATTGTTACCTTCTAGAGTTTGACTTTGACTTGTCTAATTCATGATGTTTCCTCATCCTATTAGGTGAATGTTCATTAGGTGAATGTTCAACCATGACTACCTACAAATGAAAGGAAACGAAACATTGAGATCATGTCCACGTCACGATACTTAGAAAAGAAGAGTTTAACATCATATTACTTCTACAAGATTGAATTACTCTACATGTTTTTTTAAATGTTCTCTAATTACCTATTACCATTCTTTAAATTTAGTGTTTTTAACTTCTTTTTTCCTTGTAAAAGTCTTCACATCCCTATCTATTTATCAATCCTAGATGTTCTTGAAATCCAAGATCTAAAACCAACAAAGATATATACACCGTACCATATCATGAGATAAACCTTCAATCAAATCAGCCACCACGCATATCTTTTACATATTCTAATAAAGATGACAATGCACTTTATAGATAAAATCAATTTTAACATTAAATTTTCTCTCTTGAAAAATCTTATCTTATTTTTTTATTTTATACGAAGTCGTTTCTTTACATGGGAGTAGAATTTTCTACTTTCGTATCCCATGAAAATAAATAATTGGTGTAAATGTTGAGGGTGAAATTGACACCCACTCCTTTACACGTGGTAATAAACTTTTTGTTATTTACCACGGGTAGTCGTTTTAATGGTAAACGATTTTCTCGCCGATGTGGGTCCCTTGATTATTTTCACAATGACAATGTCTTCAAATTTTATAAAGTTTGTGTGGCTTAATAACCTCAAATAACCCCACCCTTCATTATTAAGTCTCCCACATTTGTAGACAAAAATGAGGCTGCATGATTATTGTGGTTTGCGGGGGCATTTGATAGCAATTGAGTTGGACATTACTTCCCAACCATCATGATCCTTGGAGTTTTAGGTAATTTCCCATCTTAAATATTCATTAATAAATAATTATTTCAATATTATTGTAATATTATTATTATTAATAATATATTTATAAATTTGTGAGGAATGATTGCTATCCTTTCCACCAAAGTTCAATTCTTATAATGACATAAATAAAGTTGATAATGAGTATGTTGTAATGGCTTCAAGCTTATATGTATTGGAAAGTTGTTTTTGATTCAAAATTGAATAGCAAGGCAATTGCTATTTGTGAGAAAAATATTCCTTCCTGTAAAAAAATTATTTATAAATTTGTAGTTTTATCAATACTGTTTTAAAATTTAATTATAAAAGGTATTGTTTTCTATTTTTCAATGAAATTTTATTGTGATAAAAGAGATTTTAGTTATGGTTGATTTGATTAGATTTAAGAGGCTATTAAACATTGCATATGGTAAGAGTTAAGAAGTGTAATTTATGATTTTAAAATGTAAGTAGATGATATTAATTATTGATATGTAAATTATTGTGGATATTTAATTAGATAGTTAGATACAATAAATAATTTTTGAATGCTTTGTAAATATAATGAGATTATACTTTATTGCATAGTGATTGTTTATAATTTCAAGCATACCATTTTCATTATGAAAAATCATTAAGAAAATTATAGCAAATTGCAATAATGGAAAGAACACGCCATCAATGTCCAAATATATCATTGAGAAACCCGCGAAGGTGAAAACTCTAGAAAAAAATAAGGTTGTGCTTTGCTCTTTTATTTCTCATATTTACAATGAAAGAATTACAAAGAAAGATTATATCTTATGGAGCAAATAGACACTGTGTTATGTCATAGATCGCTATAGGGTGCTCTTCTTCTTTTCCCTTGCTTTGGTATCTCGCTCATTTTCATTGTTCATCTTTGAAATATAAAATCACTAGACTACGAGTGAAATCCCTTTCTTCCATTGCTAGTCAGTGATTAACATGTCTTAATAGTCATTAGTAATAAGGTTTTTACATGCCCTAATTCCCAATTAGGGTTAGCGTTTTGGATACTCTGGAATCTTCTTGAAACTCCACACATGACAAGCTCTACATGTGTGAGTAATAGAAGTTGATGTGGCTTCCACTTGATTATGCAATGGTTAAAGTGATAGTTCAAGTTTCAGAGGCCATAACTTTCTCATAACAACTTCATTTTCAATTTATGATAGCTTGAAATGATTCCACTTGGTTATGCGGTGGTCAAAGTGACAACTCACGTTTCAAAGGCCATAACTTTCTCATCTTAACTTCATTTTCAATTTATGATAGATCATTTTCAAGCTATCATGTTTACTACTTTATGGAGCCATACGCCATGTCAATGTAGCCATTTTTTGACTCCAAAAAATGCATTTGAGGGTCCTAAATTAGCAATTTTCAATTTTGGTCCTATTTAGTGGATTTCAAGATCAATCCTAAAAATGGACCCTACAATTTCACAACTTTTATTCTTCACCCCATAAAGTGCCAAAAGCTATGTCAAAATATATGCTATCCATTTTGAATCAACTATGGTGTCTTTCACAATGCTTCCAAATAACACGACCAACTTAGTATTGAGGGTGACCTTCAAACCAATAAGAATAAGTATAGCTAGCATAGAAGTTAATAAAAAGTTCCCTACATACATAAACAACACCATCCTAAAAATTAAGAATTAATTCAAATGCACCATCTCCATCTCCATCTCAATCTCAATCTCCACCTTCTAATAAATAAAATTGCCTACAAATTAAAAAACCATTATACAAAGAAAAACATTTACTATATCAACTTTTCTTAAATACACATTCATCCCTTCTATCTTCTTATATGTTATGAATTACCATACTATATTGAACTCAATGAACCATGAAATTTTCCTTGATAGAGTAAATTTCTAGAAAATGAGAGGAGAGGAGAAGTTCACTCCCAAAAGAATTATATTATAATGACACACTACATTACTTGTATTGAACTTCAAAAAGGATAATAATAATAACGTTTCTTTTTTATAGTTAAATTATTTTGTAGTTATAGTGAAATATTTTTTTTTTAAGTTCAAGGATTAACTTAATTGAAGTCACATTGCTTAGATTTTTGTAGGGTTTCTGGAGCATGGAACAATAATGGCAGCTTTTGCAACTATGCAGAAGATGTATGAGGATAGTATTCCATGTTCTGCCTTTTCCATAGTCTGGTGTGAGATCCTGTCTTTGATTACCTAGTTAGTTTTTTACTTCGCCACCCCCCAGTTTCTTGCCTTTCTCACTTAAGGCTTGTTAGATTAGTGGGCATCCTCTGTTTCCAGAGACCCTGTCATGTTTTACATTTTACTTCTTAGTTAGTGGTGGTGCTTAATGCTCTGGTCATTTGTTTTATTACGATTTATCTACTTTTTTGGCAGATACTGTCACTAGTTTCTAGGACAGGTTCCTGCTAATTTTTTCCTTTGTAGGATACTACTCCTTATTTTTTTCCAAATCTCAGTGGAGGCCACATGTCATATCCATCCATAAACGTTCTAGAAAAATAAATTGCAGCATTAATGGAAGAAGAAGATGAGTTGGGTGGCAGCAGGCAGGACTCTTCACAAGAGTCGATGCACTGGGCCCATCAGTTCCTGTTGTAGTTGATCTGATGATGAAGAATAGTGATACGCCTGCAAATGTGACAAAGGAATTTAACTCACTTAATAATCAGAGGTCAGGTTTCACATCTCACTCTACTCCACCCACTACAAACCCCTTCGTCCATTAGTCAGAAAACTTCCCTTCACATACACAGGCCTTGCGACTGAAGGGAAAGTATGCTAACCAACCACAGAGAGTGAGGTCTTCCCTTAAAAATCCTCATTCTTCAAGCATCATAAGGAAAGCGTGGAAACCTAATAGAAAGGTTAGGAAGATGGTTTTAGGTGCAGACGTGGGTTTAGAGGAAGCATGTAGGTTTTCACTCTGCGGGGTGGTTGGAAGGTTTGCTTATTCCTATCTAAGTAAAGTTGATATAAATTTCTGGATTAAAGAGCAGTGGCTTCCTTTGTTGGGTTATTCCCCAGACATTATCCATCTAACAAAAGGTTGGATGGGTTTCCTTTGTAGGACCCCAGAAGATGTGGCTCGTCTTCTGGAAAAACTGTGGATTAATGCAGGCAGCAGCCTGCTTCTTAAGATGTGGAGAGTGGCTTTTGACTCGGTGACATAACACTTCCAGTTCCTTCAACTGTGGGTACTTCTTCTAGGTCTCCCCATTCATTTATGCAATGCGGGTGCATTAAGGGTGATTGGGGAGGCACTGGGGAAGTTCATTTCTTTGGACCCATCATCACTGGAAAGCTCCTCTAGAAAAATGGGAAGGGTGCTGGTGGAAATGGATATTTATGGTGGATTACCAGAAGTGTTGGATATTGAATGGAGAGGAAGACATTTCACCCAGAAATTGGATTATCTAGGGATTTCGTTTTGTTGCAGCCATTGTAGAGGTACGGGCCACCTTCGTCGGGAGTGCACAGGTTTGGTTCACGAGGAAACATCAGAGGATACTCTCCTGCAAAGAGAATCACAAGATTTTGATACCGAAGTGGACTCACTTAGCTTCAGTTATCCCATGGACTATGTTCCAGACAATCAGATGGGTTATACTTCGTCACTTACTGGTAAGTTACAAAAACATTATCCAATGCTCTTTTCTACTTTGTCACTTTGGGAAAGAGACGCCCTGGAGAATTCTCAATGGTTACACCTATCTACATCTGCCTTTTCTGGACCTCTCCTTGGAGGTTCGGGAAACAAGGTTTCTTCCTTGGAGGCTCCAAAGGTGACTCTTGGCTCCACTCTGCTCCGGGATCCCTTTGCTGCGATTATTAGTCCTAGTCACCCTGACCTTCCCCTTATTCCACACTCCTTAACTCTCAAGCCTCATCCACAAGAGACTGGCAACCCCCACCTACCATTATCCATTTCTTCCCATTCCTCTTTGTGTACATTAGACTCTCCTATGCAACCATGATTTAGAGAAGAGGAGGAGGATGAGCCTACCCTCAGTGGTGTACTAGACTCATTATTGCCTTTCATTCGGGATTAAAATGTTGCTATAAAGCTACCTGTATTTTCCGGGAAATCTATAGTTAATCCTATTGAGGGATGAGAGGCGTCTTCGTCGAGGATTCACACAGATGGGAATGGAAAAGAATTTGCTTTGTCTCGAGGTTTAAGCATTGAACACTCGCCCATAAAAACCAGAAGCTCCCGTAAAAAACTGGCGGCACTAGCATCTCAAACTGATTTACCTACTCCTCCCTCCATTGATTGTGGGCCTCTTAGAACATTAAAATCCCTGGCAAGGACTAAATGATGATGTTTCTCTCATTAAACATTCGAGGGATCGGGGGCCCCCTCAAAGTGGCCTCACTTAGGAGACTTTTGGATAACTACCAACATGGGATAATTTTTCTTCAAGAGACGTTGGTATCGACTCAGAAAGTTGGAGACTTCCTACATGCTCTAAGACCGGCATGGTTTTCTTGTGCTGTTAATTCTTTAGGTACTTCAGGGGGATTGTTGGTCACTTGGGATCCTGCATACTTTGATTTAGTCCCCTTTCTTACCACGGCTGGTATTTTGTTAACAATTAAGAGCTTCAAAGACAATCGAGATCTAGCTTTCATGAATATATATGGCCCCTGTACAGACATGAGACTATTTTGGCAATCGGTTGCGGATAGTGGTTTACTGTCATTAAAGAACCTAATCATAGTGGGGGATTTAAATTTTGTATTATCTCGAGAATAATTTTTTTTTGGGGGGGACTTATAGTGGCAGTCTGTCGGAGGAATTTTATAGAGACATATTTCTGTCAAACCACCTGATTGATATAAAACCTCCAAAGTTGGTTCCAACTTGCCAGAACGGTAGAATTGGATTTGATGCGGTAGCAAGGAGATTGGATAGGTGTTATGTTGCCGAAGATTTATTATTAGCTTCTGGAATATACAAATCATGGGTCGAATTTCCATATTTATTGGACCACGCTCCCATTTTCCTTCAGTTGGATATTCTACCTATCCACAAGGCGTATCCGTTCAAGATGAATTCACACTGGCTAAAGGAATAAGATTACATAGATTTAGTTCAAAAGATTTGGAGGGATCCGATCTTCCTTTTTGAAAGGGGTTGTCAAAAGCGCATGGTTTGGAAATTAACAGTTCTGAAGACTCACACAAAACATTGGTATAAAGAAAGCACATTAAATAAAAATGAAAAATTGAGGACTCTAGAATCCGAGATCAAGGATTCGATAATGCGTTTGGTGGGTGACCCGTCAAATCCTGAAGAAGGCGGGCTTCTCAGGCAACGAGAAAGTGAATGAAATGAGATACTCAGATAGAAAGAAGAACAATGGAGGCTCTGTAGCAGAGCCATCTGGCTATCTAGTGGGGACGGTAATTCAAAGTTCTTTCATAATTTGGCGAGCAATAATAGAACCAGAAAACATATCTGGGATATTTCAGATGATTGTGGTGTGATATTGACTGAGCAGGAATCCATCAAGGAGGCAGTTGTCCATCATTTTAAAGAGTTTTATAAAGTTGGGGATTTGTTAAATACAAATGAACAATTCCAGTTGGTGGATTTATATCCACGGATGGTAAGTGATGAGGAGTCGATCTCCCTTTATAATCCAGTAACGTTAGAAGAATTGAAACAAGTACTCTTTAAATTCAAAAAAGAAAAGAGTCCCGAGCCGGATGGTTGGTCCTTAGAATTCTTCACTTTCTTCTTTGATATTGCTAGAGAGGATCTCCTCGACATGGTGGAGGAAGCGAGGAGACTTGGGGTTGTGGTGGGCAGTTTAAATTCTACATTCCTTACACTGATCCCAAAGGCCAATAAACCAATTACCTTTGATGATTTCCGGTCGATCTCCCTATGCAATTTGTGTTATAAAATTATTTCGAAAATCATTGCAAATCGTATCAAACCTAACCATCTCTCTTGCCGGAACAGTTGGGTTTTCTTCAAGGGAGGAGGATTTAGGACACGGTAGGCACGACCCACGAAAGTTTACACAATATAAAAAAAGAAAAAATTGAAATCATTGGTCTTAAAACTGGACTTAAAGAAGGCAGATGATTGCATTGACTGACAACTTCTAAGACTGATCTTGATAAAGGCAGTATTCGGGATTCAGTTAACCAACTGGATCATGGCTTGTGTAACTTAATCAACTTATGCAGTTTTGATAAATGGCGAGGCTACAATTTTTTTTATAAGTGGCAGGGGATTGCATCAAGGTTGTCCGCTATCACCCTTACTCTTTATTCTAATCATGGAGAGACTCAAATTACTTTTAAAAGAATCCATCGGGGAAGGTACTGTTACAGGTATCAAAGTATCTCGTTTACATAAAATTTTACATTTGTTGTTCGTTGATGATATTCTTATTATGACTAGAGCCACTTTGCAAGAATGGTGGGAAATTGACAAAATTATCTGTCTTTTCTGCAAAGCTTCTGGACTAATGGTAAAACAAACAAAAACTACAGTACATTATGCAGGTCTTTCAGATATGGAACTGGTCTCTTTCCAGAACCTTCTTCCATATACCTTCAATGAGTTATCTTCGTCGTTCAAATATTTGGGATACTATCTAAAGATTGGAGCAGATAAGGCGGAAGATTGGGATTGGTTGGTGGTTAGAATATAAAAAAAGATTAATATTTGGTGTAATCGTTGGCTTTCCTTGGGCGGGAGATACATCCTTATAAAATCTGTGTTGGAGGGTCAATTAGTGTACTGGATGTCAATGGAAACAATTTCACGATCTGTTCTATCAAAGATTAGAAAGTTGACGTTCCATTTCCTTTGGAACAGTCAAAAGGACACTCAACACTTCCACCTGTGCAAATTGGATGTCCTCTCCAGACCAAAGAAAAATGGTGACATTTCTTTTTGAAAGGTTTCCCACAAATGTAAATGAAATTATTATTAATATATAATTTCGAGTGAATTTTTTATTGGAAAAAAAAGGATTAACTCAATTAGTTAACCCAATTGCTCAAGGGAAGTTAAAGAAGGGGAGACCATAAGTCATAAGTTCAAATCTAGACAAGTCATTACGATCTACCAACTGTTATTATAGTTGGTAGTTGAGTTGCCCTCCATGTAAGTATTTTGAAAAATTAAAGAGTCCCATACTATTTCCCCAAAAAATAACTTCTTAAATAATATTTTTTGAACATGCCCATCCATCTAGAACATCTGAGTCTCTTTATTTCGCCAAAATTATAAAAAAAAAGCCTCAAATCCTTCCCCTCCTCTTAAAAGGGAAGGAAATCTACTTGAAACTAAAGACAATATGAAGTAGAATCAAATATTCTCTTGGACCTTTAGTGAACCTTGAATCCCCTGTTTAAGGAAGAGATAATAAATTGCAAACAATAATAATGTATTGTTTTTGTATTCTATTGTGTAATCAATTTGTAAATATCTATCTTTCTATTTAAGAATATGACATAAAAAAACCCTTACTAAGAAAGTTTGTCTTCTCCCCCCAATTATTTGATTCGAGGAGGAAAGCCATACAAGTCATGATCTACTTTCTTAAACTTTGTATTATTACGTTGTCCACTACAAATACAACTCTTTTTTAATACAAACTCTAATCTTTCAATTAATAATAATAAATGTTTTTATTTAATATAATATTTTAAAATAATTCAATAAATTTTAAATTTAGCGACGTGTTTAATACAAATTGATTTAAAACATTTAATATAATTTGAAAATGTCCAACTTCCTTTAAGTCACATTATCCTCTCTTTGTACGCTCTAAGGAAACAAAAAGAATTAAATCAACTTTTTTTATTTAATAGTCATAATTACTAGAAACAAGATGATGTAAAAAGCAAATAACACTCAAACTAAATGGCATTGGGTTGGTCCCACCACGCTCTAATCCAATTGTTGGTTTTCATGAAAGATGATTAGCTGTTTACTTGTAAAAGAATTCATAGTCGGCGTTTAGCTTCAAGACTTGGTGTAGTTTCATTGGGTTTCAATCCCATCAAATCAAATTATTATTTTACTTAAATGTTAATCACAACTAAAATACTAATCCCATTCGGTGTCACATCCTTCCTTAGGGTTCATTGAAGGATTTGGACTTTGTATTTAATCTATTTATATTTGGAAAATAAAGAATCTAATTTATGTTTTTCTTTTTCCAATTTGGCAACGACAAGGACTTAGGTGGATGCAAGTTGTGTTGATATTTGGGCACGCTCTCCCAGTTTGGGGAGAGGTCACAGGTTCAAGCCTAGCTATGAGTCCCTGGGGCTGCTGCTTTTCCACTCCCATATCATCCACTATGTGGGGAAGTATCGGGGTGGGTTCCCAGCGAGTTAATTTCTCATCTGGAAAAAGTTGTGTTGATATTTCACGGGGTGAAGTAGAGTTTCCTTGAAAAAAAGAGCCTTTATATTAATATAATAATATTTATTTGTATTCCAAAACCCTAATTAGGAAGGCCTTATTTTCTTTGTATTTTATTTGATAGTGTTTTTATTAAGAAAATTGGATCAGTCAAATTCCTGAATACATAAATTTCTCAACTTGAGACTCGAGTCAAATAAAGCAGAATATAGTATTTATTATTTTAAAATGAAATTTTAAATAGATATAATATTGTAATACTAAGTTATTTATATTATATAGATAAAATTATTGGTCAAAACATATAGAAGATATAATATTAAAATTTGTATAAATATTAATATGAGAGTGATAGAAAATATTATCACATAAATATTTATATTTAAAAATTAATATTTTTTTCAACATTATTATGATGTACAAAAATAAAATAAAATATAAAATTTTCAACATTATTTTGTATACATTTTAAATGAGTTTAATGATTAAAAACATGTGTTTCTTCCTTAAAACTATATATATATATATAATTCAAACATAAATAATAAAATAAACAATTAAATACATATAATGAATGAGGAGTGAACTTGGTATTATTAAAAAATAAAAATAAAAAAACGTGTATAGTGGAGTCATAAGTCACAGATTTCAACGATCATGATTAAGGGGATTCTCACGTTCTAAGATGGGTGATAGATAAAGGAACTTGTTAACTTAAGGGTTATATGGTGGACGCTGTTTTTTTAAAATATTTTAATATTTTGGTATTAAAAGTGATATTCAATTCAATGAAATTGAGCATAGAAAGTAAGAGATTATTAATGTAGTAGGCTAAAGGTTCTACGAAATGATGATTTTTTTTGGGGATATTTGCCTGAAATCTGGTGAGAAATTATTGGATTCGTAGATTTGAGAGATTATTTTTGTAGAATCTGAGTGCCTCGTGGGTTTTTCGGCATGCTGAATCCATTTCTGCATTCAAAAATGAATTTTGAACAACAAAAAATAGTGATTCGTGTAAATTTATATCCCTGGATTCAGGGGAAAAAGTCATTTCATAGAACAACTAGCCAATGCCTATGCTAATAGTTTAAAATAGAAAGTAAGAAATTATATGTTTATAATTTAAAGTGTATCGTTTCAAATGGTTAGTATAAATGTGTCATCTCCATTTCCATTTTTTTAATTTATGTTAAATGTATAATGATATAAATTAGGAAGCCATGTATTTTATATATTAAAATTATTCAATAATATTTTTTAATTAGAAAGAGAATTTTAATTATAATCAATCATAGTTTAAGTATGTGTTCTCACTAGAGTAGCAATCTTTAGAATTCTATTATTTCTATTGTTATTGCTAGTTTAGTAAACACTTGATTATTGTTGGTACAACTACCATTAAGTAAATTCTCATATTAATAATGTACTTGTTTACAAGATAAATTGATCTCTTCTAGTAGATGTTCTTGGTTGACCTTGTTCCAGACAAGTTATCGTGTAAACTCCATGGAGGTTACCATGGGGATATCATTGTTCTTGTTTCTTGTTTCGGGCAGGGCACAGGTAATAGCTTTGAGAGGGAGTTATAAAGACGGTTGCAGGAGGCAACATGAAGCAGACTATCCACACATAGAGTTGTGCACATCCATGAAGGAGAAGAGGAGGTTAGCACATGCAAAGGGAGAAGATGACTTCGAAGACTATATACCTTCATAGGGAGTCAAGCTTCAGATGGAGCATGCAGACTCATTGTGAGTTTGGTATCAGAGAGATTCAGTTGCTTAGAGACTTTCATTCAGAAAGTATTCCTCTTCAGATTTAGATTTAGATTCAGATTGGAGAGATGTCCCCCAGGACAAACAGACAAGAGGGAAGATCAAAATCTTCAGAGACTTTAAGGAGATATGAGACCTCCTGAGAGGATTCCCTTGTTTATGTGAAGGAATCCGGTCAGAAGGACCGAAATGTGGACCTTTTACCTTTTTTTCGAGACATGTACATCAATTGAAATACATTTGTTGAGACACCTACATAGTACAAGTAGATATGGATTGAGACATGCCTCAAATGGAGATGTGAAGTTGTTGGGATATACCGACTCTAACTGAGCATGGAGTGCAGTGGATAAGAAGAGTACTTATGGATACTACTTCAGTTTGGGATCAGTGTGATCTCATGGTTGAGTCGGAAGCAAGCATCAGTGGAACTCAGTACAACAAAGGCAGCGTATATAACAACCAATATTGCAAGTCGTGAAGCAGTGTGGCTTCAAAAGTTTCTTGCAGGACTTCAACCAATACACGATACAAAAGGGAGTTGTGAAGATCCAGTACAAATCCACATATGAGTAGCATCGGGCATACATTAACTCAGATTGGTCATGTTGATTTGACCAAGGGAGAATGATACATTCACTCACATGATTAGCCATGTTGATTTGGTTAGTGGTGAATGGCCCAGTCATAGTCTTTCTCCTATTAGTCATGCTCATTTGACTAAGGGGTGGAAAGACTCGAGGTGCTGAATGTTCACTCTCATTGAGAGGGAAGTGTTTTGTTTCTTCTCATGCCGACTAACCCCTTTGGCCAAGGGTTCCCTGGACCAATCTTGTGATTGAGGGGGTAATGCATTGTCGGACCTAATGAAAGAAGAAACATCACACGCATAGTTGTGAGTACTATGGGAGTAGCTTCGTGCTACTGGATGAGACTATAACTATGGTTGATGGCATATTGTAGTAATTGTGTGCTACTAGTTGATTGTTGCATAGTTATAGAGACATCGATTATGATTATGGATGATGGCATATTGTACTAACTGTGTGTTACTAACTAATTGTTGCATAATCATAGGTATGACTATGGCTGAGGGCATATTGTAGTAGTTGTGTGCTACTAGTTGATTGCTTCATAGTCATATGGATCATGACTATGGATGAGGGCATATTGTAGTAGTTGTGTGCTACTACCTGATTGTTGCATAGTCATGGAGGTGGCAGACTATGATTATGGCTGAGGGCATATTGTAGTGGTTGTGTGCCACTAGCTGATTGCTGCATAATCATAGAGACTGTTGTATTGCATGGTGGTTTGATTACAGGAGAGAGAAATTGTGTGTCTAGATAGTAGTTGTGTGCTACTTGGAGTGGTTGTGTACCACTGGATAGTAGTTATGTACTACTATGGATCGACACAGTCATGTTCTACTGGATGGAATTGTAGTAGTTGTGCGCTACTAGATGATTTCCATGGAGACTACCAATTCACATTGGGAGTAGCTAAGTGATACTTGATTGCAAAGACCGTGACAGACGATTCGAGTTGTCGACGGCATTGTGGCAGTTGTATGATATCAGCTAATTAGAGAGTAGTTAGTGGACTACTAGATGAATACGTTGTGAAATATGCATCCCTAGCTAAGAGGGAGTGTTAATGTTTTGGTAGTTGTGGGAGGATCTTTCTCTCCTAGATGACCTTTCTTATATGCAAAGAAGATTCTAGAAGCAAGAGATCCATTGGATAGATATTGAAATACCCTAGAAGAGAAGTCAGCCTAGAAGAATAAAGTAATAATGAAAAGACACCTGTCCAGAGAAGAAGTCCGCACAGTTTAGTGGCCAGGAAGACTATAAATAAAGGACATCTTGGCTCATTTGTTCACTCACTCACACTCTCCCAGCTACACAGAAGCAAGGCACAAGTTTGGAGGAAGTGACACAGTAGCTGCAACTGCACAATTTATTCTTGTTCAATATTTTGGTATCTCTCTCTCTCTTGTGCGCTACTCCTTGAGGAGGTGCGCTACCTTTGTATAGTGTTGTTGCTGCAACTTTGGTGGTATTTCTGATTGAGCTAGCACTTGTGCTAGGGTTTATCTTATTGGACTTGCTTTGTGAACAAAATCTATCTAAGTAAAGGTTAGTGTGCTCGGGGGTGGCATATGTGAATGCCTATGGTTGGGTGACAATGATGTGACATTGTCTATGGTTAAATGAGCATACCAAAAATTCAATACCTCCTTTATCAAATATTCTTCTAATTTTATCCAAAAAACTAAACATGTTCACCTTGAAGAATAGGACATTATGGTTAGTTTTGATGTTGTCTCTTTATTTACCAAAATTCTTGTTCTGTAAGCCCTAAATCTTATCGCTAATTTGGTTGACCCTGAGACTTTTAACATCATAAAAAACTATCTCACCTCTAATTTATTCTCCTTAAAAGGAAATTGCTACAAACAAACTGAAGGAACAACTATGGGTTCCTCCTTATCCCTCGTGGTCACTAATATTTTTATGGAACATTTCAAGACCTTAGCCTTGAACAAGTTTCATCTTAAACCCAAATGTTGGTTTTGATTTGTATATGATACATTCGTCGTTTGGCCTCATGACCATCAAGCCTCTTTAATATCTTTCTTTAATCATCTTAACAACATTTCCCCCCATATTCAATTCACTATGGAAATGCAAAAGGATAATTCTCTTCCCTTCCTTGATGTCCTCATCTCTCGTCTTTCAGACGACTCCCTCACTGACCAATTGTATAGAAAAAGATGCACACGAATCGATACCTCCATGCCCATTCTCACCATCATCTAGCTAAAAACCCGCGGTCTTGAAAACTTTGGTCACTTGGGCCATTTGAATATCTGCCCCTCAATTCCTTGATAAAGAAAACACACACCCGACTAAGGCCCTTTTAGCTAATGGGTACTCTATCTCCCAAATCAACAAAGCCTTCCGCTCAACTCGCAAATCTAAAAATCCTCACTCTCCTTCCCCGCCCCTTGATCACATTTCTCTTCCCTACATTCAGGGCACCACCAATCATATCTCTAGAATCTTGGCTAAAAAGAATATTAAAACCTTTTTCAAACCCTATAAAACCCTTAAGAAACTATTCAAATCTGCTAAGGAAAGATCTGACCCCATGCTTGGCCAAGGAGTCTACTAGATTCCTTTCTCATGTTGCAAGTCATATGTAGGACAATCTGGAAGATCCTTCAAATCCCACCTCAAAGAAGACATAGCAGACACAACCCGCAATTGGATCACTAAGTTAGTTATTGTTGAACACTCCTTCATTTATCTAAACATCTAATCCTCTTTAATCAAATCAAAATTTTGGCCTCAACACCCTACTACTTCTCTCATATCATTCAAGAAGCCCTGGAAATTGAAAAACACCCCAATAATTGTAATCACGAAGATGGCTACAAACTCAGCCAATCATAGAAACCCGTTATAAATTGTCTTGATCATTAAGCTTATCTATTCATAATAATTATCTCTTTGTTCAATTTATTATTTTAATCAAATTTCTTTCTCGATCCTTGATTGTCGACCCAGGCTTCCTGATCGTGTTTCCCCCTTCCCTCCTCTTATATATTGTTTACTCTCTTTTATAATCTTTCACTTGATTTATTATTAGTCAAATCTAATCTCATATTTTTAGGGTTTTTAATTCCACGCTATACTTTTATTACTCCATTCTTTTAATTCCTTATGACTTTTTCAATATTTTCCTTGTCTTTAATCCCTCTTTTTTTCACTTTAATTTTTATTCAACTTGTCTCCTCTCTACGAGTCATTGGTTAATTACAACACTACCAACAATTACTTTCTTATTATAGTTTAATTTATCTTTATTTTATTATATTTTCAATGACTCATTTTCAACGGTTATCTCGTGGTTTTCTATCCTTTAAATCTATTCCTAACCACACTCTTTTCTAACCATTTAGTTTCTATTGTTCTTGATGATGGGTGGAGTGTCCACTCGAAATGTTTGACATTTCAAAAACTTATACATAATGTATTTCCAGAAGCTCCTACAACAATTATGACTAATTGTGAAAACATACACACTCGGAAATTTAACCATTTCTATCTTTTTAAAAATGAATTTAAAACATTTTTGTATCAAAATTATTCTATATGAATGTGAAGTTTGGGCCTATAACATCTCTTATGAGCCTTGAAACAAAATTGAGCAAATTCAACAATATTTTATATCTTATAATTTTTAAATTAAATGCAATGCTCCTTACCCTATTCTCTTGATTAATGTGGGATATTTTTTCATGAATTCTAAAAACATGATTATATATTTAGAATATAAGTATAAATTGCTAAGTCTAGCAAGGATAAGCTCACAATTATTGCTTCTAACATGAACAATTACAATGATAGGCTCAAAAGAGGTTGGGATATAGATTATAAGGGTTAGCTTAATTATTGGCACATAAAAGAAGATGATACACTTACTACTACCAATAATATTAAATCTTATATCCCTACTAAATTTAAAAATAAGACTTACAACAACAATGACTTATTAATAAAAGAAAATTAAAATATTACAAAGATTCTAAATCAAACATATTTATATAATTAAAACTATTTTTCTAACATTATAAACTTAAAACCAAAATAAATTTATTAAAAATTATTAATAAAAAAAGGTTAAAATATCACCAAGATTCTAAATCAAACATCATTTAGATGATTAAAACTATTTTTCTAACATTATAAACTTAAAACCAAAATAAATTTATTAAAATTAACATCAATGTTCATTATCTTGATAATGAAATGGATAAATACACTAACCAAAAAGCTACTTTATTTAACCACTAGATAATGAAATTGATAAATACACTAACCAAAAAGCTACTTTATTTAAGCACTAAATATTATTGATTTTAAAACAAATAACATAATCAATACAAATTCTTTAAACCAAAGGTCCAACTTTCATTTGATGACAATCTGTGCTCCTCAATTTGTGTGGGGAAACAAAGAACATGATGGCCTACATGACCTATAAAGAAAACAACACTCATGATTTAGTTGGAGGAATGAAATGTCTTTGGGTGGTGTGTTTGGATCCCACATCACAGCCATTATTTTGATATTCGACAAACAACTAACTACCCCTCTTTTGGTTGGTTGCCATGAAAGTATAATCATATTTACTTGTAAAATAGCTCATAGTTGTCTTGTAACTTTACACATTTCAGTTCTCGAATTAAATTCAAAATTTGGTGTATTTTGATGGGTGGTCCAACGCCTTTAATTTAAAATCAATTATTTTAAACACATCTGAATTGTAATTAAATATTAATCTCATTCAATGTCCCATATTCTTTTGGGGTTTCATGTACACGATTGATGTTCAATTCAACATATGCAATCTTATTTATTTAAAATAAAAAAATTATGATAATTTTTTTATATTTCATCATTGTTATTTAAGAAAAATCATATTAGTTGATAATTGGTAAGGGGCATACTTTCAATCTCAATTTGGCTAGATGTCTATAAATTTTGGGTTACATGTTTCCTTATGTTAGAAGAGGATGAGCTCTTAGCTAATCAAAATTACTGGTAGGTTTTACTTCAAGACCAACTAAATAGTATCTACAAGAAAGCCAATATCTCTTGTAGTCATGACTGAGGCTACTTACACTAGAGTCTCATGTAGTTTTTAATAACATCCAACTTTAATCCCATACATTAAAAAAAACTAGATATTATCTTCAATTATAATTCAACTTCTTACCCAAAAAAATAAACAATTATAAACTTATATCTACATAAATTTAATATTTAAATTTTAAATAAACTTATATCTAAATAAAATTTAATATTCAAATTTTAATTTTTTATCAAATTTTAAATAATTGTAATTATTATGGTATAAAAAACTTCTTGATTCTTCATTGTTTTGTACTTAACTATGCAAAGCCCATCTTAGAGTATCTCACCATGGAGTTTGGTTAATAGAAAATGAACGTAATTCACCTTAATAATTGGAACAATGATGGGTTAATTTATATATCAATTTCACTGTTATTAGATCATACAATGACATTTCATTCAAATATAATGTGCCCATTCAATGACACTTCATTGAACATCAAATTGTTTTTATATTTGTGTTTTTTTAAGATTTTTTAATTAGGGTTTAACTATTTTTTATATTGAATATTATTGGAAAATAGAAAATAGAATATCATATTGTTTTTATTTGTGTTTTTTAAGATTTTTTAATTTGGATTTAACTTATTATTTTTTTTATATTGAACATTATTGGAATTTCTCTTATCGTAATTGTTTTCTTAAGATAATGGAGTTGGATCTCTTATCTAATTTGAATAATTTGATTCATTTTTTTTTAATTGTTTTCTTACATTTGAAGATAATGGAGTGGATCTTTTTTCTAGTTTGAATAATTTGATTTGATTGATTGATTTTTTTATTTTTTTTTAAATATTGTTTATTTTTAGAAATCAATTAGAGAGGGGTTTATTTTTGAGATGTAATAGTAACAAGGGTTGCATGGTAACACAGTCCTTGTCCCTGTCTAGTTAGTTGGGAAATACATGTTGAATAATGAAACTTAATATAACTAAATGCACAAGTAATGAATATTTTTTGTCAAAAGATAATAATTGAGGGTTGTTTGTTATTCAAAATGTATAATGAACGTGAAACTATAATATTCATAAATATAATAAATATATTATAAATATAATAATAAATAATATATTAGATAATAAATATAATATAAATATAATAATGCATAATAATAAATACATAGTACAATTTTTTATATTTAGATGTGGTGATTGGTGAAATTTATTGATTATGTAATTAATTCTACATATTGAAAGAGGTGAAGGGAGCAATAACACTTCAATTCTATCAACCAATTAGAAATGAGAAACACAAATATTTTTATTATATCCAAATATATATATTTGTTTTCCTATGTTAAACATTACATTGCATACACAAATTTATGGTAAAAGACAAATTAATGTCACATCAAAAGCAAACTCATTGCTATAGTCCCATAGCAGGGACTAATAATGATTTCTCCCCTATTCTTTAGTAATTGAGCAATCATAGTTGCTAGAAGGGCGAGTCTTGAGTCCTTAGGGATTTTTGTTAGATATATCCAATTGTGTTCTAGTTGTGTCTTGTTACATCAATAGGGATTTTAATATTTCTGTTTTAGAATTGGGGATGATTTTGTCTTTGGAAAAGAAGTCACTAAATGATCAGAATCAAAGCAAAGTTTACATAAAAAAAAAATGTATTCATAGTCCAATAGTTAAGTCTAGTTTCTATCACCACATGCCAACATTGTGGAAGGAAGACCTTTGCTGAAATTTGCATACACACATGTCTTGGTGCAAGTAGTGAAAATATAAGGAAATGTTTCTAAAGCCACCAAGATGAAAGTACCCAAATAATTGTTGATAAGAGCTAACATCATTGGTCCTAAATATTCCAAAGGAACACCAGACAATTTTACCAATAGTGAGACCACCATTACAACATTTCTATTAGGGTTAAACTTTGGTTGCAACATTTTCATAACTAATACAACACCATCTAGAAACCAAGTTTTATTTAGAACAACTTGTGTTTTGTTTGTTAGGTATTTTAACCGTGGAGTAAAAAAGTCGTGTGCATAATTACTTTATCCAAAAACACCCCTAGACCACTTGTACCCATGTACAAAGTTGTTTAAGGGAGGGCCATAGGCCATTGAACCTAGAAATTGAGCTATGCACATTATTGAAATCCTTAATGTCCATGAACTATGTTAACTCGATCTAAATGTTTATAACTAACTTTTGATATTCCATATGTTTACTTTACATAGCCTTAATTTTTGTGTATCATGTTTAATAATGTCTTTATCAAACATGTAACACCCCCATTTTCAAACCTCAAACTAGCGATGTATATTGTAAATGTGATGTATGGCCGTAGACCAAGCAATGTAATATGTAAATGATGTAAATTGAATATAATAAATAAAATGTATTGCCAGTTGCAGATGGACACAGATGGAGGTTTGGGGGCTTAGTTTCCACAAGAGAGGCAAGGAGTTCAAGGGGGAGAGTTAGCCATGTCTATTAAACTCAAACCAATTTCTTTCTAAATTATCCTTATCATGAACCTTCCATTTTTTGATTGAGTGTTTCTAAAGATAATCATTGAATTCGTGTAAGAGGGTGGATGTGAAAAGTCACATCCCATAGTTATTGAGAGCATGGGGGTTGGGTAAAATCAACTTGAGGAAGAGTGTAAGTCATGCAAGCAAGATAAATAGAAAAATTTCGTATGGGTAGAGGGGGTAGAATGAGACATTCACATTTTTGCATGTAGAACAATTTTTACATGGGGATTTTTGGACAACAAGAGAGTTTGGAGTGTTGAAGCTTGAAGGCAACCATAATGGGCATGCATGGTAGCTATTTCGAGCTGCAATTTCATGGAAAGAGAGGCTAGAGGTCTGCGAGCAATATTCTGTTCTAAAATCGTCAAGAGAAGCAAGCATTTTGTTGTTATGCAAATTCCTGAGGTCCCAACAGAGAGATTTCATGTTCCAACTTGTGCAGGTTGTGGGGAAGAGAGTTGTGGACTAGAATTAGCTATGGGAATTGACTGTTGAGAGGGGGACATTAGCCAGCCTTAGGGACCACAATCTCTTGTGGATTCATAGCCCCAACTCGGGGGCGACTTGATGTTGAGAATAGGAACAACAAGTCTACGGTTGGGAGGAACATCCGTCCTCTGCAACAGGTTGCATATTTCATAAGATACATGTTCTTGTTTGCTGTGTTTATTTATGTTAAATGATGATACCGTTGTTGTGCGTTTTACTCTGAGTTATTTTGGTTAATGCTACTTGTTGTGAGTAGACTGATGCACGTGGATTTCCATTTATGTGGTTGAATTTCTCTATATGTGCTTAGTTGTTGCTATGTATAGTTAAAGTAGTTACATTTTTGTTTTTAATTAGTATGGACAATTGCATGAGTTTAAATGTCATATCATTGCATGAGTTTAAATGTCATATCATGTATTATTTATGCATCTAGATTTGGTATCATAAGATTTTATTTGGTCATTTTAGCACTGACGTGACCTAGCTTGGGGTTGGTTGGGTGCATTACAGAACAAAACTAGATCGACTAAACTCTTGATTATAGAGGCCATTGCATCAAAAGAAGCAATGTGCATTTTATAAACCCAATATAAGAGAGATGTGTAATGTTGTGCCTATAGTTGACATGACATGTGGCATGACCAAATATAATATTAAAAAATATACCCACATTCATGCTTATAAATAAAAAAAAGAAAAAAGAAAAAGAAAAAAATATGTATTCATGGATGACATCCCAAATAAACTCATAGGCATAGACTAGCAAGCTTCAATAAAGATTTGAACTTAACATTTGTTGACACGAAAGTAACCAAATAACCAAAAACAATGACAACAAGATTTTAAACTAACTCCTTGAACCATATATATCCATAGATATGCACACACATATGTATTAGATTCATCCTCACTCTAGATTTTTTAAACACCAACATATTTACATATCAATTTTTTTTTAATCATTCTATATACTTAATCAATCCAAAACTAAAATGAATCTAAAACTATCTTCACTTAAATTTTGAATAAAAGGCACAAATAAGGA
>ML786131.1:522205-535170 GCA_009831015.1 Picea engelmannii
GTGTTGAATATGTAGTAATCCCATTTTTTTTTTTTTTTGAACTTGGGTTTAGGTTTTTCTTGTTTGATTTTTTTTTTCTTTTAAATGTGATATATAAATAATTATTTTACTTTTTTAATTATCTTTTTAATTTTTTTTGTTATTTAAGTATTTACTGTTTTTTTGTTCTAATGGTTGTATTTAGATTTTTTTTTTTTTCTTTTTTCTTTTTTCTTAAATAAAAGGATGAGTATTGGATATAATTTTTTCTTAATATTATAAAATTAAAAGATAATAATCATAAATTTTATAAAATTGTGAAGAATTAAGAATATATTTTTCTTAAGTTTAGTAAAATTTTCGACATTTCAATGAATTTTTGTGAAATTTTGTAATTTTTTGAGAAATTTTATCAATGATGATGATGATTGTCCATTGAGACCAACTTTGATCTATTGGACCCTAACAGATTAAATGGTCAATTGATTTTCTTTTACATTTTGTTTCTATGATAAAAAAGATTGTAGAGAAGCTTTCCTAACTCTCTTTGGTTTTCATGTGTTAACATGTTATGAATACCATTAGTGTTACAAATATTGTAGAATTGAGCCCTAATGTGTATAAGAAAGACATTCTAAAAGAAAGCAATTTTCATCCTCTACTTTGTTCGTATCACTAAGGTTACAGATTCTATCTTCCCAATGTGTTTTAGGCCTTGTCCAACACCCAGTTTTTCAATGAAGCTCGTGAGAGTTTGTTCCTATTTTATCAATGTTGATTTTGTTCTTTAAACTACCAATAGAATGAATATAGTTTTGAAATCCTAAATTTGGGTTAATGCTCTCTTTATAATAAATTAGCTTTCTCTTATTCTCTATTTCTTTGTGGCATCATAATTTCTCTTTAAATTTAGCTATGATAGCGTTTTTGATGTGATCGATATATTGGATAGTGGTCTCTTGAATCATCCAATGGTTTAGCTAGGAAACAAAATCCTTACGCCATCTTTTCCTGAGCCTCAAATGACCTTTATTGGAATTCAAAACAATACTAGGAGGCCTATTATCCATCATGCCAATTATTTTATGTTTATACATTAGTACTTAATCATAGCCTTACTCTCAATGTGAAGGAACCACATAAATGGAGAATGGGATAGGGGATATTGCTCTTAATTTTAAGATGCTAAACTATGATTTGCTTTTGGATTTGCTCAATTCTCCTCCAAGTTTATCAAGAAATGATACAACATAAACCTCATGTCTATCAAGGATAACTAGGATAACAAGGGTATCAAAGAGGACTTTCTTTTTCTCTCAAAACTAGAAATCTACTTCCTTAAAGTGGTTCTCAAGACTGAAATAGTTTTTCCATCCTCCATTAATCCTCTTCTCCACAATATAGTTCCATTTGATCTTGTGATGCAAGACAACTCCAAGATACTTGTAGCAGTGCTAGAAATCCCCCCTCCCCACCCCCCAAAATAGGTTATTCTCTACCTCACCCCCTTACCTCCATGTGGAAAATTGCTTAAAATTTGGCCAAATCTCTCTCTCTCTCTCTCTCTCTCTCTCTCTCTCTATATATATATATATATATATATAATTTCAAGCATGAACATAACATGTGCAATGATGATGATGATGATGATGATGATGATCAAGCCCCCTTCCTCCATTCCTGAATTTATTTATTTATTTTGTGAATTTTGGCTATTTTTTGTTAATTTTTGTGAAATTTCATACATGAAGGGAGGGGAAACGATGATAAGAATCGTTTCCTGCCTCCATGTGTGACATTGTTCAAACTTTGGCCAAATTTCATGAAATTTCTCCATATTTTTTTGAAATTTCAAGCATGGACATAAGATGTGCAATGATCATGATGATGATCATCAACCCCCCTCCCTCCATTCTTGAAATTTATTTATTTATTTATGTTTTATGAAAATTGATCAATTTTTGTCAATTTTTGTGAAATTTCATACATGAAGGGAGGGGAAAAAATGATAAGAATCATTCCCCTACCTCCATCTATGACATTGCTCAAACTTTGGCCAAATTTCATGAAAATTTTCTATTTTTTTTTTTTAAATTTCAAGCATGGAGGGAATTTATCGCCCCTCTCCCTCCATGCTTGAAAATTTTAAAAAAGTTTAAGAAATTTAGCCAAATTTGGCCAAATGTTGATCACTTTAACACATGGAGTTAGGGGGATGATGCTAGGAATCACCCCTTAGGGGATGGGGAGATAATTCTCATAATCACCCTTTCTCCCTCCATGGATGGAATTTGGAAACATTTCACCAAATTTTTAAAATTTCAAGCATCAATGATCTAGGTGGATACTAGTGGTCACCCACCTATTCCAATAATTTAGAATGGTTCCACATATTGGCAGTTTTTCTACGGTTTTTTGGGTCCCAAACTTTTGGGGCCGTTTTGAGGCCCTAACGACATTTTTTTGACGTGACAACGCCCAATAGATGCCAAAGGCATGTATTGGGCCGTTCAAAATGTGTACTTCTTGGCTAGAAATTTCCAATGGGTTAACAAATGCCCCGAATGGATATCGTATGCAAAAGTAACGCCCCCAAGAAGTTGATGTATTAACTAACCACATCTAGGCCCACAAACCTTTTAACGTTTCATCTTCTAGGGTTAGGTTTTTGGATGTTTAGGGTTTTCTCATTGATGCTTTATGTTAAAATTCCTTTTCGGCCTCTTTCTAATCAACTTCTTATGAATGAGCGTAGTCATCACATCTCTATCTTTAGAGATAAGCTACCACCATTATAGCTAGCTCGTGTGCTTTGCATTTTACAGTATTTTGTATTTCAGATAATCATTAATATAATTTGAGTTTAATTGTATTATTGTGTTTCTTGCAATATCTCTATGTGTTTCTTCGTTATATGTTTACCTTCACGTCATTCTCAATATAATCCAGATCATTGGTATCAGAGCATTCTGCTCCTTGTCGTTTCTTAGTGCATGTCCTCAATGAGGTCAAGGTATAGAGAGTTGGGTCTCGAGTTAGTTTATCTTGAGGACAACCGCTCTCGCCATCCTAAGCAACCTCCCATGGTGGAATAAAAGAGAGACGATGGGGCAGGTGATCTTATCGAATTGTTGCTCAAGGAAGCCCTCGTGCAATAGAGGAATGAGATGATGGATATTTTTGCCCAAATCCTTTGGCGACTATCAAAAATGATGGTGACACCTTCAACTAGTAGTCACTTCAGAGGTGTGACACCCTTCAAGGGACAAGTTAATTTTGATATTCCTTTATTTGAAGGCCAGATAGATGCCAACACTTTGGAAAAATGGTTAAGTATGCTAGAGGTTTATTTCTTTATCCAAATTTTTTCCAATTGTGAAAATATCCCCTTCGTGCTTCTTAAGGCTCTTCTCCATGTCAGAGATTGGTGGGAAACATACCGTGAGCAACATGCCTGAGATGAGTTTGCAATATTTGTGCCAGAACCCATTTGGGAGGCTTTTGTCGATGCCCTCAAGGAGCAATACTACCCTGTCAGAAATATGATGACCAATACAAGAGAAGGACAACTCTGCGTTAGGAGAGAGACCATACGGTGCCAGAGTATTCTAACATATTCCATACCTCACACACAAATCTGAGTACTAAATACTCTAAGTGACACTTAGTCATGAAGTACCGCATTGGCCTACATAGGTACATCCAAACAAATATGGAGTTCATGTACATATCCTCACTAAGAGACGCTTACCGATATGCTTTCAAGATTAAGAAAAACCTAATACACTCACTTATGTGGGTGAAAGGGACCGATATGGGAGTACCTCTTACACTCACTTATGTGGGTGAAAGGGACCCCCCTCCATTTCATTTTTGATAGTGGTAGTAATAAAAACCTAATATCAGTATAGCTTTTCAAGAGGTTGAACCTAATAACGATGCCACATACTCAACCATACACCATCGGTTGGCTCAGTCAAGGAAATGACATTCGTGTCAGCCAACAATGTTGCCTGCACTACAACATCAAACCCTTCAAAGACGAGGTATTGTGTGATGTTTCCCCCCTTGAAGTTTGTGGTGTTCTTTTATATCAACCATATACATGGAAGCATCATGCTGTTTATGAATCTAGGCCTCATAGTTTCATTATTACTTTGGGAGGTCAACTCTCTAGGGTACCGGGGGAAGTCCCAACTACTCTGGTCTCTTTGATCTCTACGAAGCAATGCCAAAATGTGGTTTCTCTGATCGAGAGATTTTTCCTCTTTATGGTTCAATCAGAAGGTGAATGGAAGGTCACTCCAACCACCAACACCTCTGCATAAGGTCTCTCTACACATCAGAAATAGGTGGAAAATATAGTAGAAGAGCACAAATATATATTTTCCTCACCCACTGGGGTGCCTTTGCACCATCAGGTAAACCAATCAATTGATTTGAAACCTGGTGATCCTCTACCTAACAATATGTATATACATGAATTCTACTATGGAGAATGAAGAAATCAAATGATAGATCCATGAACTAATTATGAAGGGTCACATCAGACCAAGATCCTCATCTTGCAAGAGCCCAATTGTTCTGGTACAAAATAAGGACGAGACTTAACAAAATCATAGTGAAAAATCAGTATCCCATCCCCCAAATTGACGATCTTCTCGATTAGCTAAAGGGAGCTAAATTTTTCAGTAAGATTGATCTGAATTCAATATACCACCAGGTGTTGACTGAGCAAACTGATGTATGGAAGATAATATTCAAGTCTAAAGAAGGTCTCTTCGAGTGGTTGGTCATGCCTTTTGGCTTGACTAATTCCACGACCACATTCACACAGATGATGAATGATATATTGAGACCATTTGCAAATTCCTTTGTGGTTGTATATCTCGATGACATCCTCATATTTAAAAAAATATGGGAGGAACATTTGAGGCACATTCAACAGGTCTTGGGCACCGTGCAACAACACAAGTTATATGCCAATGCAGAGAAATGTTCCTTTGGCATGCAGATAATCCAATATTTTGGATACATCATGGATGTGCAGGGTGTGGATGTGGATCCAACCAAGGTCCAAGTCATCAATGATTGACCAACCCCGAAGAAACTAACCGAGATCTGCAACTTCTTGGGCCTCGCCAACTTCTACAACTGGAGGTTTGTGTTGGGGTTCTCTCATATCACTTGGGCCCTAAGCCAATTGACCAAGGGTGGAGTGAAGGAGAATTTTTTTTAATATGCACCTCAACATAAAGCATTCGAGGATTTGAAATTTAGCCTTTGCTCAACACCAATCCTTATTCTGCCATACCTGCAATATCCATTTGAGAATGAGACAGATGCTTTAGATTATGATATCAGTGCATTCCTCACTCAACATAGGAATCCATTGGCCTATCACAATGAAACACCATCTAATGTTGTTCACAGATACCCCACCTACGACAAAGAGATGTACCCCATTATGCTGGCATGTCGACAGTGGAAGCATTACATTCTAGGGAAGGAAACAATCATCCACACTAATCACATGCCTTTTCAATTCATGCAAACACAAATAAAGTTACATAATGAACACTATCATAAGTGGTCCATGGAACTACAACAATTCCACTTGAACATCAACTACAAGAAGGAAAACACCAACCATGTTGCAAACTGCCTTAGTCGACCCTTGATTGTGGCACTAACCACAGTTCTTATCTCCTATGGGCATGCTATGTTAGGGTTCCACAATTATACAATAGGGACTTTGAATTTACTTCTCCCTATTAGACATTGAGCATAAGAAAACCAATTCCATAATTTTATCTCTAGGATGGATTACTATGCCATCTGAGCCATCTTTGTCTTCCTTCAATCAAGCATGCAAATCTTATTTGGGAAGCTCATTATCATTGGGTGTCAGGACACTTTGGTGTGGACAAAATAGTGGTAGTACTGCAAAAACATTTTTATTGGCCAAAGCTTCGACAAGATTCTAACAAGTACATCAGATCCTACATTTCCTATGCCATTTCCAAACCTGCCATCAAGAAACAGGGGCTATACACCCCTCTTCCTATTCCCGATACACCTTGGGAATCCATCTCCATGGATTACATGTCCGGTCTACCTTCAACCAAGCATGGGAATGACTGTGTCTTCATGGTAATTGATTAATTCTCCAAGACGACAATTTTGACACCCTATAAGAAGAGAATCATAGTCAAGGCCACTGTTAAGCTCTTATTTGAATGTGTTTGGGTTCATTTTGGGCTCCCACAGATCATTATTTCATATTGAGATAGTAGGTTCATAAGTAAGTGTTGGTCCATCCTATGGTTGATGATGGACACCAAGCTGACCAAATCGACTTCCTTCCACCCACACACTTGTAACACCCCAATTTTAACCCTTATGAACTATAATTTATTATGTAATTGTGACTTAGGCTGGTCAACCAATAAAGTTGAAAAGGGGCCCAAGTTCCTAGGAAATGTAACACATCTATATACATTAATAAAAGAATACATTGTTGCCTGGAAGACAGAAAAGGACAAAAGAGATAGGGGGCTATGATTCCATGAGAGAGGGGGCTTGAGGGGCTAAGTATTTATTTTATATTTTATTTACCCACACTTGATTTTATGGAGAAAAGGGGTTATATGAGCTTCTTGGGGGAGGGCATGCGGTTCTTGATTTTCATGTAATTATATAAACATCCCTTGTGGGATATTTTGGGGTGGTTCGTTGGTTCTTCTTCACTCACTCACTCATTGTTCATTGTTCACACCTTTCATTCTGTTCTCTCTCCACTCATTCTTCACCCACTCGTCTTCCTCATCCATGTTTTGGCTTGGGAAAGGAAAACAAATTCTTGGAGAGGAGCCATGGTTTTTTTCGATGTAAATAATGCTACTGTATTCCAGCCATGAATTAATGCCTGCATGTCTAAGATGCTTTGGCCTATGTTCATTTTTTCTCACAACTATGAATCCTGAGAGTACCAACATGGATATTCTTGACTAGATGTACTAGAGCCCTGGAAGGAGATGGACAACATGAGGGACTGCGTGGTAGAGAAGGGGGTCCATTCTCTTGGGTTGTGCAGGCTGGGCAGAAGAGAGCCGATGTACTTTGGATTGTTGTGGGTGCTGAAAATCCTATGAGAGATTGAGTGTTCACTTGTTCTTATTCATTCACTAATACTCTTTCATTTTGGTGCCTCATTCTTGCTAATTTGTGTGCTCTTGGTCCGAGCATGGAAGCGAATGGCTAGAAGAGGAGAGCCATTTATATATGGCTATAGTAGATTACTGATCATTCTAGGAGGGAATGGATGCTTGTGTGCATGAAATTGATGGTAGTTCGAAAAGAATTGTCCACAACTGAGAATCCTTGGAGTTTCTAGCAGAGAGATTTCCTGACCAGTAGCACTGGAGCCCTGGGGATAAATGGAACAAACTTAGGGACTACATGGCAGAGAAAGGTGTTTATTTCTTTGGGTTGTGTAGGCCAAGGGGGAAAGAGAGCTGGAAATTCAGATTTGCTGTGTGGTTTGGAAGCCTGAGAGCTAGTTATCCAACTGTTGTGTGATGCAAATTTGGCCTAGGACCCATCCTTGTGGATTCATAACCTTGCCTCGAGGGTGACCTGTTGTTGAGAGTAAAAGAACAAAATTGTCTATGGTTGGGAGGAACGTGCTTGTTCTACAACCAGTTGATGAATGTTTACTTGCAAAGATAAGTGCTCTATGTGTTTTCTATATAATGTATATTCTGTTGCATATTTAATTATCTGTGAGATATGTATTTATAATGTTCTCGTCTGTTGGTTATTTGTTGTGCATGGAACATTGTTTGTTTCTTTATGCTGTAGCATGAATATTGATTAATGCATGTGGGTCTTTCATGCTTGATTTCAGATTAAATGTTATTAGAATTCGATATTAGTTCAAAAGGCAGTTTTTGGAGTAGCGTGGCCAACCTGTGGGTGGATGGGTATGTTACAGATTGGTATCGTGCCCAACCTGTGGGTGGCTGGGTACATTATAGAATGGTATCATAGCTATTGATTGAAACATTGGGGCGATGTGGGCCATATATGTTGGTTAGAGTCTCGTGGTTGAGATCGATTATGACCTTGAAATCATGAAGCTCGGGAGAAATGGTGTTGCAGAGTCTGAGCAGAAGCCAGAATGTCAAAGACCCTTTGTAAGGGATCGAAAGATAGTGACCATCCCTTTCGAATTCGGGAGCGATCGCCACCGTGAGATCAAGGGAATCTGGATCATTGGATCGAAGGGCAGGTGATCGGGGCTCGTCCGATAGAGGTGAAATCAAGGAGTTGGGAAGATTAAGTCCCAGCCGTTAGATCTAGCTGATCGATCATTAGCCGTCGATTGAAGCAAAGCATGAAAGATAAGACTTCGGAACTTCGTCGCTTCAACGATATTGGTAGGTAGGAAAAGTCTGAACTGCCGAAGGACGGAGTTGCGAAGTCCCGTCAGCCGTTCGATATGATGGGAGGTGTGGGGAGATCTTTGCCGTTGATCATGGTCAGTCAAATTGACCACTTCGAGAGTTTTCACTCCAGGAGTTTCAAACTTTTTTGAACTGCTACAAATCGGAGCCCCGGATAATCGAAGTCTCGTAATTCTCATCAATTGTTAGATCGAAGGAAGGACTTCAAGAGTGTTGTAGGCCATTGGATCTAACAGTGGTAGAAGGGTAGCGAAGTTCGGGCTTTGGAACTTTGCCACTCTGACGAATACTAAGTATGTTGTAGAGAAAAAACCCAAAGCGCCGAAGTGCCAAATGCATGGAAGTGTAAATCCGTGATGTCATGTAGATCGTCAGATCTTGAGCAGTGATTGTGGATCGTCCATGTGGCTGATGACATGGCTTATGTCACGTGGAACAGGTGCCGTGTGGGGACATGTGTCACCTAGTTTTGGTACCTTTTGGACCCCGATTTGTTCATTTTTGAGTGACACGTGGCACATGTGCCATGGTCCACGTCACCATAGGTGATGTCAACATGCCGTGTCATCTCTGGGAGTATGTGACTCTGGGGGTTTCCAAGTTTCTATAAGTGAAAAGTGTCGAAGCTCAAAGTCGCGAAGGCATGCAACCTGTCTATCTAGGATCCCTTCGGGACTTTTCTCGACCGTTGGATCAAGAATATGGAAGATGGGTGAGTATTTCGACGGATTGTCACTCCAGGGAAGTGGTAGACTCAGGAATGAAAATATCCCGGAGCCCCAGAGCGCCGAAAATTTTTAAGTGTGTAAGGACCATCTAAATGCGAGATTAAATCTCGACCGTCTGATCAAGCAGTGGAGGAGCATGGTAAATACTTCGGTGGATTTCCACTCTGGGGAAGTGGAAGACTCGGGAAGGGAAATATTTCGGAGCCTCGGAGCACCTAATTTTCGAATTGGTTCATAGCCATCCATCTCAATTTTTGATTAAGTCGCAACCATTCATTCTGTTGAAGCCTCCAACTGGGGGCGGGACCATCCATTCGACGAGAGATTAAATATCAACTATTTGTTTGTACTAGGGGAGTTATTGATAGGGTTCGGTGATTGTAACTCTGGGGGAAATCAAAGTTTGGAAATGGAGAACAACTGAAGTCTGAAGTCCAGAGGACTTGGTCCCAACACCGGTCTCATGCTAAGGTAAAAAGGGCCTGGAATTAAATTGGCCCTCGGACAAGGTTTTCACGCAAGCTCCCATGTGGAAGAACACAAAGAAAGGCACTAAAGAGTGATTAAGCCCGTGGTCACGTGGAAATTGGTTTGAAGGAAGGTGCCTAGGAAAAAATCGATTTCTATATCAACTAAGCGGGATGAAGGTGGTTTTTTTCCAGGGATCCCTAACTTTCAACTTCGATATCAGATTGGGGAAAGAATACAATTGTCGAAAGGTTGATTTAGAGGAGAACGACCTGGAATTATTCCAATTTGGATAAATGTGATATAATTTTTCTTCATGAATTAAACAGAAAAGGTACCTGTAAATTTAATTGACATTTTTTGTATGATATGTATAATTCTAACAAGATGGTTGCTTGTAGGTTTGTCAGGATTAGAGGTATAATTCCAGTCTAGGATCAGATGTTAGGGTCATGGAGGCATGACAGAGCTTACATAAGTTAGATGAGGCAACAAAGAATTACAAAGAAAGTAATGAAAGGTGGACAAAGAATTGAAGAAAGTGGAACAAAAGTCTTAGTCAACAACTACAAGATTTGAATAAATTGCAGGTACTACAAAAGCAATAACCCTCACATAGGATATGAAGCTAGCAAGTTAAAAATGTCATTGAGGGGCATAAAAAGGAAAAGTATGGATGCCTAGCCTTGAAGGGAGAGAGACGTAGATAGTTTCAAAGATTAAGTGTGAAAAAGATCCACTCTTGATATCAGAGTTCGCAGTGGAAAGCAGGATGCCAATGTAGAGAATTGGGAATTCCCTCACTTGAAAAGTGTCATTGAGTGAAAATGGACTTCCATTGGGAATGGTATTAATTGTGAAAGTCATGGTTTCACAAGGAATGGTTAATGAAGTAACCTAATGGACAACTAGGATAAACAATATTTGATTCAAGAGTGTTGTGGTAGTAGAGTGAGGGAATGTTTTGAGCTACTTCATTCCAAGGTGATGGAATGTCTCATAAAGGTAAAGTTGGGCATGACTTCCCAAAAGGATCTGTTTCAATTTGAGTACATTGGTTGGATTGCAGAATGACCAACTGGAACTTGGTTGGAAAGTATTTAGACCAGGGAACCATAGTGTAGATGAGCAGAATGGGAGCACACAAGGAAACAAGGATCTAATGGAGTTCAAGGAAAACCAACTACAACATAAATAAATAAATAAATAAATAAGTGATTTGAAACATAAATCCACCAGAGTGCATGAGACATACAATGAAGTTAAAATGCATATGCATTAGCAGGCATGCTCATAGTGAATTCTTGGTGCATATAGATGTGCATTGTGCATATGCACATGCTTGGATATGCATATAACATGCTTGTAAAATTAGAATAGTCTGTTATTATGAAATAATGATGTTATGGAAATTGAGTATGACTAATGATGGATTATGTATGCAAGAAAAATGATATAGCATGGTTAAAAATGTGGATGTTTCCGTTGCTTATGATTTCCATCTATGTGAAGACCCATGAGGGTGGTAGAAATGGTGATCAAAATGATGAAGGAGGAAGTTTGACAGCTTCTACAAATATTAGTTGACCAGGTATCATCAAGTAGGTTGATAACCACCATCCCAGTATGCATTTGTTGCATATATGTTGAAGGGAATGGAGGTAAGAATTCCCTCAGTTAACTTTTAAATATTTAAATCGATATGTAATGGCCAAAGACCTAGAATATGTAGATGTTATTGATGCTAGAATGCATTTAGAAATATTGTCAATTGTATATTGTGTTATGATTGGTTATGGGATCATAACTGGGTTAATTCAGGAGACATACTCCTATAACAATGAAAATCCATAGAGTTATTCATGTGTGAGACCATGAGATGGTTGGATATGGAAGGGATATAGTGCTATGTGAGTGCTCAATGGTATTTACTGTATAGTTGATGTTTGGATGACAACCTCTTTGCCGACGCTGAAGAGCACTTAAGAATTATATTCTTGGTGTTGTGTTTGGGTTGAAAAGGAAGGAATCCAAATAGTTAGGCAAGTAGTAGGAAGTTTGTGGATGATGTGTTGAGGCATTGGCTAGACCTTCCAACTCACCTTGGTGAATGCATGACATGGTTATGTGGTTATTATGTAGTCAATGCAGGGATGCATTGTGTAAATGTGGCCATCGATATTGGTACAATGATTATTATTTTATTTAGTAATTAATTGTTGCATTATTAAAAGCACGTGGTGCTGAAAATACATAATGATGGATAGTTGCATTATATTTAATATGAATACTAGTTGAAGGTGATTGGATTGTTGTTGTTACAATTCTGAGATCACTTTTTGGAGCTGTTAAAAATGTTACAAGTGGTATTGCATGAATTATTGAATGCATTTTGGTGAATGCATGTATATATTATATAACTTTAAAATGATTATGCTAACAACTGAAATGATGTGAGTATTGCTAATTCATGAAGTTGAAAACACTTCAGGAGTTGTTAGATAATGCAACAATGAATTTGCAGGTGAGAGTAGTTATATAATATGGAAAAGCTCTGTCAAGGGAACATAGTGATATAAATATTGATGGATAGAAGAAAGAAAATATTCACTGATAATACATGTGTAAAGAATGATGGGTTCATTCCAGTAATAGTTGGATTAATGAGAGTGATTGAATTGTTGTTGTAAACAATTCTGAGATCACTTTGTGAATTTTTGTAATTGTTTCCATGAAAAAATATATATATCTTGTACATGATATATTGACAATTGTTTGGTTGAGTGTAAATTGAGGGAATTGTAAGTAGACTGGTCTTGGATATGGAAGGGATGTAAGCCCATAAGAAAGATTAATATCTATATCTACAGAGTCAAACATTATGAGCATAATATTCTTTCCTGGGAATTTTATTTCCTGTGTATAAATAGATTTAAGAAATTCATAGTTACGAATTGTTACATGATTATGCTAAAAATTGGTTTGGCTGATTGAAAGTTGAGAAAATTGCAGGAATAATGGTATTGGGTATGGAATTACTATAATCCATAATAAATATTGATGCCTGCAACCACAAGAGCCAAACAAATTATGAGCATGAAGCTCATGCTTGGAAACTATGTTTTCCTGTATAAAACATATTTGACATTTATGATTGAAATTGTTATAACAATATCTCATGATGACTGCATTTTTATAATACATATGAGATGTTGGCTATTGAAGTTGGAAGTTCATGGAAAAATAACACCAGAAGGAAATCGAGCTCAATGATGAAGGCATGGAATGAATAAAGTCCAATGGACTTGTTGCAGCTAGAGTT
>ML786131.1:547133-561741 GCA_009831015.1 Picea engelmannii
GCAATATATATTCATAATATTATTCACATTCATCGACCTTTTTCACAAGGTCCATTCACATCACACATTCACATTTTTGGGTTTTCCACAGTTCTTGGCCAGTATAGTTATTTTTACAAACTGGGGGAAACAGGGTGTTACAACTGGTGTACTTTGGATTGCTGTGGGTGCTGAAATCCTGTAAGAGCTTGAGTGTTCACTTGTTCTTATTCATTCATTGTTACAACCTTCTCACTCTTTCATTTTGGTGCCTCGTTCTTGCTAATTCGTGTGCTCTTGGTCCGAGCATGGAAGTGAATGGCTGGAAGAGGAGATCCATTGCTAGATGGATGTAATAGATTACTGATCATTCCATTAGGGAATGGATTCTTGTGTGCATGAGATTGATGGAAGTTCGGAAAGAACTGTCCACAACTGAGAATACTTGGAGTTTCTAGTAGGGATATTTCCTGACTAGTAGCACTAGAGGTTTGGAAAGAAATGGAACAACCTAAAGGATTGCATGGCAGAGAAAGGTGTTTATTTATTTGGGTTGTGTAGATTGAGGGGGAAAGAGAGTTGGAAATTTGGATTTGCTGTGTGGTTTGGAAACCTGAGAGCTAGTTAGCCAACTGTTGTGTGTTGCAGATTTGGCCCAGGACCCGTCCTTGTGGATTCATAGCCCTGGATCGGGGGTGACCTACTGTTGAGAGTAAAAGAACAACAATGTCTATGGTTGGGAGGAACGTCCTTGGTCTGTAGCCAATTGGTGAATGTTTACTTGCAAATATAAGTGCTCTTTGTGTTTTATGTATAATGTATATTCCGCTGCGTATTTAATTATCTTTGAGATATGTATTTATAATGTGCCTATTTGCTGGTTATTTCTTGTGCATGGCACATTGTATGTTTCTTTATGCTGTAGCATGAATCTTAATTAATGCATGTGGGTCTTTCATGCTTGATTTTAGATTAAATGTTATTAGAATTTGTGATCAGTTCAGAAGCCAATTTTTAGAGTAGCGTGGCCATCTTGTGGGTGGCTGGGTACATTACAGATTGGTATCGTGCCCAACCTGTGGGTGGATGGGTACGTTACAACACTAATGAAAAAACAAAGGTAGTAAAAAATATGATTGTGTACCATCTCCTAAGGATGTACAATTCCAAACATCCATGCACATGGGATGAGATCCTTCCTTATGTTCAACATAGCTAAAAAATATCCCTCCATAAATCTATTGAACACAACCCTTTTCAAGTGTGCCTGGGGTTCTAACCATTGGCCCCCATTGACATAAATATTCCCATTACAACTGCACATAAAGAGTCTTCCATGCTTAGACTGAGGCTAATCGAGAAACCAAATTTGTTGAGAAAATCCAACATAGTCAACAATAGGTTCATGACATTTTGTAGAAATCCAACACCAAGTACAAGCAACGCCACGATCAACATTAGGTACCAAAAAAGTTCCAGGTGGGAGATAAGGTATGGTTTCATTTGCAGAAAGAGCGCCTCATAAGACCCCATCAGAAGCTCCACCCATTCTGATACAAGCCTTACACCATCACCAAGGCTATGGGTGAGAATTATTTTGAATTAAGTATCCCTCCTTTCCTTGGCTTGCACCTGGTATTTAATGTAGCACTGCTTCGACCATATTTTCCACCTCTCCTAGAAACTTTGGATGTGATAGAGCACTTGGACCCTATAGAACTCAATATTGACTATATTTAACAACAAAAAAATGATCGGATCATGGACACCAAGATAAAGGGCTCCCGCCAATGCAACATCCAACTCAATCGGGCTGTCAAAGCATGGCAGTTTCTTCACCGGAGTAAGTGGCTCACCTGGAGTCAGAATCAACATAAGTTTCTCTATTTGATGGAGGAACTCGAAAAAATGGGGACCATTGATTCCTAAGGGGGGATGAATGATCTAAGTGGATATTGGTGGCCACCCACCTGTTCCACTAATTCAGAATGGTTCTACATCTTGGAAGTTTTTCTACTATTTTTTGGGTCCCAAACTTCTGGGGCCGTTTTGAGCCTTGAATGATGTTTTTTTGACATGGCAACACCCAGTAGATACTAGAGGCATGTATTGGGCCATTCATAATGTGTACTTGTCGACTAGCCTTTACAATGGGATATAGAGTTCCCCAAACAGATATCATATGCAAAAGTAACGCCCCCAAGAAGTTGATGTATCAACTAACCACATTGGGGCCCACAAATCTTTTGGCGTTTCATCTTCTAGGGTTAGGTTTTTGGATGTTTATCATTTTATCATTGGTTCTTTATTTTTAAACTCATTTTTTGTCCTCTTTGTAATCAACTTCTTGCGAATGAGCGTAGCCATCACATCTCTATCTTCATAGATAAGCTACTACCATTCTAGCTAGCTTGTGTGTTTTACATTTTACAATCTTTTGTAGTTCAAACATTCATTAATAGAATCCGAGTTTAATTGTATTATTGTGTTTCTTGCGATATCTATGTGTGTTTCCTTGTTATATATTTTCCTACATGTCGTTCTCAAAATAATCCATATCAATCAAGGGAGGGGGGAGATTCCCTTCACTGCCCCCTTACCTCTATGCTTGAACTTTTAAATAATTTGAAGAAATTTGGGAAATTTTAGTCATTTTGTAAATGGGAGAGGGGTGTTGGATTACCAAGAGGGGGGTGAATAAATAATATAGATTTTTAATCCCTTTAACCACAATATTCAAGTATTATTTCTCTTTATGATCAATATATCATTATCATCCAATAAGTGCAGAGTAAATAAACCATGAACAATGAAAAATCATACACATACACAACACACCGATATGTTTACGTGGAAACCCAATGTGGGAGAAAACCACATAATGAGTTTTCTTATATGTATTTAAGAATTACATTCATTGGAAGCACCACCTTCCTTTGTTCTCAAAATATAACTGGAAGGAAGCTCCGACTCTCTATATATTTAGGCTACAACCTGAGGGAAGCTCCAACTCCCCAATTCTATGACTACAACTAGAAGGAGACTACAAACCCCTATGTTATCTGGCTACAACCACTTATCCTTGCCCCATCTTTTCGCTCTGAAATATAAGTGAAATGATGAAACCACAACCACATTATCACTGTGAGATATACCACTATAAAAATATACCAATATATTCCAACAACCTGTAACCAACCTGTACCAAAGACCTATGATCAAATTGTACTTGTAACCTTCCCGTACCAAAAAAAACCCAACAGGTACGTAACTTGTCTGTGTTGCAACTAGCATATGTACACGACCTGTCTGTAGTGCATCTTGCATATGTACGCAACCTGTCTATACTGTAGCCTGCGTACGCCTTCTAAAAATTAGGTTTTTCTCTTTCTCGAAAAACTCAAACCATTTGTTGCCTCTGTCATATCATCTTGCAACCTTTCATTATGTCAAGACTATAGATATGCCCTATGCATACATCCTCATACATATCCTTAACCAATTACATCACTATCTCTCTAGTCATGTGCCATACAAGTGTCTATAATCATGAACAAGTATAATAACCTTCACATAGACTAGACATCAAACCCTTATTGATATACAACCTCTCAATACATCAACCACTTCACAACCACTTCACAAATACAAGATCTGAACCATGTACCACAAAACCCTTAACCATATGCCAAGAAATACAATATATGCCTCAACACCAATAAGATGTACCAATGAAAGATATTGATTATACCAATACTTTATTTTTGTATATCTGAATTATACATTAATTTCCATGTTGCTAATAACTTCTCTAGGGAAAATCCTCAAACCCCCATGAACATATCTCATGTAGACAACAATATCCAACTACACATAGAAATAATACATACCTTTTGAACCTGTAGATAGATCTGTTGTTCATGATCACTGTAGACCTTCCTGGGAGCTTGCTTTCAGACTCTAGAGACCTGACATCTTCATCTTCTCAATTTTTTATAGCTTTTCCCAACTGTATGTGATTGTTACTTCTTCAACATGCGTATGTACGTTCTATGTTCTCCTTCAACCTGCATATGAACACACTATGTTATCCTTCATCCTGCATAAGTATGGGCTCTGTTACACTATAACCTGCATACACCTAAAAACTAGGGTTTTTTTTTCCAGTATTTTCTGCAATTCTGAAACTTTCACCGTCAACCCTTCATGCTACCTCAGACTTGTGTAACTTTAGATGTATCAATGAATACTTGCAATAAACCTTACAAAATAATAAATATTCAATGTTCTCAATAGGTGCTAATAGGAGAGCCTTCCTCTCTTATTTATACTTCTGTGTAGCTTCCTTAAGGGGTTACCTTCTAACCAACTTAACCCAATTTCCTTCTTTTAGGGATAACCCACTTATAACCCCTTATCCACTTCTAACCCACTTTGCTACAAATAGTAAATTCTCCACTTCTAGTTGCAACTAAATTATTTTTAATTATTTTCTTATTGCAACAACTTAACCCATGATTAACTCCTAGTTTCACCCACTTGACTAGTCAACTTTTTCTAGGAGCTTCTAGAATAATTTTATTTCTTTGACCTTCTAGATAACTCATGAGGGTTCTCCAACTTCACAAGGACATAACTTTCTAACCGTGAGGATTTATGTGGCATTCCACACATCACCAGAAATGGCATGACATGTAATATCCATCTAGAATATTTTTACCTTCAAATATATTAATCTTCATACCATGATACATCAATCAAACGGAATTACCTTAATCATACTATTGGGGATAATGGGATTTGATACCAGACTTGATTCAAGGGTTGACATCAATGAAAACCAACCCAATTAATAAAAAAAATCCCCCTTTGGCTTTAATGGCAACACTTTGATGCAACACTAAAGTTATATCACTCATGCTCCCCCTGTGACCATCACTCCCCCTAGAAGCATGCCTCTGTTCTCTCTCTCCAAGAATCTAACTCTTTATCCTACATATGATGAATCTCTCCCCCTTTGACATCAATGAAAAAGGTAACTTTCTGTCTGGGGCTGCTCCCTGTAACTGAACTGTCCTTGGAGCTGCTCCCCCTGACTGAACTCTTCCTGAAACTGCTCCCCCAACATGACCTGTCCTCTTTATGGTGCTTCCACGTGTAAATATAAGACATATAAGATAACTATTCAAAAGCATTCATTTTGGAGTAGAAATTACTCCAAGTCTCTGACGAAGATACTCAAAGGCTTCCCTTGGAAGTGGTTTTGTAAAGATATCTGCAACCTGTTCTTTTGTTCCCACATATTCAAATATGATGTTCATATCTGCAACTTGTTTCCGTAGAAAGTGATAATTTATTGGAATGTTCTTCATCTTAGAGTGCATCAATGGATTCTTTGAGATACCGATGGTGCTTATATTATCACAAAATATTATAATGGGCTCATCCTACTAAACCTGTATATATTTCAGAGTTTGTTTCATCCATACAACCTGTGTACAACATGATGCTACTACAATATACTCTGCTTCAGATGTAGACAATGATACTGATGACTATTTCTTGCTTAGCCAAGATACCAAACACTCACCCAAGTAGAACGTTGCTCCACTTGTGCTTCTATGGTCATCAATGAAACCTGGCCAATCTGCATCTGTGTAGGCAATAAGTGATAAATCCTTTCCTTTTGGATACCATAATCCAAACTCTTTTGTACCCTTGAGATATATGAATATCCTCTTCACTACAAGAACATGTGATTCCTTTGGTGCTCCTTGAAATCATGCCACCTGTCCAACAACCTGCATTACATCTGGTCTAGATGATGTCACATAAAGTAAGATGCCAATCATTGACCTGTACTTCCTCTGATATGTAGACTTTGAATCATCATATTTACTTAACTTTCAACTGGTTTGCATAGGAGTATTAACTAGTTTGAAAGATTCCATTCCAAACCTCTTTATAATTTCTCTGATATAGTTAGTTTGAGAAATAAAAATGCCTTGTTTTCTTTGACATATGTTAAGACCCAGAAAGAAGGATAGTTCTCCAAGTAATGACATTTCAAATTCATTCCACATATCCTTTGTAAATTTCTAGCTCAATTTCTAGCTCAACCTTGATGTAGAGGTTGCTTTCTGCATTTAATTTTCTGAATCCTTCCTGTTGTAGATATAAGTCCAATCTAGAATACCATGCTTTGGGAGTCTATTTTAGACCATACAAGGCCTTCTTCAACCTGCACACATAATCTTCGTTCTTTGAAAACTGAAATCCTTCCCATTGCTCAATGTAGACTTGTTCTTCAAGTTCCCCATTTAGAAAGGTTGATTTCACGTCCATCTGTTACACTTTAATATTCTTGGAGCATGCATAATCTAGGATCAATCTAATTTCTTCTATTTTGGAAACTAGGGAAAATGTCTCTTCAAAGTTGATACCTTCAACCTATGCGTATCCTTTACATACCAATCTAGCTTTGTTCCTAGTAACCTGTCCATCTTCATTCAATTTATTTCTAAAGATCCACTTTGTGCCGATCACATTCTTGTACCTTGGTATTGGAAACAATTCCCAAGTGTCATTCTTCTCTATTTGATCCAACTCTTCATTCATAGTTTTTTTCTAGAATTCATCCTTGCTGGATTCTTCAAAAGTATTTGGTTCAATCGAAGATAAGGGTTCTAGGTGCAGTTGTTCTGGTGAAAAAATTCTTCTTCTAGTTTCAATTCCCGCATATTTGTTCCCGGTAATATGATCTTAAGGATGATTCTTTAGTATTCATTTGCTATGTGTCTTTGGAGGTACTTTCTGTGCTTGCTCTTCTACTTCTATATGATCTTCTTCATATTCTCCTTCTGTTGCTTCTTCATCCTTTACTTCTTCTTCGTAAACCTATTCAAGTCACTCCTTTTCTTCTTCCTTTAATTTCCGTCCACCTGTTTCATCAACTGTTACATTGATGCTTTACACAACTTTGTTGAGCCTTAGATTGTAACACTTGTATGCTTTCCTTGTAATTGAGTAACCAACAAGTATTTATTTTTCCACACGAGAATCAAACTTTCCCATTCTTCCATCTTCCCCTTTGATGTAGCATTTGCTTCCGAAAACCCTGAAGTGATTCACATTTGCTGGTATTACTTTCCATAGCTCATAGGGAGCTTTGTCACTGTTGTTTCTGAGAACTACTTCATTTTGAATGTGAACTATTGTATGTATTGCATGTGTTCAAAAAAAATCTATCAACTTAGAATCCATTAACGTTGTTTGATCCATTTCCTTTACTGTCCTTTTCTTTCTTTCAACAACTCCATTCTGTTGAGGTGTCCTAGTGACGAAGAATTGCATTTTTATTCCATGCTTTCTTTTAAACCCTTTGTTCTATTTGGTCCAACTAGATCACTATGCACAATTTCCAGTGCTCTTGTTGTGGAGTATTCCTTTGATTTGAACTTGGTCTTCGTTTTCTTTCATTGTTGACAATTCTTGCATAATGTGTTTGTTGGATTCGTGATCTGAAGAATTTATCTGGATGCTTCCTTTTTGCTGACTTTGATGAGGTTGTGGAAGTTTATGTGACCAATTATTCCATGCCATAGCCAACCTTTATCTTCCTTTCCTAGAAAACACTTTCCATTTCCAATTTCACTTAGTATATATATGTTGCTTGAAGTTCTTACAGTTGTTGCAATCAATTTGCCTGAACTTGCTTTTCTTATCTCACACTTTTGTGAATCAAACATAAGTTTATGACCTTGGTCACACATTTGACTTACACTTAGAAGATTATGTTTCATATCTTCCACTAGTAGAACATTTTATGCCTTGGTATACTTGTTTCCAATTCTGACTATGCCCTTTCCAATGATTCTAGCCGAGTCATCGTTTCCAAAGGAGATTGATCCATATATTTCCTTTCTCAATGTTAGAAACCTATATTCATCACCTATCATGTGATTTGAGCAGCCACTGTCAACATGCCAACCACATTTCTTGTGTTGATCTTGTAGAGAGAGTGTGCATTCTTCATTGTTAAATTGATTATGCTTTCTTATCGATATTCTCTGCTGAGGTTCATGTCTGTGACTGTTGTAATTCTGTTGTGATTCTCTAGGAGGAATTATCATTCTACAATATTTGGCCATGTGTCCAAATTTGTTGCACTTGTATCATTCCACTTCAATGGTCAAATATTCAAACATGTTTTAGCTTCTTATTTGTGTTTCACTATGCCTTCTTGGATAATCATTTTGTGCATGACTTTCAAAGTTGTTTCTATTCATGCTATTAGCTCTAAAATTTACAACTTTATGTCCAAAATTATTACATGCATAACATAAACTAAAAAATATAATTTGATACCCAGGATTTGAAGATATTCTGAAAGGAGTTACTCTTATGAATCCTTCTTCTTCCTGAGGCCTACTTGTTTCTGGCTGTCTCTAATTCTGAAATTTGAATCTTCTAGGTGGATGAGTATCCCTGTGATCTCCCGTCTAAAACTTCTTGTCTCCTCTGATTGTCTCTTCGTAGCTTCTTGGTTGTGTTTCTTGATCTGTAGTTTTAGATCTTGAACCTCTTTCTGTTTGATTGTATCCTATCCCATACTTGTCATAATGTGGCCTCTGAATGTTGATAATGTTATCCAAAACCTTTGCGCTATTCTTCATGTTTTTTTGTTGAAGGTATTTTCTCAATGTCACAATCTCTTCTTCCAAATTTATAATGATCCCGTCCTTTCCTTCCAACTATTCTTTAAGTGCTTCTTCGATTGTTTTGTCTTCTTCAACTTGATTTTTTAAATTAGAGATCATTTTCTCCACTTCTTTAGAGTTGGAATTTTTTTGCTCCTTCTTTTCTTTTTAGTTCCACCTATAGTGATTTGTTTTTCTTCTTTTCCCTTTTTATAACATCTATGGTACTCAACAATTCTTCTATGTAGTCAACTTATGCTTCTTCATATTATTTTTTTGTGTCTTCTTTATCAGAGTTTTCTATTTCCATGAACATAACTCTTTCTATCTCACTTTCACTGACTTCATCTTCGTCTGACGAGGAGTTGTCTTCTTTGGTGTTTTTTCTTTTTCTTGAAGACTTTCTTTTTGGTTCTTTTTCCTTGAAATGTTTGTTTTCTATTTGAATCATCTTCTTCATTTCTTTTCTTTTTATTATGAGGATATTTGTTAGAAAAATGACCAATACCATCACAATTAAAACAAATTAATGGAAGCTTACCTCTATATCTTCCATCAGTTCCCTTTTTCAGTCTTCTGACAAAGTTGGCCACTTCTTCATTGTCTTCTGAGATATCACTGCTGCTATCTTTTTTTTCCTTTTTCTTTCCCTTTTTCTTTGACTTCTTGGATTCTTTGAATGCTTCTTCTTTTATACCTGGATTCTCCTGTTTGGTTCTCATTTCATAGGCTGTGAAATTTCCATGTAGTTCATCCATGCTTATTGAATCCAAATCTATTCTTTCTTCTAGTGTTGAGCCCTTAGGATCAAATCTCATTGGAAGAGATCTTAGTGACTTTTGAACAATTATAGATTCATCAATTTCTTCTCCCAATCCTCTAATTGCGTTCACTGTTTCATCAACTCATAAGAAGTAAGTTGCAATATTCTCATTTTCTTTCATTTTCAACTATTCAAATTGACCTCTATAAGTTTGGAGCTTTGCTTCCTTGACTTTTTCATCTCCTTCATAAATATTCTGAATTTTGTCCCAAATTTCTTTTGTGGAGATGCAGTGCATAACATTTCCATATACTGAATCACCAAGACCATTCAGAAGTTCATTTTTGGTTTTTGAATTGTTTAGACCGAGTTTCCTTCCATTGTCATTTGTTGGTGGAATTGTTGGTTCTTTATATCCATCTACACCTGATTTCCAAACCTCAAATCCTTGTGCTTGTACATATGTTTACATCCTTCTTCTCCATAATGTATATTTATGTCCATCAAATTGTGGTATTCCATTTTTATACATACCCATTATTTCCATGATCTACCTTTCAGTGGTTAAACTGATTTCTGAAGGAACCTTCTCTGATACCAATTTTTGGATTACTGAGAGGGGGGGTGAATCAGTAATATAAAATTTTAATCCTTTTAACCATAGTATGGAAGTGTTATTTATCTTTATGATCAATATAGCATTATCATCCAATAAGTGCAGAGTAAATAAACCATGAACAATGAACAATCAGACACATATACATACACATACACAGTACACCAATATTTTTATGTGGAAACCAAATGCGAGAGAAAACCACATAATGATTTTTCTTATATGTATTTATGGATTAAATTCATTTGAAGCACTAAATTCCTTTGTTCTCCAGCTACAACTGGAAGGAGGCTCCGACCCCCTATATTTTCAAGATACAACTTGAGGGAAGCTCCAACTCCCCAATTCTATGGCTACAACCAGGAGGCTACAATCCCTTATGTTATTTGACTACAACCCAAAGGTGGATACAACCACCTATCCTTGCCCTGTCCTACCTCCTTGAAATATAAGGAAAATGATGAAACCACTACCACACTATTACTGTGAGATATACCACTGTAAACCTGTACCAATATTTTCCAACAACTTGTACCCAATACGTGTGATCAACATGTACATGTAACCTTCTTGTACAAAAAAAATGCAACAAGTACGCAACCTGTTTGTGACACATCTCGCATATGTACGCGACCTATCTATAGTGAAACCTACATATGTACGTGGCGTGCCTATACTACAACCTGCGTACGCCTTCTGAAAATTAGGGTTTTTTCTTTCCCAAAAAACTCAGACCCTTTGCTACCTCTGTCACATCAACTTGCAACCCATCACTCTGTCCTATGCATACATCCTCATACATATCATTTAACCAAGTACATCTCTATCTCTCCATTAATGTGCCATACAAGTTTGTATAATCATGAACAAGTATAATAACCCTCACATGAACTAAAAATCAAACCCTTACTGATATACAACCTCTCAATACATAAACAACTTCACAACCACTTCAAAAATACAATCTCTAAACCATGTACCACAAAAACCATTAAAAATATGCCAAGAAATACAAGATATGCCTCAACACCAACAAGATGTATGAATGAAAGATATTGATTATACCATCAATGTATTTATGTAGATTTGACTTATACAGTAAGTGCCATGTAGCCAATAACCTCTCTAGGGAAAATCCTTGAACCCCCATTATGCTATCTCATGTAGACAAAAATATCCAACTAAACATAGAAATAATACATATTGAACCTGTAGATAGATCTCCTGGTCCTGATCACTGTAGACCTTCATGGGAGCTTGCTTTCAAAATCTAGAGACCTGACATCTTCATCTTCTCAAGTTTTCATGGATTTTCCCAACTGTACGCGACTGTTCCTTCTTCAACATGTGTATGTACATGCTATGTTCTCCTTCAACCTACATATTTACATGCTATGTTCCACTGTATCCTGCGTACACCTCAAAAACTAGGGTTTTTTCAGTATTTTCTGCATTTCTGAAACTTTCGCCATCAACCCTTCATGCTACCTCAGACTTGTGTAACTTCATATGTATCAATGAGTAGCTGTAATAAACCTTGCAAAATAATAAATATTCAATGTGATCAATAGGTGCTAATAAGAGAGCCTTGCTTTTTTATTTATACTTCCATTTAGCTTCCTCAAGGGGTTAACTTCTAACCAACTTAACCCAATTTCCTTCTTTTAGGGATAACCCACTTCTAACCACTTATCCACTTCTAACCCACTTTGCTACAAATAGTAAATTCTCCACTTCTAGTTGCAACTAAATTATTTTTAATTATTTTCTTATTGCAACAACTTAACCTGTGATTAACTCCTAGTTTCACCCACTTGACTAGTCAACTTTTTCTAGGAGCTTCTAGAATAATTTGACTTCTTTGACTTTCTAGATAACTCATGAGGGTTCTCCAACTTTACAAGGAAATAAATTTATAACTGTGAGGATTTATGTGACGTTCCACACATCACCGAAAATGGCATGACATTTATTATCCATCTAGAATAGTTTTACTTGCAAATATATTGATCTTCATACCATTATACATCAATCAAACTGAAGTCCCTTAACCATACTGTTGGGGATACCACAATTTTCTATCAAACTTGATTCAAGGGTTGACATCAATGAAAACAAACCCAATTAATCAACAATTCCCCCTCTTGGCATTGATGGAAACACTCTGATCCAACACTGAAGTCATATTTCTCATGCTCCCCCTGTGACCATCGCTCCCACTGGAAACATGCCTATGTGCTCTCTCTCCAAACATCTAACTCTCTATCTTTCATCTGATGAATATCTCCCCCTTTGACATCAATGGAAAAGGTAAATTCCCATTCGGGGTTGCTCCCCCTAACTGAACTATCCTTGGGGCTGCTCCCCCTGACTGAAATCTTCCTGAAATTACTCCCCCAACCTGAATTGTGCTCTTTATGGTGCTTCCTCATGTAAATATAAGAAATATAAGATAAACATTCAAAATAATTCATTTTTTAGTAGAAATTACTCCAAGTCTTTGGTGAAGATACTCAAAGGTTCCCTTGGAAGTGGTTTTGTAAATATATCTCCAACCTGTTCTTTTGTTCCCACATATTCAACTTTGATGTTCTTCTCTGCAACCTATTCCCGTAGAAAGTGATACTTGATTGGAATGTGCTTCGTCTTGGAGTGCATCACTGGATTATTTGAGATACTGATGGCACTTGTATTATCACAATATATTGGAATGGGCTCATCATACTCAACCTGCATATCTATTAGAGTTTGTTTCATCCATAGAACCTGTGTACAACATGATGCTGCTGCAATATACTCTACTTTGACTGCAGACAATGATACTGATGACTTTTTCTTGCTTAGCCAAGATACTAAACACTCATCCAAGTAGAACATTGCTCTACTTGTGCTTCTCCAGTCACCAATGAAACCTTCCCAATCTGCATCCATGTAGGAAATAAGTGATAAATCATTTCCTTTTGGATACCATAATCCAAACTCTTTTGTACCCTTGAGATATCTGAATATCCTCTTCACTACTAGAACATGTGATTTCTTTGGTGCTGCTTGAAATCATGCCACCTGTCCAACTGCCTGCATTACATCTAGTCTGGATGTTGTCACATAAAGTAAGCATCAATCATTAACCTATACTGCCTATGATCTATAGACTTTGAATCATCATATTTACTTAAATTGCAATTGGTTTGCATAGGAGTATTAACTGGTTTGCAATATTCCATTCTCAACCTCTTTAGAATTTCTTTGAGATACTTAGTTTGAGAAATAAAAATTCCTTGGTTTCTTTGACATATGTAAAGACCTAGAAATAATGATAGTTCTCCAAGTAATGATATTTCAAATTCATTCTGCATATCCTTTACAAATTTCTTGCTTAACCTTGATGTAGAGGTTGTTGTCTGCATTTCCTTTTCTGAATCCTACCTGCTGTAGATATCTGTCCAGTCTAGAATACCATGCTCTGGGAGCCTGTTTAATACCATACAAGGCCTTCTTCAACCTGCACATGTAATATTCATTCTCTGACAACTGAAATCCTTCTGGTTTCTCAATGTAGACTTCTTATTCAAGTTCCCCATTTAGAAAGGTTGATTTCACGTCCATTTGTTACACTTTAATATTCTTGGAGCATGCATAAGCTAGGATCAATCTGATTGATTCCACTCTGACAATTCGGGAAAATATCTCTTCAAAGTCGATACCTTCAACCTGTGCATATCCTTTACATACTAATCTAGCTTTGTTCTTGGCAACCTGTCCATTTTTATTCACTTTATTTTTGAAGACCCACTTTGTGCCGATCACATTCTTGTACCTTGGTCTTGGAACCAATTCCGAGGTGTCATTCTTCTCTATTTGATCCAACTCTTCATTCGTGGCCTTTTTCTAGAATTCATCCTTGTTGGCTTCTTCAAAACTGTTTGGTTCAATCGAAGATGAGAGTGCTAGGTGCAGTTGTTCTGGTGAACAAATTCTTATTCTAGTTTCAATTCCTGCATCTTTGTTCCCGATAATCTGATCTGAAGGATGATTCTTCTGTATTCATTTGCTAGGTGTCTTTGGAGGTATTTGTTGTACTTTATCTTCTACTTCTATATGATCTTCTCCATCTTCTATTTTTTTTCACTTCTTCATCCTTTGCTTCTTCTTTGTCAACTTGTTCCACTAACTCCTTTTCTTCTTCCTTTAATTTTTGTCCACCTGTTTCATCCACTGTTACATTGATGCTTTCCACAATTTTGTTGAGCCTTATATTTTAACACTTGTATTATTCCTTATAATTGAGTGAGCAACAAGTATGCCTTTGTCCACATGATTATCAAACTTTCCCATTCTTCCATCTTCCCTTTTGATGTAGCATTTGTTGCATTATGTTGTCATTGATGTCAAAGAGTTGATGTCTTGTCATAGTATCATTGATGTATTGATTGATGGCCTAAGTTTTCATAGATGTAATTGATGTCAAATATGTAAAGTGGTGTCATAGTGATGTATTGTCATGGATTGATGTATAGACGTGATGATGTAAAGGTTGGTCATTATTGTCTT
>ML786131.1:561841-573407 GCA_009831015.1 Picea engelmannii
TCCAGGTGGAACCGGAGGGAGAATTTCTACCAGAACCTCAGTGCATACTGGATAGAAAGGAAACCCCGCTCCGGAACCGAACCATTGCACAGGTCAAGGTGCAGTGGAGACATTTTGGCCCAGATGAGGCTACATGGGAAATGGAGGATGCCATGAGACGGGCATATCCGATTTTGTTTACTTTTGTACATGCATGTCGTGTTGATAGATAATAACATCGAGGATGATGTTCCTTTAAGGGGGAGGGAATTGTAACACCCTGTTTCCCCCAGTTTGTAAAAATAACTATACTGGCCAAGAACTGTGGCAAACCCAAAAATGTGAATGTGTGATGTGAATGGACCTTGTGAAAAAGGTCGATGAATGTGAATAATATTATGAATATATATTGCAGGACTGCTGAGAGGGGATATGTTGAAAAAGAGACCACGATGGCTGAAGAAAGGTGGTGAAAGGCACCTGGAAAGGTGGCATTAACTTTCACTGAAACCAATACCGTATTTGGACTTCACTGGCCCGGAGAACCAAGAGCGGCTCGCTGGCCCCGAATTAAATGACTCGCCAGGATTGGTAGGTAAATGGCTCCTCATGAGTAATGAGGGATGGGGGGGGTGAACCGCCCATCCATAGAGTCGTTAGGCCTAACCAGTGCGAGGGAAATCGTGCCACACGCAACCTCGCAAGAGGAAAAAGGCGTGAGGGAGAAGCAAAAAGGGGGCAGACGTGAGGGAAAGAAGAGAACTCTAGAAAATAGAGAGTGAGTGATAGCATAGAAGGGGGAGAGTAACCCTCATTCTCGGTCACTGGCAAACAAAGACGTAGTCTCGCAGCATCGTGGTCTCAGCTCGGGGGTGGCTAGTGGTAAATCGTATCGAAATCGTTGAGCCTACAGTTGGGTGGAAATGAGCACCCCTCTCAGTAGTTGCACTCACTTCTGGTGTTATTTCTGATAAGTGTTTTACATATTTCACCTTGAAATTCATATGCTGACATATATGCTCATAGTCTGTGCAGTTTTATGAATGGTCTGAGTATAAGACTGCTTGTGTAGTGTTTTGATTCAGAAATGGTGGTTGCATGCTTATAATGGAAGCGCCACGTATGTCTTATGTTTATAAATAGATTTATATGTATATACGCACATTGAATCAATTCAGAATTCAAGCCATTTCTTGGGAAATCTATACCCTTATCCATCTCAGGCGATACCCTGGATAAACCTCCCCATAGAGACACCCTTTTTGAAAAGCTCAGAAGAGGTAGCACTTTGTGTGCAAAGACTCTGCAGAGGCGCAAAAGTCACATATTCCCTTGAGGATTTGAAGAATAAGTATCGATCAATGAATGAGATCCTGTCGGAAGATCTGCGGTCATTCACGACCGTTAGATTGAAGGAATAAAGGAGGGCGTTAAATGACTTAACCCTTTTTCCTTTATCTTCGCGAGTAGCGAAGAAATCGGGACCGTAGATCCCCAAGGTCCGTGAAAGAACCTGGACCATGGATTCGTGTCCAGGAAGCTTAGGAATGGCAAAATGGAGAGACAGGTATGAGCCGTTAGATCTTGGTCTAAATAGTTGGCAGATGTTGGATCTGTCAAGAGTTGCACGAGGTTTAAACCTCACGTGAAGAACAGCAGAAGCGAAAGTCCTGAGAAGGAGTTCGTATTGGGATTTCGGCATTCGGGAGTTCAGGAGTCCGAAGGACGAGAGTCTGGGCACTCAACATCAGAAGTCCCGAAATAGCGAAAGAACCTGAGCCGTCCATTGGAGGGAGGACACGTGTCGCGAAATCACCCATATCGGGGATTCGGACATCGGGAGTCATAGAGGGAAGTCTTTCAACTTCGCAGGTGGTGAAGTCGCAAGAGAATCGCAGTCATCCATATGAGGAGGACAGGCAGCACCTTGTCATGTACATAGACCCTGTAGGAATCACAGAGGTCGAGGACATCCTTCACGGTTTCAGAGAAGAGAAGCTCGGGAGGGATAGTGCCATTTTGTGCACAAAGCCTTAGCTACAAAGGTCGCAGGGGAGAAGCAAAGGCCGAGACCTTTGATACTTAAGAAATCTTCCAAGGAGAAGGAAGAGAAGCGCATGTTCAAGGAGGAGCTACAAATATCATTAGATCAGCTGGAGTGAAATAGATCTGGGTCGTCGAAAAAGTACATCCAGACGCACGCAGAAGAGAGCAGAAATGGACGGCAGAGAAACTTCGTGGAGAAGTGTCGAAATGGTGTGTGTCGTTGGATCGCAATGAGTTGTGAGGGAGTTAAGCCGTAAAAGAAACCATGGGAGAATTTGTATGGATGGTGGAGACACTTCGAGATAGAAGTGGAGAACAGCCGATAGCCATTGGATCTTGCAGAGTTGTAAGGCGGTTAGGGTCGATGCAGTCCCGAAGAGGTCTGAGTTCGGGATCTCGCATCTCAGGGTTTCACAAGAAGAGAGCGCAAGAGTTGGGTGCTCCAACTCACGAAGTCACAAAGTGCAAAGTGGTGAGGAGAAAAATCCAAACAGTTGGATCTAGGAACGGGAGGATCGTTGGATCAGAACTCCATGGAGATATCGTATATTAGGAGTTCGGGGGTTCGGAGGTTGGAAGGGGTCACTTTCGACCATAGAAGTCACGAAGTGCCGAGAGTCGAGGCTCGTGAGAACACGTGGCACATCCATCAAGTGGGGCCCGTGTGATTGACAGGTGGGCACACGTTGCCCGGAAAGGAGTCAACACTCTGTTGACTTCTCGTGTCTCGGAGATTCGTGATATAGGAGCATGAAGGCTCAGTGCTCCAACTCGGGAGATTGCGAGTTGCGAGAAGTGCGAAGAGGAAGTCAACCATTGCTGACTTTCGCATCTCGGGGATTCGCGAGATAGGAGCACGAAGGCGCAATGCTCCAACTCGCGAGGTTGTGAGTTGCGAGAAGTGCGAAGAGGAAGTCAACCAGTGTTGACTTTCGCATCTCGGGATTTCGAAGAAGAATAGAACGAGAGCTCGACACTCCAACTCGTGAGGTTGCGAGTTGTGAGAAGTGTCAAAGGGAAGTCATGCATTGAACTTCCCCGAATTGTGAAAAGTCGATAAGCGCTTGGCTAGCTTAAGCACGTAGACACGGGACAGGGTCATGTGGACAAGACCCCAAGGGGGAAACCTGCCACTCGCTAGCCCTGTCGGGGTTCGGCGTTTCGTCGTGTCGGGGTTTGCAAAGTTGAAAGACTAGATGCTCTGGTAGTGCTAAGTCGTGAAGAGTGAAAGAACGCCATACTTTTTCAGCCTGTGGTTGCGACCCACGATCACATGGAGATGGACAAGGAAAGAACTAGCCTATGCTAAGAGCCCCGTAGGTATTTCGGGGATTCTGATCCTCGATAATTCGACGAAAAATTTTGTTTTCCTTAGTGGGTATGTGACACCAACTCTCTTCTACCTAGCCTGCACAACCCAAGAGAATGGACCCCCTTCTCTGCCATGAAGTCCCTCAGGTTGTCCATATCCTTCCAGGGCTCTAGTACTTATGGTCAAGAATATCCATGCTAGGACTCTCAGGATTCGTAGTTGTGAGAAAAACTAAACACGGGCCAAATCATATCATACATGCAAGCATTAATTCATGGTTGGAATACACCAGTAGTATTTACAGCCAACAAAACCATGGCTCCTCTCCAATAATTCGTTTTCCTTTCCCAATACAAAACATGAATGAGGAAGACGAGTGGGTTAAGAATGAGTGGAGAGAGAACATAATGAAAGGTGTGAACAATGAACAATGAGTGAGTGAGTGAAGAATAACCAATGAACCATCCCAAAATATCCCACAAGGGATGTTTATATAATTACATGAAAATCAAGAACCACATGGCCTCCCCCAAGAAGATCATGTAACCCCTTTTCTCCATAAAATCAATTATGGGTAAATAAAATATAAAATAAATACTTATCCCCTCAAGCCCCCTCTCTCGTGGAATCATAGCCCCTATCTCTTTTTTCCTTGTTCGTCTTGTAGCCAACGATGTATTCTTTTATTAATGTATATAGATGTATTACATTTCCTAGGCACTCTAGCCCCTTTTCAACTTTACCGGCTCACCAGCCTAAGTCACAATTACATAATACATTATAGTTCATAAGGGTTAAAATCAGGGTGTTACATCCCCTTCCCCTTATTTTGGCACTGTCCTCGGTGCACGAAACCATTCCAATGCTATTAACATTACAAATCTAAGTTCTTTGGCCTTAGTCCACACAAGAAATCCATCCAACTCTTATATACATATGCACCCTGGCCTAAAATTAAACAGGTATACATAGGCATTCCAACCCAAAACATGTATAATGATCTTCAGAATTTTTATTTCTAGCATCAGTTCCAACCAACAAGCTCTCCTTCCCTCTCATCCTGCACAACCCAAAGAAATGAACCCCTTTCTCTGCCATGCATCCCCTCAGGTTGTTCCACTTCTCTCCAGGGCTCCAATGCACTCAACCAGGAATTTTCAAAGTTGTGGCTTTAAAAACTCTAGCTGCAACAAGTCCATTGGACTTTATTCATTCCATGCCTTCATCATTGAGCTCGATTTCCTTCTGGTGTTATTTTTCCATGAACTTCCAACTTCAATAGCCAACATCTCATATGTATTATAAAAATGCAGTCATCATGAGATATTGTTATAACAATTTCAATCATAAATGTCAAATATGTTTTATACAGGAAAACATAGTTTCCAAGCATGAGCTTCATGCTCATAATTTGTTTGGCTCTTGTGGTTGCAGGCATCAATATTTATTATGGATTATAGTAATTCCATACCCAATACCATTATTCCTGCAATTTTCTCAACTTTCAATCAGCCAAACCAATTTTTAGCATAATCATGTAACAATTCGTAACTATGAATTTCTTAAATCTATTTATACACAGGAAATAAAATTCCCAGGAAAGAATATTATGCTCATAATGTTTGACTCTGTAGATATAGATATTAATCTTTCTTATGGGCTTACATCCCTTCCATATCCAAGACCAGTCTACTTACAATTCCCTCAATTTACACTCAACCAAACAATTGTCAATATATCATGTACAAGATATATATATTTTTTCATGGAAACAATTACAAAAATTCACAAAGTGATCTCAGAATTGTTTACAACAACAATTCAATCACTCTCATTAATCCAACTATTACTGGAATGAACCCATCATTCTTTACACATGTATTATCAGTGAATATTTTCTTTCTTCTATCCATCAATATTTATATCACTATGTTCCCTTGACAGAGCTTTTCCATATTATATAACTACTCTCACCTGCAAATTCATTGTTGCATTATCTAACAACTCCTGAAGTGTTTTCAACTTCATGAATTAGCAATACTCACATCATTTCAGTTGTTAGCATAATCATTTTAAAGTTATATAATATATACATGCATTCACCAAAATGCATTCAATAATTCATGCAATACCACTTGTAACATTTTTAACAGCTCCAAAAAGTGATCTCAGAATTGTAACAACAACAATCCAATCACCTTCAACTAGTATTCATATTAAATATAATGCAACTATCCATCATTATGTATTTTCAGCACCACGTGCTTTTAATAATGCAACAATTAATTACTAAATAAAATAATAATCATTGTACCAATATCGATGGCCACATTTACACAATGCATCCCTGCATTGACTACATAATAACCACATAACCATGTCATGCATTCACCAAGGTGAGTTGGAAGGTCTAGCCAATGCCTCAACACATCATCCACAAACTTCCTACTACTTGCCTAACTATTTGGATTCCTTCCTTTTCAACCCAAACACAACACCAAGAATATAATTCTTAAGTGCTCTTCAGCGTCGGCAAAGAGGTTGTCATCCAAACATCAACTATACAGTAAATACCATTGAGCACTCACATAGCACTATATCCCTTCCATATCCAACCATCTCATGGTCTCACACATGAATAACTCTATGGATTTTCATTGTTATAGGAGTATGTCTCCTGAATTAACCCAGTTATGATCCCATAACCAATCATAACACAATATACAATTGACAATATTTCTAAATGCATTCTAGCATCAATAACATCTACATATTCTAGGTCTTTGGCCATTACATATCGATTTAAATATTTAAAAGTTAACTGAGGGAATTCTTACCTCCATTCCCTTCAACATATATGCAACAAATGCATACTGGGATGGTGGTTATCAACCTACTTGATGATACCTGGTCAACTAATATTTGTAGAAGCTGTCAAACTTCCTCCTTCATCATTTTGATCACCATTTCTACCACCCTCATGGGTCTTCACATAGATGGAAATCATAAGCAACGGAAACATCCACATTTTTAACCATGCTATATCATTTTTCTTGCATACATAATCCATCATTAGTCATACTCAATTTCCATAACATCATTATTTCATAATAACAGACTATTCTAATTTTACAAGCATGTTATATGCATATCCAAGCATGTGCATATGCACAATGCACATCTATATGCACCAAGAATTCACTATGAGCATGCCTGCTAATGCATATGCATTTTAACTTCATTGTATGTCTCATGCACTCTGGTGGATTTATGTTTCAAATCACTTATTTATTTATTTATTTATTTATGTTGTAGTTGGTTTTCCTTGAACTCCATTAGATCCTTGTTTCCTTGTGTGCTCCCATTCTGCTCATCTACACTATGGTTCCCTGGTCTAAATACTTTCCAACCAAGTTCCAGTTGGTCATTCTGCAATCCAACCAATGTACTCAAATTGAAACAGATCCTTTTGGGAAGTCATGCCCAACTTTACCTTTATGAGACATTCCATCACCTTGGAATGAAGTAGCTCAAAACATTCCCTCACTCTACTACCACAACACTCTTGAATCAAATATTGTTTATCCTAGTTGTCCATTAGGTTACTTCATTAACCATTCCTTGTGAAACCATGACTTTCACAATTAATACCATTCCCAATGGAAGTCCATTTTCACTCAATGACACTTTTCAAGTGAGGGAATTCCCAATTCTCTACATTGGCATCCTGCTTTCCACTGCGAACTCTGATATCAAGAGTGGATCTTTTTCACACTTAATCTTTGAAACTATCTACGTCTCTCTCCCTTCAAGGCTAGGCATCCATACTTTTCCTTTTTATGCCCCTCAATGACATTTTTAACTTGCTAGCTTCATATCCTATGTGAGGGTTATTGCTTTTGTAGTACCTGCAATTTATTCAAATCTTGTAGTTGTTGACTAAGACTTTTGTTCCACTTTCTTCAATTCTTTGTCCACCTTTCATTACTTTCTTTGTAATTCTTTGTTGCCTCATCTAACTTATGTAAGCTCTGTCATGCCTCCATGACCCTAACATCTGATCCTAGACTGGAATTATACCTCTAATCCTGACAAACCTACAAGCAACCATCTTGTTAGAATTATACATATCATACAAAAAATGTCAATTAAATTTACAGGTACCTTTTCTGTTTAATTCATGAAGAAAAATTATATCACATTTATCCAAATTGGAATAATTCCAGGTCGTTCTCCTCTAAATCAACCTTTCGACAATTGTATTCTTTCCCCAATCTGATATCGAAGTTGAAAGTTAGGGATCCCTGGAAAAAAACCACCTTCATCCCGCTTAGTTGATATAGAAATCGATTTTTTCCTAGGCACCTTCCTTCAAACCAATTTCCACGTGACCACGGGCTTAATCACTCTTTAGTGCCTTTCTTTGTGTTCTTCCACATGGGAGCTTGCGTGAAAACCTTGTCCGAGGGCCAATTTAATTCCAGGCCCTTTTTACCTTAGCATGAGACCGGTGTTGGGACCAAGTCCTCTGGACTTCAGACTTCAGTTGTTCTCCATTTCCAAACTTTGATTTCCCCCAGAGTTACAATCACCGAACCCTATCAATAACTCCCCTAGTACAAACAAATAGTTGATATTTAATCTCTCGTCGAATGGATGGTCCCGCCCCCAGTTGGAGGCTTCAACAGAATGAATGGTTGCGACTTAATCAAAAATTGAGATGGATGGCTATGAACCAATTCGAAAATTAGGTGCTCCGAGGCTCCGAAATATTTCCCTTCCCGAGTCTTCCACTTCCCCAGAGTGGAAATCCACCGAAGTATTTACCATGCTCCTCCACTGCTTGATCAGACGGTCGAGATTTAATCTCGCATTTAGATGGTCCTTACACACTTAAAAATTTTCGGCGCTCTGGGGCTCCGGGATATTTTCATTCCTGAGTCTACCACTTCCCTGGAGTGACAATCCGTCGAAATACTCACCCATCTTCCATATTCTTGATCCAACGGTCGAGAAAAGTCCCGAAGGGATCCTAGATAGACAGGTTGCATGCCTTCGCGACTTTGAGCTTCGACACTTTTCACTTATAGAAACTTGGAAACCCCCAGAGTCACATACTCCCAGAGATGACACGGCATGTTGACATCACCTATGGTGACGTGGACCATGGCACATGTGCCACGTGTCACTCAAAAATGAACAAATCGGGGTCCAAAAGGTACCAAAACTAGGTGACACATGTCCCCACACGGCACCTGTTCCACGTGACATAAGCCATGTCATCAGCCACATGGACGATCCACAATCACTGCTCAAGATCTGACGATCTACATGACATCACGGATTTACACTTCCATGCATTTGGCACTTCGGCGCTTTGGGTTTTTTCTCTACAACATACTTAGTATTCGTCAGAGTGGCAAAGTTCCAAAGCCCGAACTTCGCTACCCTTCTACCACTGTTAGATCCAATGGCCTACAACACTCTTGAAGTCCTTCCTTCGATCTAACAATTGATGAGAATTACGAGACTTCGATTATCCGGGGCTCCGATTTGTAGCAGTTCAAAAAAGTTTGAAACTCCTGGAGTGAAAACTCTCGAAGTGGTCAATTTGACTGACCATGATCAACGGCAAAGATCTCCCCACACCTCCCATCATATCGAACGGCTGACGGGACTTCGCAACTCCGTCCTTCGGCAGTTCAGACTTTTCCTACCTACCAATATCGTTGAAGCGACGAAGTTCCGAAGTCTTATCTTTCATGCTTTGCTTCAATCGACGGCTAATGATCGATCAGCTAGATCTAACGGCTGGGACTTAATCTTCCCAACTCCTTGATTTCACCTCTATCGGACGAGCCCCGATCACCTGCCCTTCGATCCAATGATCCAGATTCCCTTGATCTCACGGTGGCGATCGCTCCCGAATTCGAAAGGGATGGTCACTATCTTTCGATCCCTTACAAAGGGTCTTTGACATTCTGGCTTCTGCTCAGACTCTGCAACACCATTTCTCCCGAGCTTCATGATTTCAAGGTCATAATCGATCTCAACCACGAGACTCTAACCAACATATATGGCCCACATCGCCCCAATGTTTCAATCAATAGCTATGATACCATTCTATAATGTACCCAGCCACCCACAGGTTGGGCACGATACCAATCTGTAACATACCCATCCACCCACAGGTTGGCCACGCTACTCCAAAAACTGCCTTTTGAACTAATATCGAATTCTAATAACATTTAATCTGAAATCAAGCATGAAAGACCCACATGCATTAATCAATATTCATGCTACAGCATAAAGAAACAAACAATGTTCCATGCACAACAAATAACCAACAGACGAGAACATTATAAATACATATCTCACAGATAATTAAATATGCAACAGAATATACATTATATAGAAAACACATAGAGCACTTATCTTTGCAAGTAAACATTCATCAACTGGTTGTAGAACAAGCACGTTCCTCCCAACCATAGACAATTTTGTTCTTTTACTCTCAACAACAGGTCACCCTCGAGGCAAGGTTATGAATCCACAAGGATGGGTCCTAGGCCAAATTTGCATCACACAACAGTTGGATAACTAGCTCTCAGGCTTCCAAACCACACAGCAAATCTGAATTTCCAGCTCTCTTTCCCCCTTGGCCTACACAACCCAAAGAAATAAACACCTTTCTCTGCCATGTAGTCCCTAAGTTTGTTCCATTTATCCCCAGGGCTCCAGTGCTACTGGTCAGGAAATCTCTCTGCTAGAAACTCCAAGGATTCTCAGTTGTGGACAATTCTTTTCGAACTACCATCAATTTCATGCACACAAGCATCCATTCCCTCCTAGAATGATCAGTAATCTACTATAGCCATATATAAATGGCTCTCCTCTTCTAGCCATTCGCTTCCATGCTCGGACCAAGAGCACACAAATTAGCAAGAATGAGGCACCAAAATGAAAGAGTATTAGTGAATGAATAAGAACAAGTGAACACTCAATCTCTCATAGGATTTTCAGCACCCACAACAATCCAAAGTACATCGGCTCTCTTCTGCCCAGCCTGCACAACCCAAGAGAATGGACCCCCTTCTCTACCACGCAGTCCCTCATGTTGTCCATCTCCTTCCAGGGCTCTAGTACATCTAGTCAAGAATATCCATGTTGGTACTCTCAGGATTCATAGTTGTGAGAAAAAATGAACATAGGCCAAAGCATCTTAGACATGCAGGCATTAATTCATGGCTGGAATACAGTAGCATTATTTACATCGAAAAAAACCATGGCTCCTCTCCAAGAATTTGTTTTCCTTTCCCAAGCCAAAACATGGATGAGGAAGACGAGTGGGTGAAGAATGAGTGGAGAGAGAACAGAATGAAAGGTGTGAACAATGAACAATGAGTGAGTGAGTGAAGAAGAACCAACGAACCACCCCAAAATATCCCACAAGGGATGTTTATATAATTACATGAAAATCAAGAACCGCATGCCCTCCCCCAAGAAGCTCATATAACCCCTTTTCTCCATAAAATCAAGTGTGGGTAAATAAAATATAAAATAAATACTTAGCCCCTCAAGCCCCCTCTCTCATGGAATCATAGCCCCCTATCTCTTTTGTCCTTTTCTGTCTTCCAGGCAACGATGTATTCTTTTATTAATGTATATAGATGTGTTACATTTCCTAGGAACTTGGGCCCCTTTTCAACTTTATTGGCTGACCAGCCTAAGTCACAATTACATAATAAATTATAGTTCATAAGGGTTAAAATTGGGGTGTTACAAGTGTGTGGGTGGAAGGAAGTCGATTTGGTCAGCTTGGTGTCCATCATCAACCATAGGATGTACCAACAATTACTTATGAACCTACTATCTCAATATGAAATAATGATCTGTGGGAGCCCAAAATGAACCCAAACACATTCAAATAAGAGCTTAACAGTGGCCTCGACTATGATTCTCTTCTTATAGGGTGTCAAAATTGTCGTCTTGGAGAATTAATCAATTACAATGAAGACACAGTCATTCCCATGCTTGGTTGAAGGTAGACCGGACATGTAATCTAGGGAGATGGATTCCCAAGGTGTATCGGGAGTAGGAATAGGGGTGTATAGCCCCTGTTTCTTGATGGCAGGTTTGGAAATGGCATAGGAAATGTAGGATCTGATGTACTTGTTAGAATCTTGTCGAAGCTTTGGCCAATAAAAATGTTTTTGCAGTACTACCACT
>ML786131.1:596027-620438 GCA_009831015.1 Picea engelmannii
GGAAAGCACAAATAAAGTAATAGAAGCCATTCTCACAAAAACAGTGAAGGAAAGTAGAAAGGATTGGTCCTACAGGCTCCTTGAAGCACTATGGGCCTACAGAACTACCTGGAGAAATACTACAGGATTTTCTCCCTATGAATGAGTCTATGGAAAGAGTGCTGTCTTTCCTGTGAAATTTGAGATAAAAACCTTAAGGAATGCTTTAGCTTCCAACCTTGATCTAACTGATGCACAAACATCCAGGTTGCAGCAGCTTAATGAACTAGAGGAGAGAAGACTAGATGCCATTCAGAAAACAACCATAATCCAACAACAACGATCACAATGGCATGACAAAAATATCAAGAACAAGCAGTTCCAAAAAGGTAATTGGGCTCTACTGTATGATTCCTGGTTTAAAGAATTTCAAGGGAAACTGCGTACAAGATGGTTAGGACCTTATGAAGTAGACACAGTTTTCCCTAATGTAATAGTAAGGCTCCTCACAATAGATGACTCCAGAACTCCGTTACTTGTAAATGGTCATCGGCTCCGTCTGTACCAGAAACCTATTTCTAAAGAAGATTTTAAAGCCACATGCATGGCAGATGCTCATTTTCTCTTCGTTGAGGGGGTTTATACCCCCAATAGCAATTATCTTTTTTTCAAAGATTGATTTTCTTTAGTATTAGATTAGATTAGATTTCGTTTTTCTAATAATCCCTGTCAAGAAATACCATGCTACAGCTGTTTTGCAGATTCCTGATCAAACACAGCCACCCGAAGAGGACGATTCTACTTCAGAGAGACGAACTTTCACGATGCTGAAACACCACTGTTCAGCACTAATGACCTTCATGCTGGTCGACCCTCTTGACTTGCTTCTGAGGCCGAACAACCACCATTCTCCACTTTCTACTTTTCTCTGTGGCCGGAACACCACTGTCAGAAATCCGCCCTTCTTCTCCATTACTGAAACACCAAACTCACACTACCTTTTTTTTCTTCCTCATCATCCTTCATTGACGAAACAACTCCGTCCAGCAATTGTTTCGCCTTTCCCCTTCCGATGCTGCAACACCATTGCTCAGCACTGTTGACTTTTTCCCCGATGCTGAAACACTACTATTCAACACTTTTTCTTCCCACTCCCAGAACACTATAGTCCATCATCTTCTCACCCTCCATCATTGACGAAACAATTCCGTCCAACAATTGTTTCGCCTTTTTCCGTTGCTGAAACACCATTGTCAGCAACCCTTCATTATTTTTTTCACGATGCTGAAACACCACTGTTCAACACGTTTGACTGTTCTTCACTCACGATACTGAAACACCACTGTTCAGCACGTTTGACTTTTTTTCATGATGCTGAAACACCACTGTTCAACATGTTCGACTTCTTCCCGATGCTGAAACACCACTGTTCAGCACTTTCAATTTTCTTCGATGCTGAAACACCATCGTTCAACACTTTTTGATTTTCTTCCAATACTGAAACACCAGTCATCAGCAGTTCTTCATCTACAACAATTGTTTCGTTCTTCTTTGTTGCTGAAACACCCGTCTTTCACCATCGTCCGTCAGCAAGCTTTTACGACCTCAGATTATAGTTCATCCATCTAAACAGTAGACCATCGACACAATCAAAAGTCGCCGCCACAACAACATCACCACGAACAAGCATGATATCTGGTTGGCTGAACGAATCAAATGGTAAGGAGAGGTATGTAAATATTGTGTAATTCAGATTAGACTATAGTTAATGAGAAAGATTTTAAGGCATTAAGACCATTTAAGTGCCATTATTACTAATCACACTTAACGGGAAGGGAAGTACATGTCAAATCCGCGATACCATCATTTCCTCCGATTTCATCGCCGCCATTCCCATTTCATCACCCTTTCGCACATTTAACTACTATTCTTGCATAACGTCCTCAAAAAACTTACTCTGTGCCAGAGATGATACACAAACTCTCGATGTTGTATCTTACTAAGCTAGTAGCCATGGGAGGAGCTGTTGTCCGCAAAGAACCTGCCACCACAACACTACTCGAACACTATCCAACAGCATATCAAATCTTCGAGCAAGCAGGTTGGCTCAATTACTTCCGCAGGCTTCAAGGATATAATGAACAACAAGTACTACAGTTCACCCGAAATCTTCAGGAGAACCATTCTGTCATCGCAGGCATCCAAATCTCTATGACAGAGCAAGACATATTCGAGGTCTCAGGCCTCCCCATTGATGGCACTCGACAGTTCAGCCGGAAGCATATCATCGGGGATGTCCAACAGAGCTTCTTCCTGGCCGAGGAAAGAATTGTATTAAAGGGCAGAGGCGTTCAGCTCAGTTCACTACCACCCCCGTGGCCGGAGGTCGCCAGATTCATCAAGCACTACCTGACCCGCAAAGGCCACTATCAGGTAGTCTATCAGCACGACTTCCTTTTGATTTCTCATTTAAGACATAACAGACGGGTCAATCTTCCCTATTATTTGCTGGGTTGTTTAAAGAATATGGCACATTACTATCGAAAGACAAAAGATCTAATCCAATCACTTACCCACCACCGTCTTGTTCAATTACTCATCAACAGGGGTTTTGAACAACAAAACCGTCCACTAAATAACCCGCCCATAAACCCTCAACCAACTGTTGAAATTCCCCAGGAGCAGCAGCAACAAAACCCCCCAGATGTCCCTGAAGTACCCCATATTCCGCCCACAGAACCAACTAGTCCAGTCATTTCCCCTACCTCACCTAATCCACCACATACCCTACCAGAGTCATCCACCCCCGCCCTTCATATTCTCAGTGATGACTCTGAACCAGAAAATGTCCCCTGCCCTATCATTCAGGAAAGACCTCCACGAAAACAAAAATAGATTGCCCCCCTTCCACCTTTCGTGCGCAAAAAGTGAACGAGAGCCTCAATGAGGCCACCCTGGATGACCACTACCCTAGACACCCCACCTATTCGACTGATACGCCGTACATCTTCAACTTCCCAAACCCCAAAATCTTTGCCTATTCCAACCTCGGTGACTGCAACACAAGAACCAGCCACCAATATTGAGTTGCAGGAATTAGAGGCCCATACATCATTTGTTTTTGAAGTAGCTGAAACACAACCAGCTACCCATCCAGTGGCTGAAACACAAGAACTAGCCACTGGTATTGAAGTTGAATTACAGGAATCTGAGACCCCGGATGCTGCAACACAACATCCAGTGGCTGAAACACAAGAACCAACCACTGATTTTGAAATTGAGGAAATTGAGACCCCGGATGCTGCAACACAACATCCAGTGGCTGAAACACAAGAACCAGCCACTGATTTTGAAATTGAGGAAATTGAGACCCCGAATGCTGCAACACAACACCCAGTGGCTGAAACACAAGAACCCGCCACTAATATTGACATTGAGATTCAGGAATCAGAGGTTGAGGGTGCTGAAACACTACTCTCCTTACACCAGGAGGCCGAAACACAAGCATCAGTTTCCATTCCTGTAGCTGCTCCACAAACATCAGCTCATGAGACTGTGACTGCCACACAAGAACCAGTCACCTCTAAATCCAAACAAACAATGGCCAATGTCTTGGAAGAAAACAACTTCTTGAAGTCTCAATTGGAAGCATACCAGCAAGAATTAGTCAGGGCAAGGGAGGCATATGAAAAAGAACTAAGTCTGTACACCTTAGCCCGAACAAAAAACTTGATAGAAGAGACCACAGAGAGCGTATGTAAAGAATACATGTGTTTCCAATGTGGCGATATTTACCATCAGGCAGACTATAAGGTGATTCAAGTCCTAGTGCCAGGGGTAGCCCCTACTCCTTCACATTTTGTCAAGGAAGAACTTGCTGCAACACAAGAACCAGCAGGCCCTAGCAAACTCAAGACTGAACCTGCTGCAACACAAGAACCAACAGGCCATAGCAAGCCCAAGACTGAACCTGCTGCAACACAAGAACCAGCAGGCCCTCTCAAGCTTAAGACTGAGTCTTGCATTACAACAAGAGAAGCTCCTACTGTTGTCAACAAGGCTGTGCAAACAATGCCCATGGAGGAATTTGTACCTCCCAATCAGATTAATCTCTCCACTTCCAGGGAACAAGCTACTCAAACCTTGCATAATCCCACCACTTCCAATGCTGAAACACAGACCCAACTGTGGGATGAGCATGCATAAATACAGAAATGGAAGAAGGAGTATGCTGAAATACAGGCCAAAAACCTGCAAGTACATAAACAGATCTGGGTAAATCAAACTTTCTCAAATTGGGAAGCATTGGAACAAACACGCCAGGTAGTTCGTGAGCTTAAGAAGAAAAACAAAGACTTGAAAGACAGATTGATCTTGGCATTTGATATGATGCAGAAACTAATGGCCACAAGGAAACCATATTGTAACTATTCTTTATTTCTCATGGAGAGAATCATATGGTTTCAGATTAAGTCTACTATAGAAAGAAAACCCCATGAAGTCATTTCATCAGCAGATTTTATCAAAACTTTTGTAGCTGCCTCCACCAGAGATAAACACCTCCTCTGTGAGGCATACTTCCATAATGAGGCTATTCCAGAAAATAGGTTGCTGAACATAAATCCTCTTGTTGGGGATGTTCAACTTCGAGCATTTACTTCCTTTCTCCTCAATCAAATCATTTGGAAAGGTGACTTTTCGGCTGCCAAAAACAATGAAGACAATCGCCTCCTCTGGAGTAGACCAGAACCACAAAGGGCAGCTACATTCATCTCACAATATTATGCATTCTTAAAGCAACCAGGGGTGACTGAACATGTTCAGCAGCTACAATCAGAAGTGATTCAGGATTGTGAACGCATCATCAGATCCATAGAGATTCCTGCCCTCCAAGCCAATAACCTATTTTGGCAGCAATCCACAGAAAAGAGACAACAACACAATCATTTTGGTCCTGCCAACTTAGAAGTAGCAATTTCCAGGATACCCAAGTATATCTAGTGTATGAGACATTGTGCTGATAATTGGATAGGGTACATGTTTTATTTTCCCATTCTCTGGTTGCCAATAGAAAGATATCAAATCAGTTATAAGCTGCCTAAGAAGGCAGACACAACAGCATGGCAAAGATTGCAGGAAGTGCAAGGGTTCAGAACGTTGACAGATAGTACCTCCCAGAGTTACAGCTTGAGTAACTTACATGATCAGAGTAGGTATCCAGACTCTGATTCAGAGTGAGTTGCCTGAGGACATGCAACACCTTGAGTTGGGGGGATGTTAGGACCACACAATGTACCTTTTTGCCTATACTTTTTGCCACCATTATACTCTTGATCACCTACATTTAGACTCATACTATCACTTTATCTGATCATCTCAAAGGTATACAACGTCCCTTCTCATACAAGATTCACCCATTAGTTAGAAGTGTGTTAGTATAATTTCTATTCATGCTTTGTTTAACTGTCGTTTGCTGAAACACTATTTTTAATGGATTCCGCTTTGCTGAAACACTACTGACTCTGTCTTAGTTTAATTGAATGGAATTTGTAATTCTTTTCATCAGCAATCTTGTGTGATGATTTTATGAGGCTAGCAGAGATTTGGTTAAAGGTTCTTGCTCAGACATAAAGGGATCGTAATATCATACCCTCTGTAGAATTCAATTACTGCTGCAAGTGTGCTAGCCAGAGGTTCGGTTAAAAGGTTCCTGCTCAGACATGAAGGAATCCAAATACCTCGACTTCTGTAGATTTCATTTACTGCTGCAAGTGTGCTAGCCAGAGATTTGGTTAAAGGGTTCCTGCTCAGACAGGAAGGAATCACAACACCTTGTCTTATGTAGATTTCATTTACTGTTGCAAGTGTGCTAGCCAGAGATTCGGTTAAAGGGTTCCTGCTCAGACAGGAAGGAATCATAACACCTTGTCTTCTGTAGATTTCATTTACTGCTGCAAGTGTGCTAGCCAGAGATCTGGTTAAAGGGTTCCTGCTTAGACAGGAAGGAATCCAAATACCTTGACCTATGTAGATTTCATTTACCTCTGCAAGTGCGTTAGCCAAGAATTGGGTTAAGGGTTCCTGCTCAGAAAGGAAAGAACCAACACCCTGTTCTCTGTAGACTTTCATTGGTGCTAGTCAGAAACTGGGTTAGGGATCCCTGCTCAGAAAGGAAGGGATCAGACTGCCCTTTTCTCTATAAAACCTCAACCTCACAAGTGTGCTAAAATAGAAATAAGGCTCAAGGCTCCTTCTTAGAAAGAAAGGAACTAGGTGGCTTTGTTCTCTGTTAGATAGAGTTAATTGTTTTCTGCATTACTGTTTTCATGAAAGAGTGCTAGTACCGAGTCTCTATTTGAGAGTAAGGGTCCTGTTCTCTGATTGCAGAATATTTGTTCTTTCCCATTGCAGTATTATTTTAATGTAATCCAAGATTCTTAGATTGAACTTTAAAGATTTGCAATAGGGGAATTACTTTCCTGTGATTTAATTCAGAGCTTCAGTTCATTCAAGTGAGTGTGATTAGTATAAGTTTCTTTACTACAACATTAAGTTGATTTTGGAATTGAGCATATATAGTGCGTGGCTATCTTTGAAATAAAAGACTTCCCTGGGTTGATAATTTATGTATCACTTGATTGTTTAAATCAATTAAGCAATTATAGTGACCAACATATGGCTATAGTAGATTACTGATCATTCTAGGAGGGAATGGATGCTTGTGTGCATGAGATTGATGGTAGTTCGAAAAGAATTGTCCACAACTGAGAATCCTTGGAGTTTTCAACAGAGAGATTTCCTGACCAGTAGCACTGGAGCCCTGGGGATAAATGGAACAAACTTAGGGACTACATGGCAAAGAAAGGTGTTCATTTCTTTGGGTTGTGTAGGCCAAGGGGGAAAGAGAGCTGAAAATTCAGATTTGCTATGTGGTTTGGAAGCCTAAGAGCTAGTTATCCAACTGTTGTGTGATGAAAATTTGGCCTAGGACCCATCCTTGTGGATTCATAACCTTGCCTCGAGGGTGACCTGTTGTTGAGAGTAAAAGAACAAAATTTTCTATGGTTGGGAGGAACGTGCTTGTTCTACAACCAGTTGATGAATGTTTACTTGCAAAGATAAGTGCTCTATGTGTTTTCTATATAATGTATATTCTGTTGCATATTTAATTATTTGTGAGATATGTATTTATAATGTTCTCATCTGTTGGTTATTTGTTGTGCATGGAACATTGTCTATTTCTTTATGCTGTAGCATGAATATTGATTAATGCATGTAGGTCTTTCATGCTTGATTTCAGATTAAATGTTATTAGTATTCGATATAAGTTCAAAAGGCAGTTTTTGGAGTAGCGTGGCCAACTTGTGGGAGGATGGGTATGTTACAGATTGGTATTGTGCCCAACCTGTGGGTGGCTGGGTACATTATAGAATGATATCAGATATATTGATTGAAACATTGGGGCGATGTGGGCCATATCTGTTGGTTAGAGTCTCGTGGTTGAGATCGATTATGACCTTGAAATCATGAAGCTCAGGAGAAATGGTGTTGCAGAGTCTGAGAAGAAGCCAGAACGTCAGAGACCCTTTGTAAGGGATCGAAAGATAGTGACCATCCCTTTCGAATTCGGGAGCGATTTCCACCGTGAGATCAAGGGAATCTGGATCATTGGATCGAAGGGAAGGTGATCGGGGCTCGTCTGATAGAGGTGAAATCAAGGAGTTGGGAGGATTAAGTCCCAACCGTTAGATCTAGCTGATCGATCATTAGCCGTCAATTGAAGCAAAGCATGAAAGGTAAGACTTCGAAACTTCATCGCTTCAACGATATTGGTAGGTAGGCAAAGTATGAACTGCCGAAGGATGGAGTTGCGAAGTCCCGTCAGTCGTCCGATATGATGGGAGGTGCGGGGAGATCTTTTCCATTGATCATGGTCTGTCAAAATTGACCACTTCGAGATTTTTCACTCCAGGAGTTTCAAACTTTGTTGAACTGCTACAAATCGGAGCCCCAGATCATCGAAGTCTCATAATTCTCATCAATTGTTAGATCAAAGGAAGGACTTCAAGAGTGTTGTAGGCCATTGGATCTAGCAATGGTAGAAGGGTAGCGAAGTTCGGGCTTTGGAACTTCGCCACTCTGACGAATACTAAGTATGTTGTAGAGAAAAACCCCAAAATGCCGAAGTGCCAAATGCATGGAAGTGAAAATCCGTGATGTCATGCAGATCGTCGGATCTTGAGCAATGATTGTGGATCATCCATGTGGCTGATAACGTGGCTTATGCCACGTGGCACGGGTGCCGTGTGGGGACATGTGTCACCTAGTTTTGGTACCTTTTGGACCCCGATTTGTTCATTTTTTAGTGACACGTGGAACATGTGCCATGGTCCACGTCACCATAGGTGATGTCAACTTGCCGTGTCATCTCTGGGAGTATGTGACTCTGGTGGTTTCCAAGTTTCTATAAGTGAAAAGTGTCGAAGCTCAAAGTTGCGAAGGCATGCAACCTGTCTATCTAGGATCCCTTTGGGACTTTTCTTGACTGTTGGATCAAGCATATGGAAGATGGGTGAGTACTTCGACGGATTGTCACTCTAGGGAAGTGGTAGACTCAGGAATGAAAATATCTCGGAGCCCCAGAGCGCCGAAAATTCTGAAGTGTGTAAGGACCATCTGAATGCGAGATTAAATATCGACCGTCTGATCAAGCAGTTGAGGAGCATGGTAAATAATTCGGTGGATTGCCACTTTGGGGAAGTGGAATACTCAGGAAGGGAAATATTTCGGAGCCCCGGAGCACCTAATTTTCAAATTGGTTCATAGCCATCCATCTCAATTTTTGATTAAGTCGCAACCATTCATTCTGTTGAAGCCTCCAACTGGGGGTGGGAACATCCATTCGACGAGAGATTAAATATCAACTATCTGTTTGTACTAGGGGAGTTATTGATAGGGTTCAGTGATTGTAACTCTGGGGGAAATCAAAGTTTGGAAATGGAGAACAACTGAAGTCTGAAGTCCAGAGGACTTGGTCCCAACACCGGTCTCATGCTAAGGTAAAAAGGGCCTAGAATTAAATTGGCCCTTGGACATGGTGTTCATGCAAGCTCCCATGTGGAAGAACACAGAGAAAGGCACTAAAGAGTGATTAAGCCTGTGGTCACGTGGAACTTGGTTTGAAGGAAGGTGCCTAGGAAAAAATCGATTTCTATATCAACTAAGCGGGATGAAGGTGGTTTTTTTTCAGGGATCCCTAACTTTCAACTTCGATATCCGATTGGGGAAAGAATACAACCGTCGAAAGGTTGATTTAGAGGAGAACGACCTGGAATTATTCCAATTTGGATAAATGTGATATAATTTTTCTTCATGAATTAAACAGAAAAGGTACCTGTAAATTTAATTGACATTTTTTGTATGACATGTATAATTCTAACAAGATGGTTGCTTGTAGGTTTGTCAGGATTAGAGGTATAATTCCAGTCTAGGATCAGATGTTAGGGTCATGGAGGCATGACAGAGATTACATAAGTTAGATGAGGCAACAAAGAATTACAAAGAAAGTAATGAAAGGTGGACAAAGAATTGAAGAAAGTGGAACAAAAGTCTTAGTCAACAACTACAAGATCTGAATAAATTGCAGGTACTACAAAAGCAATAACCCTCACATAGGATATGAAGCTAGCAAGTTAAAAATGTCATTGAGGGGCATAAAAAGGAAAAGTATGGCTGCCTATCCTTGAAGGGAGAGAGATGTATATAGTTGCAAAGATTAAGTGTGAAAAAGATCCACTCTTGATATCAGAGTTCGCAGTGGAAAGCAGGATGCCAATGTAGAGAATTGGGAATTTCCTCACTTGAAAAGTGTCATTGAGTGAAAATGGACTTCCATTGGGAATGGTATTAATTGTGAAAGTCATGGTTTCACAAGGAATGGTTAATGAAGTAACCTAATGGACAACTAGGATAAAAAATATTTGATTCAAGAGTGTTGTGGTAGTAGAGTAAGGGAATGTTTTGAGCTACTTCATTCCAAGGTGATGGAATATCTCATAAAGGTAAAGTTGGGCATGACTTCCCAAAAGGATCTGTTTCAATTTGAGTACACTGGTTGGATTGCAGAATGACCAACTGGAACTTGGTTGGAAAGTATTTAGACCAGGGAACCATAGTGTAGATGAGCAGAATGGGATCACACAAGGAAACAAGGATCTAATGGAGTTCAAGGAAAACCAACTACAACATAAATAAATAAATAAATAAGTGATTTGAAACATAAATCCACCAGAGTGAATGAGACATACAATGAAGTTAAAATGCATATGCATTAGTAGGCATGCTCACAATGAATGCTTGGTGCATATAGATGTGAATTGTGCATATGCACATGCTTGGATATGCATATAACATGCTTGTAAAATTAGAATAGTCTGTTATTACGAAATAATGATGTTATGGAAATTGAGTATGACTAATGATGGATTATGTATGCAAGAAAAATGATACAACATGGTTAAAAATGTGGATGTTGCCGGTGCTTATGATTTCCATCTATGTGAAGACCCATGAGGGTGGTAGGAATGGTGATCAAAATGATGAAGGAGGAAGTCTGCCAGCTTCTACAAATATTAGTTGACTAGGTAGCATCAAGTAGGTTGATAACCACCATCCCAGTATGCATTTGTTGCATATATGTTGAAGGGAATGGAGGTAAGAATTCCCTCAATTAACTTTTAAATATTTAAATCGATATGTAATGGCCAAAGACCTAGAATATGTAGATGTTATTGATTCTAGAATGCATTTAGAAATATTGTCAATTGTATATTGTGTTATGATTGGTTATGGGATCATAACCGAGTTAATTTAGGAGACATACTCCTATAACAATGAAAATCCATAGAGTTATTCATGTGTGAGACCATGAGATGGTTGGATATGGAAGGGCTATAGTGCTATGTGAGTGCTCAATGGTATTTACAGTATAGTTGATGTTTGGATGACAACCTCTTTGCCGACGCTGAAGAGCACTTAAGAATTATATTCTTGGTGTTGTGTTTGGGTTGAAAAGGAAGGAATCCAAATAGTTAGGCAAGTAGTAGGAAGTTTGTGGATGATGTGTTGAGGCATTGGCTAGACCTTCCAACTCACCTTGGTGAATGCATGACATGGTTATGTGGTTATTATGTAGTCAATGCAGGGATGCATTGTGTAAATGTGGCCATCGATATTGGTACAATGATTATTATTTTATTTAGTAATTAATTGTTGCATTATTAAAAGCACGTGGTGCTGAAAATACATAATGATGGATAGTTGCATTATATTTAATATGAATACTAGTTGAAGGTGATTGGATTGTTGTTGTTACAATTCTGAGATCACTTTTTGGAGCTGTTAAAAATGTTACAAGTGGTATTGCATGAATTATTGAATGCATTTTGGTGAATGCATGTATATATTATATAACTTTAAAATGATTATGCTAACAACTGAAATGATGTGAGTATTGCTAATTCATGAAGTTGAAAACACTTCAGGAGTTGTTAGATAATGCAACAATGAATTTGCAGGTGAGAGTAGTTATATAATATGGAAAAGCTCTGTCAAGGGAACATAGTGATATAAATATTGATGGATAGAAGAAAGAAAATATTCACTGATAATACATGTGTAAAGAATGATGGGTTCATTCCAGTAATAGTTGGATTAATGAGAGTGATTGAATTGTTGTTGTAAACAATTCTGAGATCACTTTGTGAATTTTTGTAATTGTTTCCATGAAAAAATATATATATCTTGTACATGATATATTGACAATTGTTTGGTTGAGTGTAAATTGAGGGAATTGTAAGTAGACTGGTCTTGGATATGGAAGGGATGTAAGCCCATAAGAAAGATTAATATCTATATCTACAGAGTCAAACATTATGAGCATAATATTCTTTCCTGGGAATTTTATTTCCTGTGTATAAATAGATTTAAGAAATTCATAGTTACGAATTGTTACATGATTATGCTAAAAATTGGTTTGGCTGATTGAAAGTTGAGAAAATTGCAGGAATAATGGTATTGGGTATGGAATTACTATAATCCATAATAAATATTGATGCCTGCAACCACAAGAGCCAAACAAATTATGAGCATGAAGCTCATGCTTGGAAACTATGTTTTCCTGTATAAAACATATTTGACATTTATGATTGAAATTGTTATAACAATATCTCATGATGACTGCATTTTTATAATACATATGAGATGTTGGCTATTGAAGTTGGAAGTTCATGGAAAAATAACACCAGAAGGAAATCGAGCTCAATGATGAAGGCATGGAATGAATAAAGTCCAATGGACTTGTTGCAGCTAGAGTTCTTAAAGCCACAACTTTGAAAATTCCTGGTTGAGTGCATTGGAGCCCTAGAGAGAAGTGGAACAACCTGAGGGGATGCATGGCAGAGAAAGGGGTTCATTTCTTTGGGTTGTGCAGACTGAGAGGGAAGGAGAGCTTGTTGGTTGGAACTGATGCTAGAAATAAAAATTCCGAAGATCATTATACATGTTTTGGGTTGGAATGCATATGTATACATATTTAATTTTAGGCCAGGGTGCATATGTATATAAGAGTTGGATGGATTTCTTGTGTGGACTAAGGCCAAAGAACTTAGATTTGTAATGTTAATAACATTGGAATGGTTTTGTGCACCGAGGACAGTGCCAAAATAAGGGGAAGGGGATGTAACACCCTGATTTTAACCCTTATGAACTATAATGTATTATGTAATTGTGACTTAGGCCGGTGAGCCGGTAAAGTTGAAAAGGGGCTAGAGTGCCTAGGAAATGTAATACATCTATATACATTAATAAAAGAATACATCGTTGGCTGCAAGACGAACAAGGAAAAAAGAGATAGGGGCTATGATTCCACGAGAGAGGGGGCTTGAAGGGCTAAGTATTTATTTTATATTTTATTTACCCATAATTGATTTTATGGAGAAAAGGGGTTACATGATCTTCTTGGGGGAGGCCACGTGGTTCTTGATTTTCATGTAATTATATAAACATCCCTTGTGGGATATTTTGGGATGGTTCATTGGTTCTTCTTCACTCACTCACTCATTGTTCATTGTTCACACCTTTCATTATGTTCTCTCTCCACTCATTCTTAACCCACTCGTCTTCCTCATTCATGTTTTGTCTTGGGAAAGGAAAACGAATTATTGGAGAGGAGCCATGGTTTTGTTGGCTGTAAATACTACTGGTGTATTCCAACCATGAATTAATGCTTGCATGTATGATATGCTTTGGTCCGTGTTTAGTTTTTCTCACAACTACGAATCCTGAGAGTCCTAGCATGGAGATTCTTGACCATAAGTACTAGAGCCCTGGAAGGATATGGACAACCTGAGGGAATTCATTGCAGAGAAGGGGGTCCATTCTCTTGGGTTGTGCAGGCTAGGTAGAAGAGAGTTGGTGTCACATACCCACTAAGGAAAACAAATTTTTTCGTCGAATTATCGAGGATCAGAATCCCTGAAATACCTACGGGGTTCTTAGCATAGGCTAGTTCTTTCCTTGTCCATCTCTATGTGATCGTGGGTCGCAACCACAGGCTGAACAAGTATGGCGTTCTTTCGCTCTTCATGAATCAACACTACCAGAGAATCGAGTCTTTCAACTTTGCAAACCCTGACACGACGAAACGCCGAACCTCGACAGGGCTAGCGAGTGGCAGGTTTCCCCTTTGGGGTCTTGTCCACATGACCCTGTCCCGTGTCTACATGCTTAATCCAACCAAGCGCTTATCGAATTTTCACAATTCGGGGAAGTGCAATGCATGACTTCCCTTTGACACTTCTCGCAACTCGCAACCTCGCGATTTGGAGCGTCGAGCTCTCGTTCTCTTCTTCTCCGAAATCCCAAGATGCGAAAGTCAGAAATGGTTGACTTCCTCTTCACACTTCTCGCAACTCACAACCTCGTGAGTTGGAGCGTTGCGCCTTCGTGCTCCTATCCTGCGAATCCCCAAGACGCAAAAGTCAGCAATGGTTGACTTCCTCTTTGCACTTCTCGCAACTCACAATCTTGCGAGTTGGAGCGCTGAGCCTTCATGCTCCTATCTCGCGAATCTTTGAGATGTGAGAAGTCAACAGAGTGTTGAATCCTTTCCGGGCGACGTGTACCCACCTGTCAATCACGCGGGCCCCACCTGATGGATGTGCCACGTGTTCTCACGAGCCTCGACTCTCGGCACTTCGTGACTTCTATGGTCGAAAGTGACCCCTTCCAACCTCCGAACCCCCGAACTCCCAATATACGATACCTCCACGGAGTTCTGATCTAACGGTCCTCCCGTTCCTGGATCCAACTGTTTAGATTTTTCTCCTCACCACTTCGCACTTTGTGACTTCGTGAGTTGGAGCACCCAACTCTTGCGCTCTCTTCTTGTGAAACCCTGAGATGCGAGATCCCAAACTCAAACCTCTTCGGGACTGCACTGACCCTAACCGCCTTACAACTCTACAAGATCCAACGACTATCGACTGTTCGCCACTTCTATCTCAAAGTGTCTCCACTTTCCATACAACTTCTCCCATGGTTTCTTTTACGACTTAACTCCCTCACAACTTAGTGCGATCCAACGACACACAACATTTCGACACTTCTCCACGAAATCTATCTGCCTTCCATTTCTGCTCTCTTCTATGCGCATCTGGATGTACTTTTTCGATGACCCAGATCTATTTCACTCCAGCTGATCTAATGGTAGTTGTAGCTCCTCCTTGAACATGCACTTCTCTTCCTTCTCCTTGGAAGATTTCTTAAGTATCAAAGGTCTCGGCCTTTGCTTCTCCCCTGCGACCTTTGCAGCTAAGGCTCTGTGCACAAAATGACACTATCCCTCTCGAGCTTCTCTTCTCCGAAACCGTGAAGGATGTCCTCGACCTCTGTGATTCCTACAGGGTCTGTGTACACGACAAGGTGCTACCTGTCCTCCTCAGATGGACGACTGCGATTCTCTCGTGAGTTCACCACCTGCGAAGTCGAAAGACTTCCCTCTATGTTTCCCGATGTTCGAATCCCCGATATGGGTGATTTCGAGACACGTGTCCTTCCTCCAACGGATGGCTCAGGTTCTTTCGCTATTTCGGGACTTCTGATGTTGAGTGCCCAGACTCTCGTCCTCCGGACTCCTGAACTCCCGAATGCTGAAATCCCAATACGAACTCCTTCTTGGGACTTTCACTTCTGCTATTCTTCACGTGAGGTTTAAACCTCATGCAACTCTCGACAGATCCAACATCTATCGGCTATTTAGACCAAGATCTAACAGCTCAGACTTGTCTCTCCATTTTTCCATTCCTAAGCTGCTTGGACACGAATCCATGGTCTAGGTTCTTTCACAGACCTTGGGGATCTACGGTCCCAATTTCTTTGCTACTCGTGAAGATAAAGGAAAAAGGGTTAAGGCATTTAACGCCCTCCTTTATTCCTTCAATCTAACGGTCGTGAATGACCGCAGATCTTCTGGAAGGATCTCATTCATTGATCGATACTTATTCTTTGAATCCTCAAGGGATTCTATGAATTTTGCGCCTCTGCAGAGTCTTTGCACACAAAGTGATACCTCTTCTGAGATTTTCAAAAAGGGTGTCTCTATGGGGAGGTTTATCCAGGGTATCACCTGAGATGGATAAGGGTATAGATTTCACGAGAAACAAATTGAATTATGAATTGATTCAATGTTCTTTTATACATATAAATCTATTTATAAACATAAGACATACATGGCGCTTCCATTATAAGCATGAAACCACCATTTCTGAATCAAAACACTACACAAACAGTCTTATACTCAGACCATTCATAAAACTGCACAGATTATGAGCATATATGTCAGCATATGAATTTCAAGGTGCAAGATCTAAAACACTTATAAGAAATAACACCAGAAGTGAGTGCAACTACTGAGAGGGGTGCTCATTTCCACCCAACCGTAGGCTCAGCGATTCCGATAGGATTTACCACTAGCCACCCCCGAGCTAAGACCACGATGCTGCGAGACTACATCTTTGTTTTCCAGTGACCGAGAATGAGGGTTACTCTCCCCCTTCTATGCTATCACTCACTCTCTATTTTCTAGAGTTCTCTTCTTTCCCTCGCATCTGCCCCCTTTTCGCTTCTCCCTCACGCCTTTTTCCTCTTGCGAGGTTGCATGTGGCACGATTTACCTTGCACTGGTTAGGCCTAATGGCTCTATGGATGGGCGGTTCACCCCCCCCCATCCCTCATTACTCATGAGGAGGCATTTACCTACCAATCCTGGCGAGTCATTTAATTCGGGGCCAACGAGCCGCTCTTGGTTCTCCAGGCCAGTGAAGTCCAAATACGGTATTGGTTTCGGTGAAAGTTAATGCCACCTTTCCAGGTGCCTTCCACCACCTTTCTTCAGCCATCATGGTCTCTTTTTCAGCATATCCCCTCTCAACAGTCCTGCAATATATATTCCTAATATTATTGACATTCATCGACCTTTTTCACAAGGTCCATTCACATCACACATTCACATTTTTGGGTTTGCCACAGTTCTTGGCCAGTATAGTTATTTTTACAAACTGGGGGAAACAGTGTGTTACAATTCCCTCCCCCTTAAAGGAACATCGTCCTCGATGTTCTTATCTATCAACATGATGTGGATGTACAGAAGTAAACAAAATCGGATATGCCTGTCTCATGGCATCCTCCATTTCCCATGTAGCCTCATCTGGGCCAAAATGTCTCCACTGCACCTTGACCTGTGCAATGGTTCGGTTCCTGAGCGGGGTTTCCTTTCTGTCCAGTATGCACTGAGGTTCTGGTAGAAATTATCCCTCCGGTTCCACCTGGATCACAGACTAGTCAATTATATGATTAGCATCATGTACATATTTCTTCAATAATGAAACATGGAAAACATTATGTGCTTTTACTGTGGGAGGAAGTGCTAGCCTATAGGCTACAGGTCCCACTCTATCTAGAATCTCAAAGGGTCCACAATACTGAGGTGCCAACTTGGCACAAGATCCCATTTTCAGGGAACTCTTCCTAGGCCTAACTTTGAGATATACATGGTCTCCTGTCTTGAACTCTCTTGGAGTTCTCTTTTGGTCGACATAACTTTTCTGTCGGTTCTGAGCGACCTTCAGGTTTTGTTTTATCTGAGTCACCCGCTGTTCCATTTTTTTCAACATGTCGGGTCCAAAAGAAATCCTGTTTATGGGATTACTCCAGCTGACTAGAGTGTTACATGGTCTACCATAGAGGACTTCAAAGGGACTCATCTTTAAGGATGCTTGGTAGCCGTTGTTGTAGGCGAATTCTACCAATGGCAGGTAGTCTTCCCATTTCTTGGGTTGATGCATTACATGCATCCTTAACATGTCTTCTAATATTTGATTCACTCTTTTTGTTTGTCCATCGGTTTGAGGGTGATAGGTGGTGCTAAACAACAACTTGGTCTCTAAACCAGCCATCAGTGATTTCCAAAAGTTGGAAGTAAATTTTGTGTCTCTTTCAGACACGATCTCTTTTGGCATACCATGCAGTCTGAATATCTCTTTCATGAATATCTGGGCAATATCGATTACCTTGCAGGTTGACTTGACATGGATGAAGTGAGAAGACTTGCTCAATTTATCCACCACCACCATAATGGCGTCATTCTATTTGGTTGAGGTTGGTAATCTAGTGATGAAATCCATGGAGATGGTTCCCCATTTCCATTCTGGGATTGGTAAAGGTTGCAATAATCCTGCTGGGTGTCGATGTTCTGCTTTAACCTATTGGCACTCTATGCATTTGGCTATGTATTTCTTCAATCTAGGCTAATAAAATTGTTTCCTGGTGGCAGTGATCATTTTCTGGTATCCTGGATGACCAGTATAGGGTCTTTTATGTAGTTCATCCATAATGAACCTCTTCAAGCCGTCACACGCTGGAATATAAAATCTATTTCCATAAGTGAGCAGACCTCCTTCAGTCATCTGATAGCCTTCATATTTTACTCCAGCGGGTTCTTGCTGTAGGTACATGGTCATGGTCTGGACGAAGGGATCTGTTTCTTGTGCATTTCTGATTCTTTCCTTGACATCTGTCTCGTAGGTTCTCACCACTGCCAGGTGAATTGTTTTCATACTTCTTCTAAGGGCACCGACCACCCTATTTTCCTTTCCTTTAATGTGTTTGATATCGAAATCAAACTCGCTAAGTAGGGCCATCCACCTAGCTTGTCTAGCATTGAACTTTGGTTGATCAAACATGTATCACAATCCACAGTGATCTGTCATAAGTACAAATTTTCTTCCCAGGAAGAAATGCCTCCACATATTCAAGGCATGCACTATGGCAGCCAGCTCTAGATCATGGGTCACATAGTTGACTTCATGCTCATTCAATTTTTCGGGATTCATAGCAGATCACACTTCCTTTCTACATTAGGACTCCTCCGAGCCCTTCCTTATAGGCATCTGTGCACACGAGGAAGTCAGCTTCTGGATCGGTGATCTTCAACATGAGTGCATGGGTCAGTAGATGTTTCAGGGTTTGAAATCTTTCTTCACATTTCTGTGTCCACAAATTTTGTCCCCTTCTTCTGGAGGGCAGTGATTAGACAACCAATCTTGGAGAATCCTTTTATAAATCTCCTATAGTATCATGCTAATCCCATAAAGGATCCGATGTCCGAAACATCCTTTGGGGTAGGCCATTCCATGATAGACCTGATTTTGTTAGGGTCTACCACTATTCCTTCTTCGGAGAGAACATGGCCTAAGTAATGTATTTGCTTATGGAAGAATTCACATTTGCTGAATTTGGCATAGAGTTGATGTTCTCTTAGCACTTGCAACACAAGTCTAAGATGCTCTTCATGCTCTTTTCTATTCTTGGAGTAAATTAATATATCGTCAATAAAGACAAGCACAAATTTGTCTAGGAACTTGCTGAGTACATTGTTCATCAATCACATAAAAATGGTAGGGGCATTGGTCAACCCAAATGGCACCACCACAAAATCATAATGACCATACCTCATTCGGAAAGAAGTTTTATGGATGCCTTCACCCTTGATTCGGACTTGATGGTATCCCGACCTCAAATCAATCTTTGAGAAAATAGACGCACCCCCCCAATTGATCGAACAGGTCATCGATCCTGGGCAAGGGGTACTTGTTCTTTATGGTTACCTTATTGAGTTGCCTATAATCTATACACAGTCTAAGGGTACCGTCCTTCTTTTTCATGAACAGGACTAGTGCTCCCCATGGAGACACGCTGGGCCAAATATAGCCCTTATCCATCATTTCTTTTAATTGCAACTTGAGTTCAACTAACTCGGGTGTGCTCATCTGGTAGGGTGTCCTATACACCGACACCGCTCCTGGTGCAAGTTCTATCGAGGAGTCTATGTCCCTTCTCGGAGGTAGACCCGATACCTCTTCCAGAAACACATCTCTGTATTCTCTCAGGATAGGGTGATCGTCAGGGCTTGGTTTGTCATCTTCGATTGTTTTCAACACCTGTATTTCATATAGGGTACATCCCTTCCGACAATACTTTCTCATTTGCAGAGTTGATATTTGTCTCACTGAGACAAGTTTTCAGATCCCTTGAAGGGTTATCCTCTACCCTTCCTTACTTACACATTCTAAGGTATTATGGTAACAGTCCAATTTGACTTTATGGGTAGCTAGCCAATCCATACCAATCAACAGATCATATGATCCCAGGGGTAATATGTTAAGGGTTGCTTGGGTGGGGAATTCACCCAACATTAATTGGCAAGATGGTATGACTTCTTCTATCCTCCTTTTTGTGCCAGTGGCTAACTGTACCAACCATGGCTTGGTATGTTTTTGTGGTTGTAGTTTACACTTATCAAAAACTTTAGGGGTTATATAACTCAAATTTGAACCAGGGTCAATCAAAATAGACACTAGATGGTTGGAAATCATACCTTCTATTTCCACTACTGAAGCTTGGTGGTCGGCTTGGTTATTATCCAAGGATGCATAAATTTGTGGCACACTCCTGACCACATCATTGACGGTAGTAGCTTCTTGGATGTTATAAATCCTCCGACTATTCTATTGTCGGTGTGGACAGTCTCTCAATAGATGTTCTTCCCCGCAACCCCAGCATTTCAAAGGCTCTCTCTTCGAGTTATCAGTCTTCACTAATATGGGTCCAGAAGTTTTATTTCCGCTCAAGGAGGGAAAATTCTGCTGGTGCATACTCCAGGCTAGGAAGCTCATTCTTGGGTTCTTCTTATAGTTCTTAAATCCTGGGGATTTAATTCCCCTTTTCTGAAATCTTGAACTATTCCTCTGTTTCCATCCTTCACGAGGTTTTGCTTGATGTCCAAACTGTTCATGACAATAGGTTGCCTTTCGAATAGTGCCTTCTAGGGTCTTTGGCTCATCAAATTCAATTCTGTTCCGGTAGTCCTTGGGTAGTCCACTGATGAAGCATTGCACCTTTGCCTTTTCCACTTTTATATAGGGTACATACCTTAACAAATCGAGGAATTTGTTGACATATTCTTCTATAGTGAGTTGTCCCAGTTTGAGTTCATAAAAATCTTTAGTCTTCTCGTCGAAATATTTTTCTGACAAATACTTCTTCTGGAAGTATTTCTCAAATTGTTTCCAGGACAGGTCCTCTTCGAGAACCCCTTTCACATTTTTAAGATCTTCCCACCAAATGGAAGCCTTTTCGTTCAAGTTGAAAGTGGCCACTCGGGCCTTCAGATTTTCTGAGAAGTCATGGACTCTGAAATACTTCTTTAGTCCAAGCAGCCAGGCCTCTGCTTCCTCTCCCTTCTTTATTTCACCATCGAATGAGGGTGGTTTGGCCTTTCTGAATTCTTCGAATTTTCGACCTTTGGAAGGATTTTTCTTCTTCTGTTTCTTTCAGGAATAGGAACTGGTTCTACTGCTAGAAGAGCCTTTTGAATCGCTAGCTTCCTTCTCAGAGGAATCACTCCGCACTGGTCCTTTACCTCCGGGGTGGACCTTTTTCAAGGTTATCCTCTCAGTGTGGCCACTGATATGACCATGTTTTTGAGTTTCAGGTTCATGCTGCATTTGTCTTTGTAGATCAGATAAACTCTGCATTAAAACTGTGTTAATTTTTGTTTGCTTTTCTTGTTCTTTCATCATCCTTTCATTGTCAGCCTTACAACTTTGTAATTCGACCATGAGGCTCCTCACAGTCTTGGCTAGATCTGGAGGGGTCCCTACTGCCCTCCTTTCGTCAGACTCTTCATCTCTATTGTGGGAGCCTTCTCCCACTTCATGGTGAGTCACCATACTATGCGTTGATAATTTCCCCGCAGTTGATCTTCCACTTGTGTGCAAAAGGAAAAACACTGGTTGTTAGTCAATATTTATATTTATTTATAACCAGTACATAATTCATATTTTCACATGTACACACACAATAGGGTTTTTTCATTCTTAACTTCGTATTTTGATTAGGAAGGTTAAGACAGGGGGTTACTCTTTTTAAGAGTGTTCTGAACGGAGCTTCTACGCAACTCGTTCATGAGCCCAAGTAGGCCAAGTGTTGTAACCATGCTCTGATACCAATTTGTCACATACCCACTAAGGAAAACAAAATTTTTCGTTGAATTCTCGAGGATCAGAATCCCCAAAATACCTACGGGGTTCTTAGCATAGGCTAGTTCCTTCCTTTTCCATCTCCATGTGATCGTGGGTCACGACCACAGGCCAAACAAGTATGGCGTTATTTCGCTCTTTGTGACTCAGTACTACTAGAGCATCGAGTCATTCGACTCTGCAAACCCCGACACGGCGAAATGCCGAACCCCGACAGGGCTAGCGATTGGCAGGTTTCCCCCTTGGGGTCTTGTCCACATGACCCTGTCCCATGTTTATGCGCTTAAGCTAGCCAAGTGCTTATTGAATTTTTGCGATTCGGGGAAGTGCGATGCATGAATTCCCTTTGACACTTCTCGCAACTCACAAACTCACAAGTTGGAGCATTGAGATCTCGTGCTCTTCTTCTCCGAAATCCCGAGATGCAAAAGTTAGCAATGGTTGACTTCCTCTTCGCACTTCTCGCAACTCGCAACCTTGCGAGTTGGAGTGTTGAGCCTTCGTGCTCCTATCTCGTGAATCCTCGAGATGTGAAATTCAATAATGGTTGACTTCCTCTTCGCACTTCTTGCAACTCACAATCTCGCGAGTTGGAGCGTTGAGCCTTCGTGCTCCTATATCACGAATCTCCGAGACGCGAGAAGTCAATAGAGTGTTGACTCCTTTCCGGGTGACGTGTTCCCACCTTTCAATCACACGGGCCCCACCTGAAGGATTTTCCATGTGTTCTCACGAGCCTCGACTCTTGGCACTTCGCGACTTCTACGGTTGAAAGTGATCCCTTCCAACCTCCGAACCCCCGAACTCCCGATATACGATATCTCCATGGAGTTCTGATCCAACGATCCTCCAGTTCCTGGATGCAACGGTTCAGATTTTTCTCCTCACCATTTCTCACTTCATGACTTTGTGAGTTGGAGCACCCAACTCTTGCGCTCTCTTCTTGCGAAACCCCGAGATGCGAGATCCCGAACTCAGACCTCTTCGGGATTGCACCGACCCTAACCGCCTTGCAACTCTGCAAGATCCAACGACTATCAACTATTTGCCACTTCTATCTTGAAGTGTCTCCACCATCCATACAACTTCTCCCATGGTTTCTTTTATGGATTAACTCCCTCACAACTCAGTGCGATCCAACGACCCACGACATTTCGACACTTCTCCACAAAATCTCTCTGCCATCTGTTTCTGCTCTCTTCTGCGCGCGTTTGGACGTACTTTTTTGATGACCCAGATCTATTTCACTCCAGCTGATCTAACGATAGTTGTAGCTCCTCCTTGAACATGCACTTCTCTTCCTTATCCTTGGAAGATTTCTTAAGTATCAAAGGTCTCGACCTTTGCTTCTCCCTTGCGACCTTTGCAGCTAAGGCTCTATGCACAAAATGACACTATCCCTCCTGAGCTTCTCTTCTCTGAAACCATGAAGGATGTCCTCGACCTCTGTGATTCCTATAGGGTCTATGTACACGACAAGGTGCTGCCTGTCCTCCTCAGATGGACGACTGCGATTCTCTCACGACTTCGCCACCCACAAAGTCGAAAGACTTCCCTCTATGACTCCCGATGTCTGAATCCCTGATATGGGTGATTTCGCAACATGTGTCCTCCCTCCAATGGACGACTCAGTTTCTTTCACTATTTCGAGACTTTTGATGTCGAGTGCCCGGACTCTCGTCCTCCGGATTCCTGAACTCCCGAATGCCAAAATACCGATACAAACTCCTTCTCAGGACTTTCGCTTTTGCTGTTCTTCGCGTGAGGTTTAAACCTCATGCAAATCTCGACAAATCCAATGTCTACCGACTGTTTAGGCCAAGATTTGATAGCTCAGACCTGTCTCTCCATTTCGTCGTTCCTGAGATGCCTGGACACGAATCCACGGTCCAGGTTCTTTCACGGACCTTGGGGATCTACAGTCCCGATTTCTTCGCTACTCACGAAGATAAAAGAAAAAGGGTTAAGGCATTTAACGCCCTCATTTATTCCTTCGATCTAACGGTCGTGAATGACTGCAGATCTTCCGATAGGATCTCATACATTGATCGATACTTATTCTTCGAATCCTCAAGGGATTTTGCAACTTCTGCACCTCCACAGAGTCTTTGCACACAAAGTGCTACCTCTTCTGAGCTTTTCAAAAAGGGTGTCTCTATGGGGAGGTTTATCCAGGGTATCACCTGAGACGGATAAGGGTATAGATTTCTCGAGAAACGGCTTGAATTCTGAATTGATTCAATGTGCGTATATAGATATAAATCTATTTATAAACATAATCTATATGTGGCCCTTCCATTATAAGCATGCAACCACCATTTCTGAATCAAAACACTACACAGGCAGTCTTATACTCAGACCATTCATAAAACTGCATAGATTATGAGCATATATGTCAGCATATGAATTTCAAGTTGCAATATGTAAAACACTTATAAAAAATAACACTAGAAGTGAGTGCAACTGCCGAGAGGGGTGCTCATTTCCACCCAACCGTAGGCTCAGCGATTCCGATAGGATTTACCACTAGCCACCCCTAAGCTAAGACCACGATGCTGCGAGACTGCGTCTCTGTTTTCCAGTGACCAAGAACGAGGGTTACTCTCCCCCTTCTCTGCTATCACTCACTCTGTATTTTCCAGAGTTCTCTTCTTTCCCTCATGTCTGCCCCCTTTTCGCTTCTCCCTCACGCCTTTTTCCTCTTGTGAGGTTGCGTGTGGTGCGATTTACCTCACACTGGTCAGGCCTAACGGCTCTACGGATGGGCGGTTCACCC
>ML786131.1:622885-635849 GCA_009831015.1 Picea engelmannii
GTTATTTGCTACATACACACATATAAACACATCTAAAAGGTAGATCAACAAAGTGTTTGACGAAATACCTCACTCAGAAAAAGTTTTAAAAAGACACCAAAACAGTGATGATCCTTGCATAATGGCTTGGGATCATTACATTCTTTATGCTGTAGCATGAATCTTAATTTATGCATGTGGGTCTTTCATGCTTGATTTTAGACTAAATGTTATTAGAATTTGTGATCAGTTCAGAAGCCAATTTTTGGAGTAGCGTGGCCATCTTGTGGGTGGCTGGGTATGTTATAGTTTGGTATCGTGCCCAACCTGTGGGTGGATGGGTACGTTACAACACTAATGGAAAAACAAAGGTAGTAAAAAATATGATTGTGTACCATCTCCTAAGGATGTACAATTCCAAACATCCATGCACATGGGATGAGATCTTTCCTTATGTTCAACATAGCTAAAAAATATCCCTCCATAAATCTATTGGACACAACCCTTTTCAAGTGTGCTTGGGGTTCTAACCATTGGCCCCCATTGACATAAATATTCCCATTACAAATTCACATACGGAGTCTTCCATGCTTAGACTGAGGCTAATTGAGAAACCAAATTTGTTGAGAAAATCCAACACATTCAACAATAGGTTCATGACATTTTGAAGAAATCCAACACCAAGTACAAGCAACGCCACGATCAACATTAGGTACCAAAAAAGTTCTAGGTGGGAGATAAGGTATGGTTTCATTTGCAGAAAGATCACCTCATAAGACCCCATTGGAAGCTCCACCCATTTTGATACAAGCCTTACACCATCACCAAGGCTATGGGTGAGAATGATTTTGAATTAAGTATCCCTCCTTTCCTTGGCTTGCACTTGGTATTTAATGTAGCACTGCTTCGACCATATTTTCCACCTCTCCTGGAAACTTTGGATGTGATCGAACACTTGGACCCTATAGAACTCAATATTGACTATATTTAACAACAAAAAATGATCAGATCATGGACACCAATATATAGGGCTCCCGCCAATGCAACATCCAACTCAATCGGGCTGTCAAAGTAGGGCAGTTTCTTCACCAGGGTAAGTGGCTCACCTGGAGTCAGAATCAACATAAGTTTCTCCATTTGATGGAGGAACTCGAAAAAATGGGGACCATTGATTCCTAAGGGGGGATGAATGATATAAGTGGATATTGGTGGCCACTCACCTGTTCCACTAATTCATAATGGTTCTACATCTTGGAAGTTTTTCTACTATTTTTTGGGTCCCAAACTTCTGGGGCCATTTTGAGGCCTTGAATGATGTTTTTTTGACATGGAAACACCCAGTAGATACTAGAGGCATGTATTGGGCCATTCATAATGTGTACTTGTCGAATAGCCTTTAAAATGGGATATAGAGTTCCCCAAACAGAGATCATATGCAAAAGTAATGCCCCCAAGAAGTTGATGTATCAACTAACCACATTGGGGCCCACAAATCTTTTGGCGTTTCATCTTCTAGGGTTAGGTTTTTGGATGTTTATCATTTTCTCATTGGTTCTTTATTTTTAAACTTATTTTTTGTCCTCTTTGTAATCAACTTCTTGTGAATGAGCGTAGCCATCACATCTCTATCTTCATAGATAAGCTACTACCATTCTAGCTAGCTTGTGTGTTTTACATTTTACAATCTTTTGTAGTTCAAACATTCATTAATAGAATCCGAGTTTAACTGTATTATTGTGTTTCTTGTGATATCTATGTGTGTTTCCTTGTTATATATTTTCCTACATGTCGTTCTCAAAATAATTCATATCAATCAAGGGAGGGGGGAGATTCCCTTCACTACCCCCTTACCTCTATGCTTGAACTTTTAAATAATTTGAAGAAATTTGGGAAATTTTAGTCATTTTGTAAATGGGAGAGGGGTGTTGGATTACTAAGAGGGGGGTGAATCAATAATATAGATTTTTAATCCTTTTAACCACAATATTCAAGTATTATTTCTCTTTATGATCAATATATCATTATCATCCAATAAGTGCAGAGTAAATAAACCATGAACAATGAAAAATCATACACATACACAACACACTGATATTTTTACGTGGAAACCCAATGTGGGAGAAAACCACATAATGAGTTTTCTTATATGTCTTTAAGAATTACATTCATTGGAAGCACCACCTTCCTTTGTTCTCAAAATACAACTGGAAGGAAGCTCCGACTCTCTATATATTTAGGCTACAACCTGAGGGAAGCTCCAACTCCCCAATTCTATGACTACAACTAGAAGGAGACTACAAACCCCTATGCTCTTTGGTTACAACCACTTATCCTTGCCCCATCTTTTCACTCTGAAATATAAGTGAAATGATGAAACCACAACCACATTATCACTGTGAGATATACCACTATAAAAATATACCAATATATTCCAACAACCTGTACCAAAGACCTGTGATCAAATTGTACTTGTAACCTTCCCGTACCAAAAAAAACCCAACAGGTATGTAACCTGTCTCTGTTGTAGCTAGCATATGTACACGGCCTGTTTGTAGTGCATCCTGCGTATGTACGCAACTTGTCTATACTGTAGCCTGCGTACGCCTTCTAAAAATTAGGTTTTTCTCTTTCCCGAAAAACTCAGACCCTTTGTTGCCTCTGTCATATCAACTTGCAACCTTTCATTATGTCAAGACTATAGATATGCCCTATGCATACATCCTCATACATATCCTTAACCAAGTACATCACTATCTCTCTAGTCATGTGCCATACAAGTGTCTATAATCATGAACAAGTATAATAACCTTCACATAGACTAGACATCAAACCCTTATTGATATACAACCTCTCAATACATCAACCACTTCACAACCACTTCACAAATACAAGATCTGAACCATGTACCACAAAACCCTTAACCATATGCCAAGAAATACAATATATGCCTCAACACCAATAAGATGTACCAATGAAAGATATTGATTATACCAGTACTTTATTTTTGTAGATCTGAATTATACATTAATTTCCATGTTGCTAATAACCTCTCTAGAGAAAATCCTCAAACCCCCATGAACATATCTCATGTAGACAACAATATCCAACTACACATAGAAATAATACATACCTTTTGAACCTGTAGATAGATCTGTTGTTCATGATCACTGTAGACCTTCCTGGGAGCTTTCTTTCAGACTCTAGAGACCTGACATCTTCATCTTCTCAATTTTTTATAGCTTTTCCCAACTGTATGTGATTGTTACTTCTTCAACATGCGTATGTACGTGCTATGTTCTCCTTCAACCTGCATATAAACACACTATGTTCTCCTTCATCCTGCATAAGTATGCGCTCTGTTACACTATAACCTGCATACACTTATAACCCCTTATAACCCCTTATAGCCCCTTATCCACTTCTAACCCACTTTGCTACAAATAGTAAATTCTCCACTTCTAGTTGCAACTAAATTATTTTTAATTATTTTCTTATTGCAACAACTTAACCCATGATTAACTCCTAGTTTCACCCACTTGACTAGTCAACTTTTTCTAGGAGCTTCTAGAATAATTTTATTTCTTTGACCTTCTAGATAACTCATGAGGGTTCTCCAACTTCACAAGGACATAACTTTCTAACCGTGAGGATTTATGTGGCATTCCACACATCACCAGAAATGGCATGACATGTAATATCCATCTAGAATATTTTTACCTTCAAATATATTAATCTTCATACCATGATACATCAATCAAACGGAATTACCTTAATCATACTATTGGGGATAATGGGATTTGATACCAGACTTGATTCAAGGGTTGACATCAATGAAAACCAACCCAATTAATAAAAAAAATCCCCCTTTGGCTTTAATGGCAACACTTTGATGCAACACTAAAGTTATATCACTCATGCTCCCCCTGTGACCATCACTCCCCCTAGAAGCATGCCTCTGTTCTCTCTCTCCAAGAATCTAACTCTTTATCCTACATATGATGAATCTCTCCCCCTTTGACATCAATGAAAAAGGTAACTTTCTGTCTGGGGCTGCTCCCTGTAACTGAACTGTCCTTGGAGCTGCTCCCCCTGACTGAACTCTTCCTGAAACTGCTCCCCCAACATGACCTGTCCTCTTTATGGTGCTTCCACGTGTAAATATAAGACATATAAGATAACTATTCAAAAGCATTCATTTTGGAGTAGAAATTACTCCAAGTCTCTGACGAAGATACTCAAAGGCTTCCCTTGGAAGTGGTTTTGTAAAGATATCTGCAACCTGTTCTTTTGTTCCCACATATTCAAATATGATGTTCATATCTGCAACTTGTTTCCGTAGAAAGTGATAATTTATTGGAATGTTCTTCATCTTAGAGTGCATCAATGGATTCTTTGAGATACCGATGGTGCTTATATTATCACAAAATATTATAATGGGCTCATCCTACTAAACCTGTATATATTTCAGAGTTTGTTTCATCCATACAACCTGTGTACAACATGATGCTACTACAATATACTCTGCTTCAGATGTAGACAATGATACTGATGACTATTTCTTGCTTAGCCAAGATACCAAACACTCACCCAAGTAGAACGTTGCTCCACTTGTGCTTCTATGGTCATCAATGAAACCTGGCCAATCTGCATCTGTGTAGGCAATAAGTGATAAATCCTTTCCTTTTGGATACCATAATCCAAACTCTTTTGTACCCTTGAGATATATGAATATCCTCTTCACTACAAGAACATGTGATTCCTTTGGTGCTCCTTGAAATCATGCCACCTGTCCAACAACCTGCATTACATCTGGTCTAGATGATGTCACATAAAGTAAGATGCCAATCATTGACCTGTACTTCCTCTGATATGTAGACTTTGAATCATCATATTTACTTAACTTTCAACTGGTTTGCATAGGAGTATTAACTAGTTTGAAAGATTCCATTCCAAACCTCTTTATAATTTCTCTGATATAGTTAGTTTGAGAAATAAAAATGCCTTGTTTTCTTTGACATATGTTAAGACCCAGAAAGAAGGATAGTTCTCCAAGTAATGACATTTCAAATTCATTCCACATATCCTTTGTAAATTTCTAGCTCAATTTCTAGCTCAACCTTGATGTAGAGGTTGCTTTCTGCATTTAATTTTCTGAATCCTTCCTGTTGTAGATATAAGTCCAATCTAGAATACCATGCTTTGGGAGTCTATTTTAGACCATACAAGGCCTTCTTCAACCTGCACACATAATCTTCGTTCTTTGAAAACTGAAATCCTTCCCATTGCTCAATGTAGACTTGTTCTTCAAGTTCCCCATTTAGAAAGGTTGATTTCACGTCCATCTGTTACACTTTAATATTCTTGGAGCATGCATAATCTAGGATCAATCTAATTTCTTCTATTTTGGAAACTAGGGAAAATGTCTCTTCAAAGTTGATACCTTCAACCTATGCGTATCCTTTACATACCAATCTAGCTTTGTTCCTAGTAACCTGTCCATCTTCATTCAATTTATTTCTAAAGATCCACTTTGTGCCGATCACATTCTTGTACCTTGGTATTGGAAACAATTCCCAAGTGTCATTCTTCTCTATTTGATCCAACTCTTCATTCATAGTTTTTTTCTAGAATTCATCCTTGCTGGATTCTTCAAAAGTATTTGGTTCAATCGAAGATAAGGGTTCTAGGTGCAGTTGTTCTGGTGAAAAAATTCTTCTTCTAGTTTCAATTCCCGCATATTTGTTCCCGGTAATATGATCTTAAGGATGATTCTTTAGTATTCATTTGCTATGTGTCTTTGGAGGTACTTTCTGTGCTTGCTCTTCTACTTCTATATGATCTTCTTCATATTCTCCTTCTGTTGCTTCTTCATCCTTTACTTCTTCTTCGTAAACCTATTCAAGTCACTCCTTTTCTTCTTCCTTTAATTTCCGTCCACCTGTTTCATCAACTGTTACATTGATGCTTTACACAACTTTGTTGAGCCTTAGATTGTAACACTTGTATGCTTTCCTTGTAATTGAGTAACCAACAAGTATTTATTTTTCCACACGAGAATCAAACTTTCCCATTCTTCCATCTTCCCCTTTGATGTAGCATTTGCTTCCGAAAACCCTGAAGTGATTCACATTTGCTGGTATTACTTTCCATAGCTCATAGGGAGCTTTGTCACTGTTGTTTCTGAGAACTACTTCATTTTGAATGTGAACTATTGTATGTATTGCATGTGTTCAAAAAAAATCTATCAACTTAGAATCCATTAACGTTGTTTGATCCATTTCCTTTACTGTCCTTTTCTTTCTTTCAACAACTCCATTCTGTTGAGGTGTCCTAGTGACGAAGAATTGCATTTTTATTCCATGCTTTCTTTTAAACCCTTTGTTCTATTTGGTCCAACTAGATCACTATGCACAATTTCCAGTGCTCTTGTTGTGGAGTATTCCTTTGATTTGAACTTGGTCTTCGTTTTCTTTCATTGTTGACAATTCTTGCATAATGTGTTTGTTGGATTCGTGATCTGAAGAATTTATCTGGATGCTTCCTTTTTGCTGACTTTGATGAGGTTGTGGAAGTTTATGTGACCAATTATTCCATGCCATAGCCAACCTTTATCTTCCTTTCCTAGAAAACACTTTCCATTTCCAATTTCACTTAGTATATATATGTTGCTTGAAGTTCTTACAGTTGTTGCAATCAATTTGCCTGAACTTGCTTTTCTTATCTCACACTTTTGTGAATCAAACATAAGTTTATGACCTTGGTCACACATTTGACTTACACTTAGAAGATTATGTTTCATATCTTCCACTAGTAGAACATTTTATGCCTTGGTATACTTGTTTCCAATTCTGACTATGCCCTTTCCAATGATTCTAGCCGAGTCATCGTTTCCAAAGGAGATTGATCCATATATTTCCTTTCTCAATGTTAGAAACCTATATTCATCACCTATCATGTGATTTGAGCAGCCACTGTCAACATGCCAACCACATTTCTTGTGTTGATCTTGTAGAGAGAGTGTGCATTCTTCATTGTTAAATTGATTATGCTTTCTTATCGATATTCTCTGCTGAGGTTCATGTCTGTGACTGTTGTAATTCTGTTGTGATTCTCTAGGAGGAATTATCATTCTACAATATTTGGCCATGTGTCCAAATTTGTTGCACTTGTATCATTCCACTTCAATGGTCAAATATTCAAACATGTTTTAGCTTCTTATTTGTGTTTCACTATGCCTTCTTGGATAATCATTTTGTGCATGACTTTCAAAGTTGTTTCTATTCATGCTATTAGCTCTAAAATTTACAACTTTATGTCCAAAATTATTACATGCATAACATAAACTAAAAAATATAATTTGATACCCAGGATTTGAAGATATTCTGAAAGGAGTTACTCTTATGAATCCTTCTTCTTCCTGAGGCCTACTTGTTTCTGGCTGTCTCTAATTCTGAAATTTGAATCTTCTAGGTGGATGAGTATCCCTGTGATCTCCCGTCTAAAACTTCTTGTCTCCTCTGATTGTCTCTTCGTAGCTTCTTGGTTGTGTTTCTTGATCTGTAGTTTTAGATCTTGAACCTCTTTCTGTTTGATTGTATCCTATCCCATACTTGTCATAATGTGGCCTCTGAATGTTGATAATGTTATCCAAAACCTTTGCGCTATTCTTCATGTTTTTTTGTTGAAGGTATTTTCTCAATGTCACAATCTCTTCTTCCAAATTTATAATGATCCCGTCCTTTCCTTCCAACTATTCTTTAAGTGCTTCTTCGATTGTTTTGTCTTCTTCAACTTGATTTTTTAAATTAGAGATCATTTTCTCCACTTCTTTAGAGTTGGAATTTTTTTGCTCCTTCTTTTCTTTTTAGTTCCACCTATAGTGATTTGTTTTTCTTCTTTTCCCTTTTTATAACATCTATGGTACTCAACAATTCTTCTATGTAGTCAACTTATGCTTCTTCATATTATTTTTTTGTGTCTTCTTTATCAGAGTTTTCTATTTCCATGAACATAACTCTTTCTATCTCACTTTCACTGACTTCATCTTCGTCTGACGAGGAGTTGTCTTCTTTGGTGTTTTTTCTTTTTCTTGAAGACTTTCTTTTTGGTTCTTTTTCCTTGAAATGTTTGTTTTCTATTTGAATCATCTTCTTCATTTCTTTTCTTTTTATTATGAGGATATTTGTTAGAAAAATGACCAATACCATCACAATTAAAACAAATTAATGGAAGCTTACCTCTATATCTTCCATCAGTTCCCTTTTTCAGTCTTCTGACAAAGTTGGCCACTTCTTCATTGTCTTCTGAGATATCACTGCTGCTATCTTTTTTTTCCTTTTTCTTTCCCTTTTTCTTTGACTTCTTGGATTCTTTGAATGCTTCTTCTTTTATACCTGGATTCTCCTGTTTGGTTCTCATTTCATAGGCTGTGAAATTTCCATGTAGTTCATCCATGCTTATTGAATCCAAATCTATTCTTTCTTCTAGTGTTGAGCCCTTAGGATCAAATCTCATTGGAAGAGATCTTAGTGACTTTTGAACAATTATAGATTCATCAATTTCTTCTCCCAATCCTCTAATTGCGTTCACTGTTTCATCAACTCATAAGAAGTAAGTTGCAATATTCTCATTTTCTTTCATTTTCAACTATTCAAATTGACCTCTATAAGTTTGGAGCTTTGCTTCCTTGACTTTTTCATCTCCTTCATAAATATTCTGAATTTTGTCCCAAATTTCTTTTGTGGAGATGCAGTGCATAACATTTCCATATACTGAATCACCAAGACCATTCAGAAGTTCATTTTTGGTTTTTGAATTGTTTAGACCGAGTTTCCTTCCATTGTCATTTGTTGGTGGAATTGTTGGTTCTTTATATCCATCTACACCTGATTTCCAAACCTCAAATCCTTGTGCTTGTACATATGTTTACATCCTTCTTCTCCATAATGTATATTTATGTCCATCAAATTGTGGTATTCCATTTTTATACATACCCATTATTTCCATGATCTACCTTTCAGTGGTTAAACTGATTTCTGAAGGAACCTTCTCTGATACCAATTTTTGGATTACTGAGAGGGGGGGTGAATCAGTAATATAAAATTTTAATCCTTTTAACCATAGTATGGAAGTGTTATTTATCTTTATGATCAATATAGCATTATCATCCAATAAGTGCAGAGTAAATAAACCATGAACAATGAACAATCAGACACATATACATACACATACACAGTACACCAATATTTTTATGTGGAAACCAAATGCGAGAGAAAACCACATAATGATTTTTCTTATATGTATTTATGGATTAAATTCATTTGAAGCACTAACTTCCTTTGTTCTCCAGCTACAACTAGAAGGAGGCTCCGACCCCCTATATTTTCAGGATACAACTTGAGGGAAGCTCCAACTCCCCAATTCTATGGCTACAACCAGGAGGCTACAATCCCTTATGTTATTTGACTACAACCCAAAGGTGGATAAAACCACCTATCCTTGCCCTGTCCTACCTCCTTGAAATATAAGGAAAATGATGAAACCACTAACACACTATTACTATGAGATATACCACTGTAAACCTGTACCAATCTTTTCCAACAACTTGTACCCAATACCCGTGATCAACATGTACATGTAACCTTCTTGTACAAAAAAAATGCAACAAGTACGCAACCTGTTTGTGACACATCTCGCGTATGTACGCGACCTATTTGTAGTGAAACCTACGTATGTACGTAGGATTTTCCCAACTGTACGCGATTGTTCCTTCTTCAACATGTGTATGTACGTGCTATGTTCTCCTTCAAGCTACATATTTACATGCTATGTTCCACTGTATCCTGCATACACCTCAAAAACTAGGGTTTTTTCAGTATTTTCTGCATTTCTGAAACTTTCGCCATCAACCCTTCATGCTACCTCAGACTTGCGTAACTTCATATGTATCAATGAGTAGCTGTAATAAACCTTGCAAAATAATAAATATTCAATGTGATCAATAGGTGCTAATAAGAGAGCCTTGCTTTTTTATTTATACTTCCATTTACCTTCCTCAAGGGGTTAACTTCTAACCAACTTAACCCAATTTCTTTCTTTTGGGGATAACCCACTTTTAACCACTTATCCACTTCTAACCCACTTTGCTACAAATAGTAAATTCTCCACTTCTAGTTGCAACTAAATTATTTTTAATTATTTTCTTATTGCAACAACTTAACCCGTGATTAACTCCTAGTTTCACCCACTTGACTAGTCAACTTTTTCTAGGAGCTTCTAGAATAATTTGACTTCTTTGACTTTATAGATAACTCATGAGGGTTCTCCAACTTTAAAAGGAAATAAATTTATAACTGTGAGTATTTATGTGACGTTCCACACATCACCGAAAATGGCATGACATTTATTATCCATCTAGAATAGTTTTACTTGCAAATATATTGATCTTCATACCATTATACATCAATCAAACTAAAGTCCCTTAACCATACTGTTGGGGATACCACAATTTTCTATCAAACTTAATTCAAGGGTTGACATCAATGAAAACCAACCCAATTAATCAACAATTCCCCCTCTTGGCATTGATGGAAACACTCTGATGCAACACTGAAGTCATATTTCTCATGCTCCCCCTCTGACCATCGCTCCCACTGGAAACATGCATATGTGCTCTCTCTCCAACCATCTAACTCTCTATCTTGCATATGATGAATATCTCCCCCTTTGACATCAATGGAAAAGGTAAATTCCCATTCGGGGCTGCTCCCCCTAACCGAACTATCCTTGGGGCTGCTCCCCTTGACTGAAATCTTCCTGAAATTACTCCGCCAACCTGAACTGTGCTATTTATGGTGCTTCCTCATGTAAATATAAGAAATATAAGATAAGCATTCAAAATAATTCATTTTTTAGTAGAAATTACTCCAAGTCTTTGGCGAAGATACTCAAAGGTTTCCCTTAGAAGTGGTTTTGTAAATATATCTCCAACCTGTTCTTTTGTTCCCACATATTCAACTTTGATGTTCTTCTCTGCAACCTATTCTCGTAGAAAGTGATACTTGATTGGAATGTGCTTCATCTTGGAGTGCATCACTGGATTATTTGAGATACTGATGGCACTTGTATTATCACAATATATTGGAATGGGCTCATCATACTCAACCTGCATATCTATTAGAGTTTGTTTCATCCATAGAACCTGTGTACAACATGATGTTGCTGCAATATACTCTACTTTGATTGCAGACAATGATACTGATGACTTTTTCTTGCTTAGCCAAGATACCAAACACTCATCCAAGTAGAACATTGTTCTACTTGTGCTTCTCTGGTCACCAATGAAACCTTCCCAATCTGCATCTATGTAGGAAATAAGTGATAAATCATTTCCTTTTGGATACCATAATCCAAACTCTTTTGTACCCTTGAGATATCTGAATATCCTCTTCACTGCTAGAACATGTGATTTCTTTGGTGCTGCTTGAAATCGTGCCACCTGTCCAACTGCCTGCATTACATCTAGTCTGGATGTTGTCACATAAAGTAAGCATCAATCATTAACCTATACTGCCTATGATCTATAGACTTTGAATCATCATATTTACTTAATTTGCAATTGGTTTGCATAGGAGTATTAACTGGTTTGCAATATTCCATTCTCAACCTCTTTAGAATTTCTTTGAGATACTTAGTTTGAGAAATAAAAATTCCTTGGTTTCTTTGACATATGTAAAGACCTAGAAATAATGATAGTTCTCCAAGTAATGATATTTCAAATTCATTCTGCATATCCTTTACAAATTTCTTGCTTAACCTTGATGTAGAGGTTGTTGTCTGCATTTCCTTTTCTGAATCCTACCTGCTGTAGATATCTGTCCAGTCTAGAATACCATGCTCTGGGAGCCTGTTTAATACCATACAAGGCCTTCTTCAACCTGCACATGTAATATTCATTCTCTGACAACTGAAATCCTTCTGGTTTCTCAATGTAGACTTCTTATTCAAGTTCCCCATTTAGAAAGGTTGATTTCACGTCCATTTGTTACACTTTAATATTCTTGGAGCATGCATAAGCTAGGATCAATCTGATTGATTCCACTCTGACAATTCGGGAAAATATCTCTTCAAAGTCGATACCTTCAACCTGTGCATATCCTTTACATACTAATCTAGCTTTGTTCTTGGCAACCTGTCCATTTTTATTCACTTTATTTTTGAAGACCCACTTTGTGCCGATCACATTCTTGTACCTTGGTCTTGGAACCAATTCCGAGGTGTCATTCTTCTCTATTTGATCCAACTCTTCATTCGTGGCCTTTTTCTAGAATTCATCCTTGTTGGCTTCTTCAAAACTGTTTGGTTCAATCGAAGATGAGAGTGCTAGGTGCAGTTGTTCTGGTGAACAAATTCTTATTCTAGTTTCAATTCCTGCATCTTTGTTCCCGATAATCTGATCTGAAGGATGATTCTTCTGTATTCATTTGCTAGGTGTCTTTGGAGGTATTTGTTGTACTTTATCTTCTACTTCTATATGATCTTCTCCATCTTCTATTTTTTTTCACTTCTTCATCCTTTGCTTCTTCTTTGTCAACTTGTTCCACTAACTCCTTTTCTTCTTCCTTTAATTTTTGTCCACCTGTTTCATCCACTGTTACATTGATGCTTTCCACAATTTTGTTGAGCCTTATATTTTAACACTTGTATTATTCCTTATAATTGAGTGAGCAACAAGTATGCCTTTGTCCACATGATTATCAAACTTTCCCATTCTTCCATCTTCCCTTTTGATGTAGCATTTGTTGCATTATGTTGTCATTGATGTCAAAGAGTTGATGTCTTGTCATAGTATCATTGATGTATTGATTGATGGCCTAAGTTTTCATAGATGTAATTGATGTCAAATATGTAAAGTGGTGTCATAGTGATGTATTGTCATGGATTGATGTATAGACGTGATGATGTAAAGGTTGGTCATTATTGTCTT
>ML786131.1:635949-648007 GCA_009831015.1 Picea engelmannii
TTGCAATTGGTTTGCATAGGAGTATTAACTGGTTTGCAATATTCCATTCTCAACCTCTTTAGAATTTCTTTGAGATACTTAGTTTGAGAAATAAAAATTCCTTGGTTTCTTTGACATATGTAAAGACCTAGAAATAATGATAGTTCTCCAAGTAATGATATTTCAAATTCATTCTGCATATCCTTTACAAATTTCTTGCTTAACCTTGATGTAGAGGTTGTTGTCTGCATTTCCTTTTCTGAATCCTACCTGCTGTAGATATCTGTCCAGTCTAGAATACCATGCTCTGGGAGCCTGTTTAATACCATACAAGGCCTTCTTCAACCTGCACATGTAATATTCATTCTCTGACAACTGAAATCCTTCTGGTTTCTCAATGTAGACTTCTTATTCAAGTTCCCCATTTAGAAAGGTTGATTTCACGTCCATTTGTTACACTTTAATATTCTTGGAGCATGCATAAGCTAGGATCAATCTGATTGATTCCACTCTGACAATTCGGGAAAATATCTCTTCAAAGTCGATACCTTCAACCTGTGCATATCCTTTACATACTAATCTAGCTTTGTTCTTGGCAACCTGTCCATTTTTATTCACTTTATTTTTGAAGACCCACTTTGTGCCGATCACATTCTTGTACCTTGGTCTTGGAACCAATTCCGAGGTGTCATTCTTCTCTATTTGATCCAACTCTTCATTCGTGGCCTTTTTCTAGAATTCATCCTTGTTGGCTTCTTCAAAACTGTTTGGTTCAATCGAAGATGAGAGTGCTAGGTGCAGTTGTTCTGGTGAACAAATTCTTATTCTAGTTTCAATTCCTGCATCTTTGTTCCCGATAATCTGATCTGAAGGATGATTCTTCTGTATTCATTTGCTAGGTGTCTTTGGAGGTATTTGTTGTACTTTATCTTCTACTTCTATATGATCTTCTCCATCTTCTATTTTTTTTCACTTCTTCATCCTTTGCTTCTTCTTTGTCAACTTGTTCCACTAACTCCTTTTCTTCTTCCTTTAATTTTTGTCCACCTGTTTCATCCACTGTTACATTGATGCTTTCCACAATTTTGTTGAGCCTTATATTTTAACACTTGTATTATTCCTTATAATTGAGTGAGCAACAAGTATGCCTTTGTCCACATGATTATCAAACTTTCCCATTCTTCCATCTTCCCTTTTGATGTAGCATTTGTTGCATTATGTTGTCATTGATGTCAAAGAGTTGATGTCTTGTCATAGTATCATTGATGTATTGATTGATGGCCTAAGTTTTCATAGATGTAATTGATGTCAAATATGTAAAGTGGTGTCATAGTGATGTATTGTCATGGATTGATGTATAGACGTGATGATGTAAAGGTTGGTCATTATTGTCTTATCATGGTTGATAAGAATAACCAAATGGATAAACTCCAAAGTGGTCCCCTTATGGTGAAATGACTCATAGGAAGACTCTCTTGGATAAAGTTCTCAAAGCGGTCCACTTATGGTGAAATCCCTCATGGGAAGACGCTTTGTGAAGTCCAAATGGTCAGGTAGCCCAACAGTGTGGTTAGGGAACCCAAGTTTGATTAAGGAATAATGTAATGAATACTAGTGAATTTGTAGAAGAAACTATTCCATATGGATAGTATATGTCATTCTATTTATGGTGATATGTGGAACGCCACATAACTCCTTACGGTTAGAGAGTTATGGTCATGTGAAGTTGGAGAACCCTCATGAGTTATCTAGAAGCCTCTAGAAGGTCAAATAAGCAAATTATTCTAGAAGATATTAGAAGAAGTTGACCAGTCAAAGTGGTTAGTCATGGGTTATGTGGTTGCAACAAGAAAACCGTTAAAAATAAATTAGTTGCAACTAGAATTGGAGAGTTTACTATTTGTGGACAAAGGGGTTAAGTGGATGAAGTGGATAAGTGGACAAAGTGGTTAAGTGGACAAAGTGACTAAGTGGACAAAGTGGGTTAAGTGGACAAAGTGTCTAAGTGAACAAAGTGGTTAAGTGGACAAAGTGGTTAAGTGGATACTTCTAGAGGAAGCTACTTGGAGAGTATAAATAAGAGAGAAAGGGTCTCCCATTAGTATCCTTTGAGAATATTGAATATCTAAAAATGACCGAGGTAACCAAAGGATATCAAAGGCTAATTTCAGAGGGAAGGTGAAGTAAAGAAGGTCGAAATTCAAGGGAGGATAAAGACTTTTGATGATACTTTCTAAGGTATGTTATTTACATGTCATCTCACCATTTTTTCAATAAATGTTTTTCTAGAATGATACAGATAGATAAATATGGAGGATGTTGAGAAAACATAATCAAGTAATTGTGATAAAAATTTCATCTTGTGGGTTGTTTTATTTTGGGAGTTACACTTCGTGGAAAATAGGGTTTGTGGCTAGTCCCGAAACTAGTCTAAAACAAGTGTTTTGGGTAAAAACGTCATGAATTCTTCATAATAGATCCAAATTCAGTAAGACAAAATGTATTGGTTAGAGTACAATATGTATTATTTTTTGTACAATTTTCAGATCCATACAACAAACATTTCATGCGGGGAATTCTCTACAAGTTCACTCTCTAGAATAAGCCAAAATTCAACAAGGTATGCCATTTTTGGTATAACTCATTTTTCTGGGAGGTTCCAAGTAGTGAAACCTGGAGGAATTGTAGACAAGAAATTGAAGAACATTGTGTACCATTTTCATACCTTTATTCATTACAGGTACAAAGTTATGATTGTTTCAAGGTAGGGTTGTTGACTAATAAAAAATGAGTCATGTGAGACTAAAGTAACGTTTGATGAAAATTCTAGTTTCTTGTTGTTAAAGTTAAGGAAGGTTTGCAGGTCTATGATCACATACACTAGGTATGTTACAGAGTTTCAGATCAGATTTGGATGATCATATTGATGAGACAGGTTGAGGTGATAGGTTTTTGTGACAGGTTGTGCATAGTTGATGCACTTGTATTGGTATAGGCTGTTGGTACAGTTTGACATATTTATTTCTATCTACAAGATGTGTCTTGTACTTGAGGGTTGGATTCCTCACATCTCGGTTGGTGTTGAGATACACAGGCTAGGTCTTGCATTGAGAGTTGGTGCTCGCTTGGAGTTGGTGCTCATAAAACCCCCATGATTTCCGTAATACAAAATAAACTTATACATATAGCTGGTGTTCCTTGTGTTATTTATTGTGATTGTGTATAAATCTTTATTGTGAATGTATCTAATTGAGATATATTTACATGCAATAACTAAGTATGAATGGAATTAATAAGTAATGATGTTGTGAATGGTGATTGCTAACTAAAGTTTTGTGAGAAGTGTAAAAATAACCCTCACACTGATTCACCCCCCCTCTCAGTGTGATCAATGTGTCCAACAATTGGTATAAGAGTGGGCCTTCACTATAATCCTTAACAATCTTGAAGGAGATCCATGGAAACACAAATGGATGATGAAGTTCTGATTTTTGATGAGAAAAATTGTTCATCATGGAGAATAGAAATGAAAGGATATTTGAAAGTAAAGGAGCAGGTATTTAGAAAGAAACTATTGGTGGATCATTTCCCTTGAAGAATAAGCCAAAGGTTACAGTTCAAAAGGAAGAAAATAAAAATGATGCATTGTATCTCAAGACCATTTTCAATGGACTCTCAAGTTCTGTCAAAGAAAGAATGAGACAATGTAATTCTTCCAAGGATCTATGGCTGAAGCTAGAGAAGACATATCAAGAAAAAAAGGAAGACACTGAAGACAATTCCATCAAGAACAATGAAGGTAATGACTCTCCAAAATCTTCTGATTTCATTAATTCTAAGTGTGATGATGTTGAATGTTTCTCTACAAGTGAAGAAGAAAATCTAGAAGTAGTTTGTGTAGAATCGGATGTCAGTTATCCTATAGATGAAGAGGAAGACTTGTTGAAGCTTAAAGATAAATTTTTATCTGAGTTAGATAATGTTAGCAGTGAAATGGGACATTACTCAATTTCTTTTGAGCATCTTGAAAAATACACCAAAGAAGTCCTAGAAAAGTACCCAAGATATACCATGGCACTAAAGCAAATGCTCAAAGAACAAGAAGAAAGTAAAATGATTCAATTAGAAGAAAAAGAAGAAGAGATCAAAAGACTAAAGAATGAAATAGAAGAAAATAAGAAGGTAGATAATGATATTAGCAAAAGTCTTGAAGTTAATATCAATCTTAAGACTAAAATTGAAGAAGCCAAAAGAATAGAGGTATTATTGGTTGCTTATTACTTGTTGTATTGAATGGTTTTTGAGGCAGATCTGTCATGGTACATGGCTGGTACATATGTGAGCTCCATTGATATATATTATGATGTATTACTAGAGGCATATTTGTTGGATGTCTTGGTGCATGTATTTGGCATGAGGTTGAGCTACATATTGGGACATGTAGTTGATGAGTTGATGAGGTGGTTATGTTGTACATAATTGATGCGTCATAGCTTGATTTATATTGATGCATTATTGGTAAATATTTGGTACATTGTTAAAGGCACTTGCTAAAATTATGATTAGCACACGGTTTATGGTTGATATGGCATACATGTATGGGAACACATCTTGATTGTAGTTAATCTTGTTGAGGTTTGGTGCATGGTTGATGCAGTTACTTTGGTACATGATGTATGGGATGATATAGTTGAGACACTTGTTATGATATTTGGTTGATATATTGATGGTTGAGATACATGGTTGTGGCACTTGGTTCATGGTATAGGCATATCATGAATGATATGACACTTGTTTGAGACACATGGTTGGCATGTTGGTAGAGGCATATGGTTGGTACACAGTTGACACATGTACTTGGAATATGGTTGATATACTCCATTGATGATATCTTATGGTATATTATATGGTATTGATGTACATGGGTGTTGTACATGGTTGACACACAGTATGGCACATGATGTACATGGTTGATGTTTTTTTCATGATTTCATTGTTGACATATATTTTTCTTCATGATGTAGGGTATGGCACAAGTTTGATGCATGGATAGGTCCAAGGATTGTCATAGGAAGAGCACATCATTATTGAGCAATTGATCTATGTTCCAGTTGAGCAGTAGCATTTGCAGCTGAAGCAGATTGCAATGGTATAATGTTGTTCATCTTGCAGAGAATATAGGGGGAGACATACCCAGAGGGGGAGTCATTCTTCTTCCCAGGATTCCAGGAGGAGAGATTTATCATATGCAGGATAGAGAGATAGATGCCTGGAGAGTTAGATGCTTGGAGAGAGAGAACAAAGGCATGTTTCCAAGGGGAACGATGGCCATAGGGGGAGCATGAGAGATATGTCTTCAACATTACATCAGAGTGATATCCCTTGTTAAAAAGGGGAGAAATTATTCAGAGGAAGCTCAAAAGCATCTAGACAAGGGGAGCAACCCCAAGGAGAGTTCAGGAAGGGGGAACAACACCAAGGAGATAACTACCCTTTTCCATTGATTTCAAAGGGGGAGAGATAGTCACATTGATGTGATTGAGATGACTATTGATGAAGAGAAATTCCATGTCTACATGTTTCCATCAATGATTGGTGTTGACATCAATGTTGATATTTCCATCAATGCCAAAGGGGGACATTGTTGCATTATGTTGTCATTGATGTCAAAGAGTTGATGTCTTGACATAGTATCATTGATGTATTTATTGATGGCCTATGTTTTCATCGATGTAATTGAAGTCAAAGATCTAAAGTGGTGTCATAGTGATTTATTGTCATGGATTGATGTATAGACGAGATGATGTAAAGGTTGGTCATTATTGTCTTGTTATGGTTGATAGGAATAACCAATTGGATAAACTCTAAATTGGTCCCCTTATGGTGAAATCCCTCATGGAAAGACACTCTTGGACAAAGTTGTCAAAGTGGTCCCCTTATTATGAAAGCCCTCACGGGAAGATGCTTTGTGAAGTCCAAATGGTTAGGTAGCCCAACAATGTGGTTAGGGAACCCAAGTTTGATTAAGGAATAATGTAATGAATATTAGTGAATTTGCAAGAGAAACTATTCCATATAGATAGTATATGTCATTCTATTTCTGGTGATATGTGGAACGTCACATAACTCCCTACGGTTAGAGAGTTATGGCCATGTGAAGTTGGAGAATCCTCATAAGTTATCTAGAAGCCTCTAGAAGGTCAAAGAAGTCAAATTATTCTAGAAGATCCTAGAAGAAGTTGACCAGTCAAAGTGGTTAGTCATGGGTTAAGTGGTTGCAACAAGAAAACAATTAAAAATAAATTAGTTGCAACTAGAATTGGAGAGTTTACTATTTGTGGACAAAGTGGCTAAGTGGACAAAGTGGTTAAGTGGAAAAAGTGACTAAGTGGACAAAGTGGTTAAATGGACAAAGTGGCTAAGTGGACAAAGTTGGTTAAGTGGACAAAGTGGCTAAGTGAACAAAGTAGTTAAGTGGACAAAGTGGCTAAGTGGATACTTCTAGAGGAAGCTACTTGGAGAGTATAAATAAGAGAGCAAGGGTATCCCATTAGTATCAATTGAGCATATTGAATATCTACAAGTGAATAAGGTAACAAAATGATATATAAGGACAATTTCAAAGGGAAAGTGAAGTAAATAAGGCCAAAATTCAAGGGAGGATAAAGTCTTTTGATGATGCTTTCTAAGGTATGTTATTTACAGGCCATCTGACCATTTTCACAATAACTTCTTTTCTAGAATGACTCAGACAACGAAATATGGAGGATGTTGAGGAAAAATATCCAAGTAAATGTGATGAATATTTCATCTTGTGGGTCGTTTTATTTTGGGAGTTACACTCCGTGGAAAACAAGGTTTGTGGCTAGTCCTAAAACTAGTCTAAAATAGGTGTTTCGGGTAAAAATGTCATAACTTTTTCATAACAGATCCAAATTCAGTAAGAAAAAATATATTGGTTAGAGTACAGTCTGTAGTATGTTGTATACCATTTTCAGATCCATACAGAAAATATTCCATGCGGGGAATTCTCTACAAGTTCGCTCTCTAGAATAAGCCAAAATTCAACAAGGTATGCCATTTTTGGTATAACTCATTTAATGGGAGGTTCCAAGCAGTGAAACTTGGAGGAATTGCATAAAAGACACTGAAGAAAAATGTGTACCATTTTTAGACCTTTATTCATTACAAGTACATAGTTATGATTGTATCAAGTTAGGGTTGCTGACTAATCCAAAATTAGGCATGTGAGACTAAAGCAAAGTTTGATGAAAATACTAGTTTCTTGTTGTTGAAGTTAAGGAAGGTTTTCATGTCTATGATCACATACACCAGGCATGCTATAGATTTACAGATCAGATTTGGATGATGATATTGATGAGACAGGTTGAGGTGACAGGTTGTTGTGACATGTTGTGCATAGTTGATGCACTTGTATTGGTATAGAATGTTGGTACAGTTTGACATATTTCTTTATATCTACAAGCTAGGTCTTGTACTTGAGGGTTGGATTCCTCACATCTTGGTTGGTCCTTGTTGAGGAAAAGATATGAAATAATCTTAGTCAAACATTTTCAGATCTTTCTTGGCTAAAGAAATATAGATGGTAATATCACCCTATGTTTATAGCCAACAAAATTAATATCCCAACTCACAAGTATTGATTACAAGTGCTTAGGTTGGTTTTTCATAAATAAAATCTTGCTGAAAAAATCATTTTTTATATAATTTTCTGAATATGTCAGATGATGAAATAAATATAGAGACATAAGTAAAAAAATACCAAGTCAATAATCAACACATGTGAGACATAAAGGAATCCTTTATTTCATTCTAATTCATCAAAGAATCATTCTCTTTACAAAATTTTCCTGAGAAAGTTTTGGACCAAAATCAAACTTAGACATCCCCGATGAAACACACAAAAGGAATTCTGACAGAAAATAAAAAACTGAACTTAAAAAGTTGGATCAACTTGCCACAGATTGCTGCCCACTAGACTCTGCACAATAGCCTTTTTTAGTCATGAAAACTAATTCACAAACAGACAAGTCTACACAGACTATCAAAGATAGATCAACACCTTTGAAAAAAAAGTTTCTGAATGATGTAATTCATCCTCAAATCTAATTGCTATCTACAATAAGACCCTTCTATCATAAAAAATAATTAGGCTTCTAATGAATTAAGGAATGAATGAAAACTAAATTATCTCAGCAAAAACTCAAGAGCAAACCTTAGTATGCTTCTCCTTCTATATCATCCTTTTGTTCCTCCCTTTCCTTTTGCCTTTAAGAAAATTAGAATTGGTTGAAGTAGTTGAACTACTTCAATAGTTAAGTTAACTAATAACTCAACCAAATTTTTAATTAGGGGGAAAAGTAATAAATCATAATAAGGGTTTTTAAATAAATAATAACTAGTAGGTGGGACCCCTTGTGACTCCCCTTTAGCTTTTAAAAATCATAACACAACTAGTTAATTAAACAAAAACATCCCTCCTTGTGACTCCCATCATTACATTCATGTTTGACAATTTATATATTTGAAATTATTTTCAAAATATATTACTCATATATCCAAAAATAACATGTTGTCCAAAAAAACTGAAGTCAAATGTTCTCAACAATAAATAAATAAATAAAAATTTAAAATCCATATTTCCCACTCTGAGATGCAATCCTTCCCTTGTTATTGCTATCACCTTTTTATCTCTCTGAATTTTCCTTTGGCTGTGCTGAGTCTTTAGGCCTAATATCGTTGATCACATGAGAGCAATCATCCCTCAAATTCATCCGGGAAGACATGGATTTATCAGATCCATTAGAGGGTGAGGAAGGGGCAACAATGGCTTTTCCTTTGTCAGGGGCATGGTGGGCCTCGGTTTTTAGCCTTTTGTTAGCATGGGAGGACTAAATTGGTGAGTGGACAGGGGCAGCTTAGACAATTTGATTGATAGGCGGGGGAGAAGGTAAAGACAAATTGGGCTAGCCACGATGTTGGGAAACTACTGGGTGGACAATCTCTTGCCATCCATCATTTTTGGGAACCTCGGGTTGCAATGAGACATGAGGGGAAACGAGAATACCGGGGGCTTGTGGAGCTTGGAAGGGAGGCCTTTTAGGCCCAGGTTGGACCACTCCTTGCCCAATCCATTTGAAAAACCCATCTTGAAATAGCTGGCCTAACTCTTGCGAGTCAACATCAAAGTGAATGGAGAATCTTAGCCTTCTAGGGCCCCTGTTCCAATTACCTCTTCCTCGGTTACCTATGCCATGGCTACCTCGGCTGAAAAAGCTCATTCTTGTGTGCATGATTGATTATCAAATAGTTTCTTTAAAAACCATACATGACAACTCTTTTAAAATATGAAATAAATTTTGGCTCAACAACATATCAAATTCATGCAATCTAATCCATACAATTTTTTTAATTGTTTTCAATGAGCAGGGGGTGAACAAAGGTTCTGGGATATGTGAGGGGTTTGTATTGAGAAAAAAATGTTAAAATGAAGGGGAAAATAACATGGTTACTACTCACAGACAACAAAAATCAACTGAAATGTAAACCAAAGAACACATCACTATAGTCCATCCATGTGATCTTAAATTGTCACAATACATAACTCCTCTTAACTATAATTAATTTTTAGGAACATGGAGTGAGTAATGAATATGGGAAGGCGAGGAGATTGCAATTAGTGAAAAGTGAAATAATGATAGGGGAAAAGAGTGGATACTGTTCATAAGATTAATTAAGTAATCAATAAAACCATTCTGTATTCAATGCAATGAACCAACACTAACCAATTACTGTGATCAATTAACAATTATTGTGTGTATAATTTAACCATTTCTGCGTGTTAAACTTGCTCACTGTTCAGTTTTAAATCCTTAACACTTCCAATTACATAGTGCCATCATACTCAAAATAATATGCTTTCCAAACAACCTATATAAAGAACCGTGTTTCCTTTCATTTCTTCCATTTAATATTAAAACAAAATTCCAATGAACACACAGTCATTTGCATTGACTCTGTTCAACATCCAAACCATCAACCACTGTCTACAAACAAATTCTTCAAATCAACCACAAAGACAAGTTCCTTTAAAATCGTGCCTGATTCCATTCCTCAATTCAATTTAACAATTAAATTGCAATAAAACCATACTGTTATAGAACCCGTGCCCATATCTGATAGTGAAATCAATGATACGGTGCACGATAACCATAAAACAAACACAGTGGGCAACCAAAACCCAATCATCAATATTTCAAGTTGCAATAATCCTGATTGGCCATCGAAACACACATTAAAAACAAACAACCCAATGCATAACGCAAGATGCATACTCCCAATCAAACCATAAAACAATGTTGAGTCAATAATCCAAATGTTACAACACAAGAGGCAATGACTGTGTGCCCACTTCATTTCTCGAATCAATCAATTAGCCATGCTGAGCTATTGATTCGCTGTTAAAAAAAATAATGCAGTGACTAGATACCAAATAATCAAAACCACTGCCAATGCTAATAACAAAGATGAGCCAACAATCAACCACTATCGACGATACTCCACCAACTCATAAAAATCAACAATATACCTGATAGGATATAACTGACTCCATTTATTAAAAAAGGGCTTTTAATAATCAAGGGTCATCTCTCTAGACCAACACAGGGAGACTGGAGTCGAGCACCAACAACAGGTGAGAAACCTTCGAGACAATACGGTGGACACACATGCCATATCACCAATAGCTTCACAGACAGGGTGACAGTTTACGAGATAGGATAGACTATGAATAGAGGCTCCTTACAATAACACTAAGAACACACAGGGAATAACCCTCGTGGTTTTCCCAATCAACCCGCGTAATGCTGATATAAAAATAGAGCCACGGAATAACAACCAACCCTAAAGAAAACATCTTGGCATTAGAGCCACTCAAACCAATTGTGAAGAACCCAAGTATAAACGAGCCCATACCCAGGTGAAAGGATATGCAGTGACACCAGGTGGTTTGAAATCAAACACAACAACCCCATAAAAACCATATGACCAGGCATGGTGACAAGAACTGTGTGGAGAAATCCGGTAAAATCTGGACCGAATGAACCTTCCAAAAAAAACTCATAAGGACAACAGAGAGCCTTCATGGCTTCTACCACTCAGAATAATCAATGAAACTGTGACTTCAACCATCATTTTCCATTTGCAACGAAAATCACACAAACAACCATTCCAGAGAAATATCACAAGTTTACATAGTTGTCAGTCTCAAGAAAAGCACAGAACCACACATCACCGAGCCAATATCTAATTCATAACCAGAGCGGGTTCATGGATGACGAAAAAGACATACATTTAACCAAAAATCCTTAAAAACACGAGCTTGGTTGAGCAGTTCTCCCTTTGCATGAAAATCAGAGCTTAACCACATCACAACACAATTGAACAATAGCCATGCTAGGGTGATGACCAGTGGGATAGGTATGGAGTGACGTGCAATAAATGCACGTCGCTTCCATCCTTTACTCATTCAATCACTTAGTACACACCAGCCAACCATTCCATTAATTCATTCAATTAATCCATGCATCGAAACCAACATCCATTACTTTCCAAATGCACCACCCTATGTCACATTAACCATTTCCAACCATATCATAATGCATATCACATGTGTTTTCATATAACTCAATAAATCATATAGCCACTAACTTTGTTAGCTAGGACTAACAACAATCCTTTAATTTCAATGCATATAGTGTAGAATAGTAGCATAGTAGCATAATTTAGTTTCTTCCTTAGATTTTTTCATATTTCTTTTTCTTTTGTCATGACTAACATGTGTTTTGTGTAGGTGCAACATGTAACAGATCATGGCGCTAATAGCAATGTGGAAATAACAGTTCACATAAGCTCTCATGAGAATTTAGAGTAACATAGCATGAATTATCCATCATCCATTTGTTGCAAATAGAACCAACATTTGATCATCAAACAAGAACCAGATATGATCCTCCAATATACAAGTGGGTCCCACCTACTAGTATTATATATATTGTTA
>ML786132.1:2824-36676 GCA_009831015.1 Picea engelmannii
AGGAGGAGCCTTGGTTAGAGGTGGACCACAACACCTGGCAAGGCTACCAGCCAAATGTCTGAGGTTTTTAGAACTTTCTGGTTTTTTTGATAATTTTACTCTTAGTTGATGTCCAGTTAGCTCTGAACAGGTCACTTGACTTATCATACTCTTTTTGTCTAACTGTCATGCTGGCTGGACTAGTTTCCCCTCTGTTGGGGCAGTCCAGTAACTATAGCTAGTATCTTCTCTGTACTGTGTATATTTTTTTGGTCCAAGAAGGCCCTTTATATTTAATATCACTCACTTACTTACAAAAAAAAATATTATCTTATGAACCAAAACCAACGACAACTTGTCAAACCATATAAATGTCAATTTCAAGGTCATCTTGGGGGTCATAGTCGTTGATATGTTTTTCTTGTGATAGTTGTTGAAGAATTTTGTATGGTCGTTGATCTTCCTTATATTCCTTTAGAATGTTGAGTGCGTCAATAAATTGACCAATTGATTACTTCTCTTTTAAAAACTATAGGAACTCATCTAGGATAACATCTTTAGTAGATGATGTATTATGTTTCCTTGCCATACTTCTACTCACTTTATCCTGATCAATATTCTTGAAAAATTTCAGCGCATCCCGCATTAGATGGTCTTCTTAATCCAGGCTTGGGTAGGTCTTTTGATTACCCAATTTTTGAATTGTTGATTCTCTATTCATGTAGTTATCTCGACTTGCTCTCGATCTTGTGATGACGTGAATATAATTTGAGTTGAGAACTTCTTGTTTTGGCACAATGTATAGAAGATTTACATTTATTTTATTTAGTAATTTTTATAAAACTATTAGACAGTCTTCAAGTGAGTGATCACCCACTCCACATATATTACAAAATTTTAAGTCAGTTTTTTCTTTAATGGGGCAGTGAAGGATAATATGGTTGTATTTCCAATAGTTGAATAAATCAAATTGATCCCGACCACGTCCTCAACCTCCTCGACCACGTCCTTTACCTCCTCGACCATGTCCATTACCTCCTCGACCACATCCTCCTCTAAAACCTCCTCTACCTTGATACCCACCTCTTCCATGGCCTTGATATTCGTTTCCATATCCCTAGTCATTTTTTTGTTGAGTTTCTTGTGTATGATATACCATATGATCTTTCGACTTATTTCTCCCATTCAATTGATATTCTTTCATTGAGTGATTATTTTCTTTGCAGATATGTCACCAATTTGGTCTAGCATTTTTCAAGTTGTGCGAAAATTCTCTGGTGCTATGATTTGTCAGATATTGAAAAATTTTGTAGTAGCTTTTGACTTGGACTCAACAGACATCGATATCTCTTTCTAGTGCATTGTTAAATTTATAGTAGTCTTTTGTGTGCCCTTCATTTTAACAAAGGGTGCACTAAAGTTTGTTTCTCTCGATGGTCATGTTCCTTAAAGATTGTTGTAGAATTTCCATCTTTTCTTCTAACCTTCTTTCAATCAAAAAGGAATTTGATGGTTCATCATCATTTGTTTCTATATGTTGATTCTTTCTCAAGGCTTCTTCGCATGTCTGGATGTCATACATTCTTAATGGTTCTTTGATTTTCTGTAATAATTGCAATGACATACCACTGAACCAAGAGATTTTTATCAATAACATGTGGTATTTTAATTCAAATATCTTTAAATATTTTGTCATACTCACACATTGTTTCTCTTGGGATTTTATTTCTTTCTTTAATCTTATGTATTACCAGGTGCCTAACATACTAAGCCTTGAAGAATGTAAGGAAGTTGTTCTTAATTTTTTCTTTCGACTATCTTTGATTTTTTTTTAAATTCATGAGCATAGTGAGTTCCCTGGATAGTAGTTTGCACTAAATTGTTCCATCTGTTTATCTTTATCTGTAATGTCAACAACAACCCAAAATTTCTCACAAATGAACCTCTTAGGGTCCTATAATATAGTCATTTGTTCTGCAGTCATCAAGTTGGGAATTTTTCTGATTAGGTTGAAAATGCATTAATGATAAGGTGTTCAAGGGTAAGATGGATTATTTTTTAAATCATTTTCACTCTTAGATATCTCAAGAGCTCCTTGCCACCATCCTGCAAACTCAAACGGAGAAAAATATGTAAAAAAAGAGGATTTTTTTTTTTCATTTGGGAGCAGTGTGACCCTTCTATGCAGTACGACCCACAATGCGGCCCTTCTGAGTAAGGTTGGAAAATTCATATTTTGGAGGCCTTCCCATAGGTATTTTCTCGAGTTTGATGGCTTGTTGGAAAGTAGACATGTGGGGCTACTTGACCTAGTTTCTAGAATTCAAAATGGACTCCTAAAAGTTGGCCAAAAACGACCCTGAACTGACACGACCCATATGTTTTTTGGCACGACCCATCTATTTTTCTGGTGCAACCCATCTGTTTCCTGGAACGACCCATCTGTGGTGGTCTCTATGCTTTTGTGTATTTGGAAAAATTTTGAATTTTTTTAGTTTTGGTCAAGACAAAAAGTTGTAATGTGGCATGTAAAAGAGTTATAATATGTAACCATGGTTAAATGAGGGTGGATCAAGGTCAGTTTCATGTAAATGTTTAAATCATTAAATGTTTTCCAAGGGTCAAAGGTCAGTTGAGACAAATTTGGGAGTTGGTTCAAACCTCTCAGATTTTGTGTTTCGTTGTAGATCTTTTAGGAATTTGACCTTGAGATCATGCATTCGACCCCTAAGTGGAGGATAGGTAGTTTTTCATATATATGAAGGCCAAATGTAATGAAAATAGGGGGAGATATGGTTGGACCTGAAGGGAGGATGGTATTGAAAAATCACCATCTATTGTACAGAGGTTCAACAGGTTGTAAGTGACTCTTTTTGGATGAATACAAAGACTTTATGCTTTAGGATTCTTGTGTCATAGTTCTATGGTGAAGTGCTTCTTGATGTAACTTTTTATTCTCTGGTTTCACATGTTGTCTCTTTCTTTATTGTTTATAAGAATATTATGTTCAGGATTTGTTCCAAACACCATGTCTTGGCTTAAAACAATATTTATGTTTTCTTTTGAAGTTTGAATGTAGAATTTAGGTAGCAATGCTTTGCATTTGAATTGAACCCTAATCTATTCTTCTTTTCCATATCATAAACTATAAGGATACACTGACATGATTACCTTGCCTTGTTACATATGGTCTCATTTATTCATTCATTTACTCATATTTAGCCTTTTGACTCCATTTTTCCCAATGGCCCTCTTTTGTTGTCTCAACCAAAAACTCAAAAAACAAACCATCTATCTTCATAACTAGCCTAATACCCAATCCAAACAAAGTTATATCATACAGAGAGATCCTTCTCCAAGACTTGGAGGGATATATCCTTGAATCCAAGTGGTTTTGTGGTTACCTCTATCAATTTCTCCTTCAGCCTGAGAAATTACGGAGTGCTAACATAATGGCGACCATACTGGGGAATGTTCCTCATAAATCATACCAAGTTCTAGATATGATTTATTGATGGTGGACAGTGACCAGACACAAGAAGGATGAATCATCCACCTGGCGACTCGAATCATCTCCAGATCAGTTCCAATTCGAAGACTCCACTAGAGGAAGAACCTGAGACATGACCAAGCAAACTAAAAAGATCAGGTATCTAAGCTCAAATTGTATTCAATACATTTTTGGATTTATCTGTAATTATTTTTTCTCTTATTATGATCATGGTCAAGAGTATATTGCTAAAATTCATAATTATCAGTTTCAAGCTGAAGAGCCTCAAAGGATTCAATGCATACCTATAGCCCCGGTACACACTCCAATACTTATAGATAGCCCAGTTAGACACAAACCTCGTGCTTTATCTCCTATTATTGTTGAAATTCCAGTTAGTTATAAGCCCCTTGATTTACCTCCTATACCTATAAAATTCCCAGACAGATACAAGCCTCTGATTTTACCTTCTATTCTCAATGACCTCCCTGCAAATTATAGCAATAATCTGCCCAGGTTTGATGGAGAAAATGAAAAGATCACTACTGAAAAACACATTCAAAATCTTGAGGATTTTCTTGATTTGTTTGAGGTGGAAGAATATGATGTCTCTATCACGATGTTTTCCCTATCATTGCAAGGTAAAGTTAAAAATTGGTTTAAGAATCTTCCAGCTGCAAGCATTAGCAATTTTCATTAATTTACTCAAGTTTTCCTAGATAGATGGGTGATCATGGGAAATGTCTTTCTCATCCTAGAAGACTACAACCACTTGAAAATACAGTCGGGGGAGACAATGCATCATTTTTCAGCTAGGTTCAATAAGGTGTATCATTCAATGTCTGTTGATATAAGGCCACCCCCAGGATTATCTCACTTACATTTCCCAGATGCCTTCGATCCTGAGATGGAATTCCAATTAAGAGAAAGGAACACTGCAACCCTTGAAGAAATGAAAAATATTGCAGTTGATGTGGAAGCTAACCTGCTGAACAAAAATACAAATTTAAAAGCATTGATGAAAGACAAAATAGAAAAAGAGGTTTTGGTATCTTCATAAATAAAACTAGATATTCTGACCAACACAGTCAATGAAGTGATGCATAATATTAGCAGGAAAGAGGAATTTGTTGTTCTAAGAACTCATCTTCCATTATTTCTAGAAAGGACAAGGATGAATTACCCCAAGCATTTTCTAGCTCAGCCTCAGTATTCTAGACCACCTAATGACTATTTCATGTACTCAATTCACAACATAGCTGAAGATAAAGTTCAAAATCAGCTGGTGGTTGAAAAATCTCCTGAGATGATGTGAATGTTCGATGACCTTGCATATATAAATGATCTTCTTAGATATGATCATCAGGATGAGAATTATATGGTTGAGATTGAGGTTGATTGTCCAAAGAAACCAACACTATCTCCATGGGAAGAAGAAGCCCATTTATCACAATACAAAAAAGGCAATCAAACTCTGCATACTAAGAAAAATTGCAAAGAGGAGAATGCAAATAGTTTTCAAGTAAGTGAAAAATGCCTTCCTTTGTGTTTTGCCTCACTTCTGAGAGAAAATTATAAGCAAATTGTCAATAGTAGGATTGGAGAACTCTCTAACCAATCAGATGAGGAAATCATGGATGATAAAGAACCTGTTTTAGATCCAAAGGTGAAACCCTTGAGTCATCTTGAATATCAATATCATATGAAATCACAGAGGCTGAAATAGATAATGACCTGATCCTGTTTGATTCTATACCATTATGCTCAAATTCATTTCAGATTTTGAAAGGAAATTTTGATCATATTCTGAATGATGAATACAGAAAAGAGTATAATGTTTTACTAGAGCCAATGCAACAACTACCTCCTTTGCTACATGATCCAATAGCAGAGGTATTGGTTGACACATGAAGACAGAGTCCTTTTTCACTTGTTATTCATGGGTTGAAAAACATCTATGATTTTGATATGATCAGACAGTCAGCTTCATCATTGTGTTCAATAGAAGTATCGCTTCAAAGCCTATCAAAAAATTTGGAGCCATGCCAAGAAGCGCATGAGAATGTAAATAACATAAATAAAACATCAAATCATGAAGATGAGTTGGTTGAATTGGAATATCTAGTAATGAGTTGAGTATATCTTGATACAATGGCTATTTATATGGAGAAATTGTTCATCACATAGCCACAATAAATTTCCAGTATTTATGTTGTCTTTCATGTTTATCAAGCTCCTTGTAATGAAGATCAGGCTGGAAATATCTATTACATATCATTAACAGATCTATTTCTAAGTTGGGTGAAAAATGGTGAAAGAGCCAAGGTACCAGATCCAATATTTGATTGGTTATATTGGATATTCCATATTGATTAAGGTCATGCATTCTAATGTTTAGGATATGATATATTTACATAAATAATATCATCATATCAATATCTTTTCAATTATCATATTTACAGTATGCAAATAAGCTTGTTGGGCAAGCATGTGGTCTATTTTATTTTTGTTTTACTTCAAAAACTCAGTCAAAGTCAGAATGAATAATCAATTAGTTTCTAGTCACTAAGTTGCAAATAGATCAATATACAAGTTGTGGGATCATCCCAATGGGTAAGGCACTCATTTACGAATTCGAAGATCTGATATACTTAACACCTCCTCAGGAGCTGTCATCCCCAATTGGAGCCTATGTTAGGGTCCTATAATATAGTCATATGTTCTCCAGTCATCAAGTTGGGAATTTTTCTAATTAGGTTGAAAATGATTTCATGATAAGGTGCTCAAGGGTAATATGGGTTATTTTTTAAATCATTTTCACTCTTAGATATCTCAAGAGCTCCTTGCCACCATCCTGCAAACTCAAAAGGAGAAAAATCTGTAAAAAAAAAAGAGGGTTTTTTTTTTTCATTTGTTAGTAGTGTGACCCTTCTATGCAGTGCAACCCTTCTGTGCAGTGCAACCCATGGTGTGACCCTTCTGAGTAAGTTCGTAAAATTCATCTTTTGGAGGCCTTCCCATGGGTATTTTCTCGAGTTTGATGGCTCATTGTAAAGTAGACATGATGTGGGGATACTTGACCTAGTTTCTAGAATTCAAAATGGACTCTTAAAATTTTTCCAAAAATGATCCTAAACTGGCATGACCCATCTTTTTTCTGCCACAACCCATCTTTTTGTTTGCATGACCCATTTGTTTCCTGGCATGATCCATCTGTGGTGGTAGCTATGCTTCTGTGTATTTGGAAAAATTTCAAATTTTTTCAGTTTTGGTCAAACCAAAAAGTTGTAATGTGGCATGTAAAAGAGTTATAATATGTAACCATGGTAAATGAGGGTGTATCAAGGTTAGTTTCATGTAAATGTTGAAATCATTAAATTTTTTCAGGTCAAATGTCTTTTGAGACAAATTTGGGAGTTAGTTCAAACCTCTAGGATTTTGTGTTTTTTTGTAGATCTTTTAGGAATTTGACCCTGAGATCATGCATTCGACCCATAAGTGGAGGATAGGTAGTTTTTAATCTATATGAAGGCCAAATGTAATGAAAAGAGGGGGAGATATGGTTGGACCTGAAGGGAGGATAGTATTGAAAAATCACCATCTATTGTACAGAGTTTTAGCAGGTTGTAAGTGACTCTTTTTGGATGAATACAAAGACTTTATGCTTCAGGATTCCTGTGTCATAATTCTGTGGTGAAGTTCTTCTTGATGTAACTTGTTATTCTCTAGTTTCACATGTTGTCTCTTTCTTTATTTTTTATAAGAATATTATGTTCATGATTTGTTCCAAACACCCTGTCCTGGCTTAAAACAATATTTATGTTTTCTTCTGAAGTTTGAATGTAGAATTCAAGTAGCAATTCTCTACATTTGAATTGAACCCTAATATATTCTTCTTTTCCATATCACAAACTATAAGGATCCAATGACATGATTACCTTGCCTTGTTACATATGGTCTTAGTTATTCATTAATTTACTCATGTTTATCCTTTTGACTCCATTTTTCCCAATGGCCCTCTTTTGTTGTCTCAACCAAAAACTCAAAAAACAATCCTTCTGTCCTCATAACTAGCCTAACACCCAATCCAAAAAAAGTTATATCATACAGAGAGATTCCTCTCTAAGTCTTGGAGGGATGGATCCTTGAATTGAAGTGGTTTTGTGGTTACCTCTGTCAATTTCTCCTTCAGCCTGAGAAATTATGGAGTTCTAATAGAACCAATCCCATTTGGGATCCTCATCTCCCTCATAAATGGGTATGTGATTTAAACCCATATTGGATTTATTTGGAGGATTTGAACATGGATTAATAGGAGTTCATGTTTGTTGATTTATCAGAGAATTCGAATGGGAAGTCATTTATACTTAGACTTGAGGAATAAATTGTTGAGTGATCAAATCAATTGGCACAATCACTTGTTGAACTTTAGTCAAGCTATTATATGTTATTATTTCAACTTCTTTGTTTGTTGGGGTTATTTCATTCTTCTAGAAACTCTTGTCTATATATTTGACAAATCATCTTTCAAAGGGACACATCGGCTCTCCCTCACTATCTGTTGATTTCAATTCTTCTTCTTCTATATTAGATTCGATAGGGGGGTGATTTCATGAGATATTTAATATGGAGGAGTATATCATCTTCTTGAACTTGATTTATTTCTGTAATTTCAATCAAGAGTATATCATTCATGTTTCTAGTTTCATTTGTTTTGTACCACACCTTAGAATATTGAGGGTCTATATCAAGCATTTGATGGAGGAAGTCTCTTATATGTGGGCTAGCATATTTAATGGGAGATCAATGTATCACAGGTCTCGATTTGTCAACATTCATATTTTCTATTGTGTCTACCATTTGAAGGGAACCACTATCTACCTCTACCAAATGTAGAATTTTACTCCTCTCAGGAATGATCAGAGATGCCTCTATTTCCAAATATGGTTCACCAATGCCAAACTCAAACTACTCATTTTCTCAGGTGATCTACCATTCTTAGGGTTTCTTTCTATTTGAACTCCTTTGATCCCTCACATTACACATTTTTCTCCCCTTTTTTGTCTTTTGTCCCTCCCCAATTTATGAATGTCAAGTGAGGTTTTATGAATCTGCATTCGATGTTTAGTTTTCCTCTTTAATTATAGCATATATCCTCTTTCAACTATCTTCCTCCTGGATTTTCAAATTATTCTCCTCGGTGTGGTCGGTTCCAACTATGGAATCTCATAAATAATCAACCCCCCCATCGTTGACCCAACTTACTTGAAGTCAACAACGTTAGCCAAATTTTCCATGCTCATTTTTGTAGAAAGAAATCCCAAGCTTCCCATTTGTCTTTGTACTTAGCTTCTAGAAAATTTTCCCAGTCTCTTTGTTTCCTTTCCTAGTTGGAATTTAGTGGTGGTGTGTTGAGAAGAGGTTAGTATTAAAAAATATTCCTGAATCCTTTGTCTAATAATAATTTATGCAACAGAGAAGGTACAATACAAAGGAAATCACCATGAATATCAATGTAAAATTTGTCTTTAACTATGTGGACTGATGTTATGTCTTCAATTTCTTGTTCTTCAATATATTATTGAGAAATTATTTGAACCCACTCCTGCAAGTTTGGACGACCTCTGTTTTTTTTTTTTTAACATCAACTATTCATCCAGAGTAAGTTTACGCATTAGAAGGTCAATTGATATACTTGAATATTGCTTCTGGAATAGCTTCAAGGAATCATTCATGAGTTTCCGTGAAGAATCACGCTCGTGCTTCTACCAGAGTTAGTCAATTTCTCCTTGAATAATAATTTATATAGTTATTAATCTTATGCTCCCAACACTCACATATGTCTTCCAAGCTCAACATCTATGTGTGAATTATTTTATACGCCTGAGTTCACAACTACTGACAACATAACCAATGTTTTAATCTAGAGGAATGTATGGAGATGTTACGATTAGTCCTTCACACAGAGAAATAAACACAATGCACTAATATAAAACCAAACACATAGATGGAGATAGAAGAATACACAAATTAGTAAGGAGACCAACAATATGCACTTTATATTATGTATCAAAAAAACCTTATTTTTCTATTACATAGCCACATATTATACTTGTACATTTAGTTAGAAAGCAGTTCCAACTTCCTAATTTCCTCGGTCGGTTGACCCGACTAGCTGATCGACTGACTTACATACTCTACTAGGTAGTCGATAGACTTACATGTCTGACTTGGCTGATTGTCGGGTCTAATTGACAGAGTCAACTAGCTCCTGCAACAACATTACATCCTTGTGGCATTGAGAGGCATTACAACAAACATGGAATGACATGTAGAGAGCTATGGTATCCATGAGACACATGAAGAATAAAATATTTCATTGCAAGATCAAAGTGGATTAAGAATACCCACCAAGAATATATATATATATATATATATACACACACACGAAATTGATTTAAAGATTGTAACATTAATGCGACCAATGATAGTTTTGGATGAAATATAAGAGACAAACAATAGAAGTATGACATCGTTGTCCAGTGAGAGTGGAGTAGCTAGTTGGAGGGAGGAAATACATGGAATAAATTCACATAGCATATATGAGAGAGGTAATACATGATGATTACAAGTATTTTTGGCCACATGGGTGAGGCAAAAGTCCCTTTCTATAGCAATGTTGTAATCTATATAACAATATATTATTAGGATGTTAGTCCAATGGGACATCTAAGTTGTCAAAATCACTTGGGGATTGCACTTGGCCTAGGCCACACCAACCCTTAACATGGATGGATTTTTGGGTGTCTCCTCCCAACTAAACTCACCATAAGGGTATTGAACTCTGGTCGCCTAGCAAACAAAACCCACACCTTAACCGATTAAGCTAGTGAGAATTGACAACCATTGAAAAACATAAACAAAAGGAAAATAAATAAATAAAAACCATGATAGTTGCACTAAGAAATAAAAGGGAACCAATAGTGTTCACATATCAATGGAAAGAACTTGTAGTCTACATCGTAGAGAATGGTTTGAGATTATAGTCTCTCCCACTCTCCTTGGAAGGGTTCTCTCTCTCTCTCTCTCTCTCTCTCTCTCTCTCTCTCTCTCTCTCTCTCTCTCTCTCTCTCTAGAAGAAGTGTGCTTGGGATCTCTAAGGGAAGAGGCCAAATACAATCTTGTAGCTATGGTTGCACAAGATAATGGCTTAAGAGAGAGGCTCTCAAGAATTATGCAAGAAACATAAAATTGCAATGTCTTCCTCCTTTAAAATGCAACCTTATGGCATCCTTTTATACCCAAGATTCATGGTTTGTTAAAATTGGTTTCAAGTGGGAATGGTCCACATTTAAATTGTGTTCTCCCATGTTTGAGTAAACATGAAACCACCATAGGACTTAGTCTTCAATGTTGATGAAGCTCGAGGCTCATGGTATGCCATCTCCAAAGTACTCTTGATGGGATTCATTGCATTTATTGTGCCAAAGGTGGTTGAGTTTTCCACATTTTTGGATTTGCATGGGTATCAAAGAAACAACCATGCAAGTAGCACAAAACTATAACAGGCAAGTCATGCAAATTAATAAATACCCATTTTCTATATTTTTGGTTACTCTGCTAAAGTGGTGCATTATTTCCATGTGGTAGTATTTTACTATGTTGTGCTAATGATTTTTGGTGTTGATCAGTGGATATCTTGTCACAAAATGGAAAATTAAGTCACCTACTTTAATAAACTCATACAATGAATACATAGTCCTCGCAAGGAAGTGATTTAAATATCATAACATTAATGAGACCAATGATAGTTTTGGGTGAAATATAAGAGATAGACAATACAAGTATGACATCATTGTCCAATTGAAGTGGAGTGGCTAGTTGCAGGGAGGAAATACATGATAGAGATTCATTGACCCTACGCTTGAGAAATCAAACATCTATCACTCCTTAGGCATAATGATCGAGGGGAATCTTACTATTGGGACTCATCCTTAGGCATAATGATTGAGGGGAAACTTCCCATTATGACTCAAATAGGAATGAAATTAGGTGTTGGAAACATGGTCCTCTTTGAGCCATTCCTATGTATAGTAGAACACTATAATTGACTCATTGCCTTCACAATTTGAGTTTGGTAAGTGGTCACTTCCATCCATATGACACACATATTTCATTTTTGAATAAAATTATAATGTGATGCTTATTGCAAATTAGCAAAGATGTGATGAAAACAATATTTTAGATAATAAAAAATTGAATGACACACTAAATGTAGGGCTATACGAGAGTTTATAGACAAGTATCAACATTATAATTGTCTAAGTATTCATTCACTAGAGAATTCGATAGATATACAAAAATTATAAGTATGATATGTTTATTTGTTATGACAATACCACTTTAATATTTCATGGTTCTCATGATACATGGCTAATATGAACTATGCTAGAGATCATAGATTATGTCTATCCAAAATAAGATAAATTTTTCTAATTTATAACAATATAATATTTTGTATCTCACACATTAATCTTCAGCTACCGCATCTATTCTTTTTATCACATGTGACTTGATAAATCCCCTTGGGTTTAATATAATCATCATTTGATAGCATTCAAACATTTAGGAATTTCAACTAACAACTATGTCAACGATGTGGTTGATAGGTAAAATTTGTATCAATATTCTCTTGATTTATAACATATCTTCAATAACTTGCTAGGTTTCATAGTCATTGATATCAATAAATCTGGTAATAGTTGTTTTTTGTTTTGTTTTGAAGTTAAATATATTCTACATTCTCTATCTTTGCAGATCTATGTGTGATATGGGAACCACTTAATAGAGATGACAAAGAAGGAAAAGTGTAACTTGCATGTTAGAATTGGTATCTTAGAGTTACTTCTGCATTGGCGGCGCCCAACATGCGGAAGTGACTGAGCACACTTTCTCCCTGGCGACTTTATAATATGTTTTTATAAAGTAACTTTATAAAGTGTTTTTATAAAGTTGGATCCTTTTAATTTTTAAGTGTAAAAGTGACTTTATGATGTTATGGGTCACTTTAGTGACTTAAGTGACCTCAACAAATGATTAAGTTGTGACCATTGATCTCATGAGGTAAAGATATAATCTTGATCGTCAATCTCATTGGAAGAGCAAGGGTTAGGGAAATTACACTTTCAAATTAGATAAAGGTAGCTCATGAGGGAGAGAGGGGTGCACTTGTTGAGGAGAGTTGGAGGGAAGTTGAAGGGGCATGAATCCCAAGAAGGTTTCTTTGCTTGGAGGGAAAGAGCTTCAGCAGTGGAAGTTGGCATGCATCCATAAGAGAGGGATTGGCATGCACTTCAAGATAGCTTTAGCATTAAAGTGTATCATTACCGTACAACAAGGAGTTCATACAATACAGTTTTGTGGAGGCCATACAACATGTTTTGTTCACTTTGCAGCTATAGTCATGCACAAAAATATATGCTAAATTTAGGCATGAATCTCTATGTGTTAACTGAGCTGCTAATAAGTTTGTACAATGAGGTATTTTTTGTACAAAAACAAAGTTTATTTATGTTGTTTGTGACTGTATAGTCTGCACAATTTGTATTAGAAGTCTACTTTTGATTTTAGACTGTGTTACTCAAGAAATAAGTGAAGTTTTTGCTCAGATAGAGTGAAAGTATAGTTCATTAATGCTGAATATTTACTGCTATTTTATTCAAAATGTTTCCCTAAAGATGAATAAATAAACATTCTCCTCAAATTTGTCATTTTTCTTATGTTTTCTTCAAGAGGCATTGCCCAAATTTTTATGTGCCAAATGGATGAATTTGTCTACTATTCAGTCATATTCCGCTGCTAGTTTTAAGTTTAATATCTATGACATTTTTGTTTCTGCTCATTAAGTACAATTCTCTAGTGGGTTTTAATGCTTTAATGTTGAAGCTTAATAGGAGGTTGAAATCATTGTATGTAATATTGAGGTTTTGAGCTATTATCTACATGGTATTAGAGCAAGTGCTATGAAGTTCAGTGGATAGTTTATCACTTGGGATATCAATTGATTTGTTGAGATATTTTCTTGAAGAAGGGGAAAGAGGGTTCTTTGTCAGGTGGAAAAAGATAAATTCTAGAATAAGTTATGAAGATAGGTTGGAGGGGATCCCTAACTACCTACAGTGGAAGGTGAGAATCAGAGAATCGGAGAATAGCTATGGATGTCCATGAAGTGAAGTAAGCCAAGACTCAAAGAATCATTTTGAACTGAGTCAGAAACCAACTTATTCCACACTTGGCTGAGAAGAATACATCTAAAGAGATGTGGGATGCATTGAAGGGTTTGTATGAGGTAAAGAATGAGAACCGAAATACATATCTCCGAGATAAGCTCCATAGTACTAGGATGGCCAAGGGAGAGAGCGTGGCCTCCTACCTCACTCAGGTTGCATGGGTGAAGGACGAGTTGGCGGTTGTCGGAGAAGTTATTCCAGACTCATAGTTGGTTTGTATATCCCTCAAAGGCTTCACCAAGGAGTGGGAGGTTTTCATGAAGTGTGTGGTGGGGAGAGAGAAGATCCCTGACTGGAGCATATTGTGGGATGAATTTAGTACACAAAAGGATATCCAGGAGGGGTCTCAGAAGAAGGAATTGGATGGTGCAAATGACAAGAACATTGTTCTTATGGGAAAGAGAAATGGGAAGAAGAAGGACATAAGCAAGGTGAGGTGATTTTCATATCACAAGACTGGCCACTACACTAGTCATTGTCTAAACAAAAAGAAGAATAAGTAGGAACCATAGGTGTCAACATCAACATAGATTGTTGAGTTTGTTGAGAAATATGAGAAGGAGTTTTCTCTCATGACTGGTCCTGTGGGAAGTGGTTGCCTTGTGTTCGAGGAAATTGAAGTGTGGTTCCCGAATAATGGAGCTTCTCAACATATGACGGGAATGAGGTTAGTGCTCCTTAGTCTTTCAAAAACAGACTCAGACTGTGTTGCTGACAGTGGGGCCAACTCACAACTTGCAGTAAAGGGGGTTGGAAGTGTTATATTCCAACTAGAGTGGGGAGGTTTTCTTGAGGTTGTTAGGGTGTTGTATATTCCAAAGTTGATAGTTAATTTACGCTCAGTGTCAACTCTAGAGGTTGATGGATTTGGAGTGGCATTATACTATGGTTGGGTATTTTTATATCCAGGGAGAGCTACTCTAAACATAGCAGTGTTTCTTGGTGTTAGGTATGAGAGGATGTACAGGTTGTTGGGACGACCTGTGTTGGGGTCCAGTGTATTTCTGAATTCATATTCTGTGTCGGAGAGTGGGAAGGTGGCATGGGAGAGAGAGTTGATAGTGGGGACTCAGTCCTCTTCTGAGACTCTCAGAGGACTCAACATGCATGAGTCAACATAGATGGATGCTCAGGAGAGAGTGAATTATCCTAGGATCATGTCTTCAATTCATGGATCAGCAGAGGTAGCAATAGAGGCTTCTAGTGCAGTGGGAGTAGTGGCTTCTTTTTTAGAGGGGGCATATTCTTATAGTTGAGAGAGAGTAGCTACGACAACTGAATTGAAGACGGATTCTGGTGGTGATACTAGAATTTCTGGTGGTGATACTAGAAGTACCTCTCTCACTAATAGGGAGTGTTAGAATTAGTATCTCGGAGTTACTTCTACAATGGAGGTGCCCAACATGTGGAAGTGACTAAGCACACTTTCTCCCTAGTGACTTTATACTGTGTTTTTATAAAGTAACTTTATAAAGTGTTTTTATAAAGTTGGGTCTTTTTAATTTTTAAGTGTAAAAGTGAATTTATGATGTTATGGTCCACTTTAGTGACTTAAATGACCTTAAGGAATGATTAATTCATGATTGTTGATCTCATGAGGGAAAGATATAGTATTGACCATCAATCTCATTGGAATACCAAGTGTTAGGGAAGTTACACTTTCAAATTATATAAAGGAAGCTCGTGAGGGAGAGAGGGGTGCACTTGTTGAGGAGAGGTGGAGGGAAGTTGAAGGGGCATGATTCCCAAGAAGGTTTATTTTCTTGGATGGAAAGAGATTTAGCAGTGGAAGTTGGCACACATCCCTAGGAGAAGGATTGCAACGCACTTCAAGACAACTTCAACATTAAAGTGTATCAGTATCGTACAACAAGGATGTCATTCAATGAGTTTTGTTGGATTTCCAGCTACAACCATGCACACAAAGCTATGTTGATTTTAGGCACATATTTCTAGGTGTTAAATCAACTGTTAACAAGTTCGTACAGTGAGGTATTGTTATGTACCTCTTTTGGGCACAAAAAACGAGGTTTATTTATGTTGTTTATGACTGTAAAGTCCGTATAGTTTGTACTACAAGTCTAGTTTTGATTTTAGGCTGTGTTACTCAGGAAATAAGTGAAGTTATTTTCACTTATTGCTCAGATAGAGTGAGAGTATAGTTCATTAATGTTGAGTATTTACTGTTGTTGTACTCAAAATTTTCCCCTAAAGTTGAATAAAGAAATATTCTCCTCAATTTTTTCATTTTTCCTATGTTTTCTTCAAAAGGCATTGCCCATATTTTTATGTGCCAAATGGATAATTTTTTCTACTATTCAGTTATATCTTGTTGTTGGATTTTAGTTTCATATCTATGAATTTTTTTGTTTATGTTCATTAAGTACAATTTTGTAGTGGGTTTCAATGCTTTATTGTTGAAGCTTAATAGGAGGTTGAAATCAATGTATGTAATACTGAGTTTCTGAGCTATTTTCTACATTGTCGGCCTTGTTGGGAATCATACAACAAAGAAAAGATAGATGGGTTGTCGAGTTGTGAGAAATAGGAAACATATTTTAAGAGTTGCTTCTCTATACAAATATATGAGAGCATGTTTTGTGTCATTGGTAATTATTGCAAATACTAGCATTTCTTCCTTCCATATTAATGTAGTTTTTGGAAGCATTTATTATTTCAATATATAATGGGCACCATACACAATATATAAGTTAAAATTTGGTTGTAATTTATGTTTGTTGATTTATATTATTTTTTTGTTATATTTTTATAATAAAGCATAATCAAAATATCATTATTGGTTTATTTTCACTTTTTAAATATGGACAAATATTAATTTTGAAAAGAGTCTTATTTTTCATAAGACAAAGGAAAAAGTGATAGAAGAACATAAACATTTTACCTATGTTTATGTCATCATCATCATCATCATGTGTGTGTGTGTGTGTCGGGGGGGGTAGTAACCTAATCTATGAATATTCACTATCACAAAATAAAGTTATGTAAATGTGTGCTCTATGAACACATAAGAAAAAGGAAAAAGTGATAGAATAACATAAACATTTTACCTATGTTCTTGTCATCATCATGTGTGTGTGTGTGTGTCGGGGGTAGTACCCTAATGTATGAATATTCACTATCACAAAATAAAGTTATGTAAATGTGTGCTCTATGAACACCTTGTCTTCATATCTAACACAATATATCTATGGTAGTAAGATAGTAACAACAAACACGATCATTCTTATTTAATTAAGGACTCTCTGAGCTTTCAAAATATGTATTTAATAATAAAATCATTTGAGAATGAAAATTGGGTGGGTTAACTAGGAGATCACTTGAACTAACATGCACATTTATTTCTTTTAAATATCCTACCAACACCTTTAGTGATGTACCAAGAATTCAGTGATAAATACCATGAAATATTCTCATTACACTTTACTAATACCATTGGTTCTCCAATGCATGGATCCAAGCATCACTTTGCATATTAGGGAGTCCTTGGGGTGTACAATGAGGAAGCGATTATGAAAGCTTATCCATGTTGCCAGTCGATACCTTGTGATTAGTTTGGATTGGGGATAGAGTAATAATGACCATGTAAACCTTTGGAGGTAACATACACATTAGATTTATTATTTTTTGAGGTTTTAACCAAAATAATTCATTCATTTATTGCCTCATCATTTTTTCACATTGTGCAGTAAGTTTAATCTCCAATACACCACTAGCTACTCACACTTCTTGGTGTAAGGGATAGAACTCTTACATAATGCAAGAACACACTAATGATCATGGGTTTCAATGATATGCGAAAATATTTTGATGATACTGTTAGCACTAGGAGTCACCTTCAGATTGCATGGAAGGCAAGCCCAGTACCCATCAGGTTTATAAGTAAATGTAAAGGTGTTTAAAGGGTCAAATGGAAAAGGACTCAAATGATAATGTTCTAACTCAGATAATAGGGCTAGCATGCACCATCAATCAAGGTATTGGCTAAATTCAATCAGTAGTTTGGGAGTAATTATGAATAGAGGGAAGACTTGAATAAGAGAAATGTAGGGACTACTGTAATCATCAGGTCTACAAAAGCCTAAGGAGGAAAATTTCTTAACACAAGATCTTCTTGAAATGAGAAACTAAGGAATCTAAATAAACTTCATGATAACATAATGATCAAATATCCATCATAACATCACCACAATCATTCATGTGAATCATTCAAAACATGAACATTTAGCATTAGAAGAAAATAAGTTGAAAGAGAAATTGATTTCTATTAGTCAAAATGTCTTCAGTCCAGTACATCACTAGATCACAGTTACTTCATCAAAATATTACAGTCTAAGGGAGCCTTTCTCAACCATTCGAACCTACTAAAGAAATTGATCTATATATTTATAACAAAAGGGAGGCAACAACTTGAGGTACGAGTTGGCCTCCTTCCCTTGAAAAACTCTAAACATTTATTTGATTTAACAACTTATCTAACCACCTATGCTATAAAACAGGAAAATGTTGGTGACTAATCCAACTGAACTTCAAACTAATTTGATTCCCTTTTGCTACATAGCTCCTTGTTTTCCATGTGTCTTTCAAAGCATGTGGTTGTCTTCATGATGCCATATGATATTTATGCATACTTCTCCATCATCAATTAATCCAAAAGTTGTTAGTTTGGTCCTCCTAGAACCCTGGTGTTTGTTGGCAGCTTCCTTGGGTAGAGAATCTAGGTAACGCACTACAAGGAGAAAAGGTAGCTGCTGTAAGTAGTGCCACTGTGATGCATATGTGTATAGACTCTGCTCTATGTGCAATATTAGGTAGCAGACCTGTGTTGTGCCTGTGTGCAAACCTTTGCCCTTTGTGAAAAATTTAGTAGCGTCATTAGGTAGCACCACTTATGTTGCACCTGTTTGCCAACTCTGTTCTCTACCCAATATTAGGTAGCGCCGCTTACATTTCTCCTGTATGCAGGTTTGGGTAGCATTGCCAAAAACGCAATGCCTTCAATCTTGAACATGTGCAGAGAAATTTGTGTTCTTTCATGATGACAAAACCATTTTACTTAGGTGCCTTAACCGTACAATAGGTAGTGCCTTTTACCACTGGGGGAAGCTAGCACTTAGCAAAAAATCAAAATCTAGATAGCTGAATGCTTAGAAGCCTATATATATGGAAGAGATAATATTTCATATCAGTTAACCCTCCCAAAAGGGAGCCATCCTAAAAAATGGGGCTTACCTTTTACCAGCTATTTTGTCATTTCTACACTTAACCTCACACTCTTTCTGATAGAAATAGGATCTTCAATTGACACAACAAACTTCTTCTTCTTAGCATTGACAGGATTCTTTAGTGTAGTTGTGCCCTCCTTAGCTATTGGTTTTTCATTCTCAATGGCAGACTCAACCAACACCTGTAAATTTCTTTGGGCTACCTCATCTTGAAAATGCTTCAGCTCTGCCTTTAGCTTCTTGTTCTGAGATTGGAAGCCTTTGTTCTGCCTATAAAGATTCTATAGCTATCTATGAAGAGGTTGGGCCCTTCTTGCTGCAAACCTTTCCAAGTCAAGGGTGTGACTATAGCAATCCATAAGCTCTGTCAGACATGTCTTCCTTTTTCAAATGAGCCACCTCTTTTCTTGACTCTCTAAGTTTCCTGATAAGTCTCTTGAAGGTATGACTGTCAGGAGGAGTAGTGTTATGCACAGTATCAATAGGATTTTTCTCAGGATCCTCTTCCACTTGCATGGGAAGTGTCTTGTCTTACCTCATCAGGTTTCTTGGTGGCTTTGCTCTTACCTTTCTTCCTCTACACAGGAGTTTCTTTATTTATTATCACATGCTTCTCAAAGTCTTTCAAAGAGGTTTCATCTTTTCTCTCCAAAGATCTTTTAGTACCTTTACCTTTCCCTTTCTATATAGAGGCTTCTTGTTTTTCTTCCACAGGATTTTCTATACTTTTTCCCTTCTTCTTTTGAATAAGGGTTTCTAGTCAGGACTGCTCTTTGAAAACCTCCTTAGGAATTGATGACCTTGTGAAAGGTATTTTACCCTTGATTTTCACTGTTGGATGAGAAGAGGGAAAGAGAAGATTCTTCCCTCTCTTGGATGTAGCTTTGGTAGAAGAAGGCACCCCTTCGAACCCCGGTGGATAAGGTGGTGAAAAACCTCTGTGTGGAGAAGGACAAACTTCCTCCTCATCTTCTATGACATGCTTGTTGATCTCTGAAACTTGAACAGGGGCTCTGCCCTTTCTCTTCTTACTGGTCCCTGATTTATTAGCACTGGTGGATGACAAAGGACTTGCCTTCTGTGATTGAGGATTTGGTGCTAGATCCAACTTGAAATAAGAGGTAACAACAAAATGATCCCATGAAATCTCTTTCTTACCCAATTCCTCAGAGACTACCATTCTGATTAATCCATAGTGGAAAAGGATAGAATCCACATCTTTAGATTTGACTTGTATCATGTCTAACATCTCACCTATACTCATCAACAAGTAATAGGGAATATTCATCTCAACCTTACTAGTAAAATGTAGCAACAACCTTATATGGTACTGGTACAATGTGTTAAATATCCCTTCRCAGGTAAAATATCTCTGTATGATCTTCAATAATCTGTCAAATTGTTCAATCAATTGACTCCTTGGCATACTTTTGGACAAATCAYTGGCTTGATATTCAGGTTTAAAAAGATATTTTGCATAGGCTGAACTCAAAGCCATGGCTTTGAACGACTTTTCACCTGTAATGGGGATCCCTGTTGTAGCTGAGATAGAGGCTTCAGTCACCTTAAACTCCAAACCCCCAACCTTGGTTTTCCTACCATCAAACTGTAATGAAAATTTTCTTGCTACCTTTGGATGGCCTCTCTGCATGTTCTGACAGAAAGAGAAGCACCCTACTCTTTGAAAGGCCTCTCTTTCCATGGGATCTGTATAAAAAATATGCATGTCCACCAGTTTTGTCTTAACCACCTTGCCATGTTTGTGTGTCTTCCTCAATTGAGGAGTCTCCATGGCTCAGAATGAGGGATTTTAAAAGGATTAAGGGATGGTAATGACCAGGAAGACTTTGAATCAAGCTTCAAATATATAAGGCTGACCCTTTTAGATAGACTGATGCTAGTAAGCCAAGATCAACTTTAGGAATTATACCCTTTGGCTTGTATAGATATTCTGGAGAGTAAACAGTGAGGGGAAATCTGAAATTGGCTCTTTGCAATGAGTAAAAAATTCTAAACTCCAATTATGAAAGAAAGCAAGGGAGGCAAAGAGGGTTTAAGCAGCACCTCTGGGTAGCGCAACACATACACAGAGGATAGGCTATTTACAGGCTTGCGATTTCAATGGCTAAGGCATGAAGCAATAAACTGATTTAGACACAGGCAATGAAGATACAGGTCTGAAAAAGAAAGAAAAAAAGTCTATCATGCAAAGACAAGTTCCTTATGACTGTGCAAACTTGGAAAACCAAAATCTAAGTGCAAATTTCTTGTGAAAATTAATATGCAGAGGGGGAAAACACGGGATACCTGTGGAGTAGACACCTGTTGGAATCTTCAATGAAATCTCAGGATGAGATTGGAAAATTTTGGCCCCCGAACCCACTTCAGTTTAAAACTTGGTTTCCTTGATGTCACCTGATCATAACTTGTGAGTTTGCACAACACATAACTATTGAGCCTTTCAAAATTATAAATCGTTACCAGGGATCGTAAATGAAAGATATGGAAATCATATTTAACTAACTACTAGCACTGGAAACAAGGGACATGACATCATTTGTGGTAATCATGACTTGAGGTGGGAGCTTGATGAACTAGATAGGCACTACGGAATTGTCTGATGAGTAGGCAACGTTTCCAATTCAAAAAATGATTAGATAGGTAAGCAAGGATGATGAGGCATGCTTATGAGGTCATGAGTGAGGAGAGAGGTGTGTCACATTAGTCTAATCATGGGAGGGATCAACCTAGGGACAATTCATGAAAGGGATCAAAAAATAATCCATGAGCTAAAATGGTTCAATGATCAAAAACCAATTTGACGGTCAAACTAGAGCTAAGACTCAAAAATTTAATCATCTAAGGGGTCCTACCAAACATAAACTAATAAAGGGATGAAACTTTAACAAAAAATTAAAATCTAAGGCTTAAAAGGAATGAAAACAAACTAAAATACCCAAGGTAATTTAGTGTGATAAGACTGGCTTCACAGGGGATGGCATGCCCCCTGCGGGCTGCCAAGAATGAGTAGATACAATGCCTTATCCTAGGGCTATGGGGTTGGTTATTGAAACAAAAAATAAAAAGAGAATTATATTTACAATGACATGAAGAGCCACTCAAGGCTCAAACAAAGTACTTTTTTCAGGAAATTCCCATTGACAGGGCCACCAAAAACCTCTTTATTCTCCATATTCTGCAACTTGAAAGTGTTATTAGAGAATACCTTAGATATTTTGAAAGGACCAATCCATAAAGCTTCAAATTTACCATGCTTGCCTTTATCTTGCTTTGGTGCGTCCCACTTGAGCACCAGATCGCCCAATTGAAAATCCTCTTTGTTCACCTTTTTGTCGAAAGCCTGCTTGATCTTTAGTTGATGGTCAGATGCTTTGTCTACAAGTTGCTCCTGAGTATGTTGCACTTTAACCAGCTACTGAATCCTTCTAGTCATATGATCAGGTTCCCCTTGATAATCTTGGAAGAATTTTTCCACAGGTAAAGAAAGATGAGAAGGAAAAATTGCCTCAACTCCATACACCAGTTAGAAAGGGAAAAGTCCCAAGGACCTTTTCACTGTCACTCTATCAGCCCATAGAGAAAATTTGAGTTTCAAATCCCATTCCTTTTTGTTATCCTCTAACAATTTTTTAATGATCTTTAAAATTCTTTTGTTTGAGGATTCTGCAAGCCCGTTTCCCTGAGGATAGTAAGGGGTGGAATGAATCAAAGTGATTCCAAACTATTCACATAATTGAATCAATGGTTCAGCCTTAAATGATGTAGCATTATCTGTGACGATTCTGTCAGGACACCCAAACCTTTATATGATGTCTTCTAGGAAATCAGAGATCATTTTGTGTGAATCATTCCTTGTGGGAATAGCTTCAATCCATTTAGTAAAGTAATTTGTAGCAGTCAAGATCCATCGATGTTGAAAACTAGAAGTGGGATGGATTTCCCCGATAAAATCTAGGCCCCACGGCTGGAAAGGTCCTGAAGATGCCATAGGATTTAATGGAAAAGACTTAAGCTATTGTTTTCTGGAGGACTTCTGACACATAGCACAGGCTCTGATCTTAGCACAAACATCAGTGAACAAACTAGGCCAGAATTACCCATCCCTGAGGATCTTGTATGTCGTGGTTCTCCAATAATGATGCCCTCCACATAAATGGTCATGGAAATCATACATGATCTTTTGGGCTTCTTGGCGGTCTAAGCATATCAAAAGAACTCCTAATGGATCTTTCCAATACAAAAATTGATCAACAAGGCAATAATTTATTGATTTGAGTTTTAAGGCTCTCAACTTGTTCTTTTCCATACCACTTGGAGGCTGTAAATTTTGCAAAAAAAATATAATGTCTTTGTACCAGCTGCAATTTTTCAATGCAGAGATGATTTGAGGACCTTTATCAGTTATCTTATCCTGATGATTTTTTGAAAATAAGTGGATGAAATTCACCCCCAATGATGAGAAATTTGATTCATCCAAGAGCTTTGCTAAACCCTGGCTTTTAACCAATTTTGTGGGCTTAATATCCAAATCAAATTCAAGTAGTTTATCAATCCACTTGCTTCTTTTTTCGTCTATATCAGGCTGAATAAGAATTTCTTTTACAATAACTGATGGGACATAAGCAATAACTCTTGAATGTAGGACATAAACTCTGAAGGACTTAAGAGCTTTAACCAATGCATAGGCTTATTTGTCCATGATGTCATATTTTAGTTCAGCATCTCTCATAAGAGGATTGAGTCAAGTGTGGGGATGGGGATGCGTCACCTAGGTAGTGAATATTAGTATCAGCTTCTGCCTCCTCTTCTTCTTCATCAGTAACCAAATTGTTTTGTAAAGGAGCGTGTACCCTCTAATCATCTCTTTCTCTGTTTCTGGGATCTCTGGAAAATATTTGGGGAGCATTATTTGGTATCCTATAGTTACCTATGTTATCATTGTTTTGAGCATTTCTATATGTTTGTTTCCCTTCTGATTTTAATTTCTCAATTTCAGTGGAAAGATATTTTACTAATTTGGTCAGCTCATCTACTTGAGAATGGATAATGGAGGAATTAGAAGTTGAAGCTTCAACTCTGTTTTTTCTTCTATCCCTATCAGATTTTCCCCTGAGCTTATATGATGCCAATATGTTGGATTATACCTCTAAGACAACATATTTCATATGAAATAAGGAAGGTGACCTTCTTTCTCTCAAAAGGAGATAGAATTCACAATCAAATGCACTGGCATAAGTGATTTTTGCAGAAGTTTCAGTGGGATTTTTTTGTACATTTTGTTAAATATTTTAGAAAAGTCAGAGACAGACTCTCCTTCTTTCCTTTTTAAAGATCAAATTCGGTGATGTAGTACAAAAATTATTTTTTGTCCCCCCAATGACTCAAGAAGGCTTCATCCAATGCTTCAATACCAGTAATGGATCTAGGGGCCAAACCCCTAAACCACTTCCTAACCTCACCAAAAAGGCTTTGGACGAAAACCCTCATCCACACATCCTCATTTTCAATATTTCGGTTATCTGCATAGCTATAGAATGAAGCAAGATGTTCCTCAACTGTTATATCTTCTTCTCTAGTAAAATTGGACATGTATTTCAAATAATCTCCAGGGGGAAGAGCATTCACTGGTTGAGGTAAGACTAGAGGAGCGTATCTTTCATCCACTATGATATCCATCCTATTTGAAGGGGGGTTAACAACTTCCATTTGATTTTGGATTCTTGGTGGACAAGAAGGAGAAGGAAACTTGATTGTGTGCAGAGTTGGAGAATAAGGAACAAATGAAGGGGGGGTTTCAGGTTTCACAATAGAAGGTTGAGTCTTGGAAGAAGATAGTAAGGTCTGGAAAGGGGATTAATTTCCTACTTCTTTGATAACAAAAGTTTTAATAGAAAGAGGTGTATCAAATCCTAAAGTAGGGAAATCTTCAAAAATATCAAAACTGAAACACTTCTCAATGTCAGGGGAAGAAAATATGTCAATTTTTTCTTCTTTCAATTCAGTTTCAAAGGAAGAGTATTCAACAGGAAACTCTTCAAAATCAAGTTTTTCAGATACTTCAGCAGAAGTTAAAGAAATCTTACTAGATAAAACAACTGGAGTATCAAGAGTAGAATCAGGCAACTGACCAGAAACACTTGTAGCAACAACAATTTTTTTTTTCAGATAAGCTTTTCCCTTCTTGATTATTTTCTCTGGGTCAGCCTAAGATGCAACCAAAGGTAGTTGTGGATTTGATCTCGTATGTCTACCTTTAGGTGCCAGAGATGAAACAATGGAGTCTCCAGGTGCAGGCTACAATATTCAAAATACTGAGTTCTAATGCACCTTTAGGACTAGTATACTGTGTCGTTTAATCCCATGGAAAAGTCTTCAAATTGTTCCCCGACAATGGTGCCAAGAATGTTATCACTAGGAGTCACCTTTAGATTGCATGGAAGGAAAGACCAGTACCTATCAAGTTTATAAGTGAATGTAAAGGTGTTTAAAGGGTCAAATGGAAAAGGACTCGAATGATAATGTTCTAACTTAGATAATAGGGCTAGCATGCACCAAAAATCAAGGTCTTGGCTAACTTCAATCAATAGTTTGGGAGTAAGTATGAATAGAGGGAATACTTGAATAGGATAAGTGTAGGGACTACTATAAACATCAGGTATACAAAAACATAAGAAGGAAAGTTTCTTAACACAAGATCTTCTTGAACTGAGAAACTAAGGAAGCTAAATAAACATCATGATAACACAATGATCAAACATCCATCATAAAATCACCACAATCATTCATGTGAATCATTCAAAACATGAACATTTAGCATCAGAAGAAAATAAGATGAAAGAGAAGATGATTTAGATTAGTCAAAATGTCTTAAGTCCAGTACATCACTAGATCACAGTTACTTCATCAAAATATTACAGTCTAAGGGATCCTTGCTCAAACATCCAAACCTACTAAAGAAATTGATCTATATATTTATAACAAAAGGGAGGCAACAACTGGAGGTATGAGATGGCTTCCTTCCCTTGAAAAACTCTAAACATTTATTTGATTTAACAACTTATGTAACCACCTATGCTATAAAATAGGAAAATGTTGGTGACTAATCCAACTGAACTTCAAACTGATTTGATTCCCTTTTGTTGTGCATATCCTTGTTTTCCATTTGTCTTTTAAAGCATGTGGTTGTCTTCATGATTCCATTTGTTGTTTCTACATCCTTCTCCATCATCAATTAATCCAAAAGTTGTTAGCTTGGTCCTCCTAGATCCTTGTTGTTTGTTGGCAGCTTCCTTGGGTAGAAAATCTGGGTAGCACACTACAAGGAGAAAAGGTAGCACTTGTAAGTAGTGCCACTGTGCTACATATGTGTACAGACTTTGATCTCTGTGCAATATTAGGTAGCACCTGTAGGTAGTTCCCCTATGTTGCGCCTGTGTGAAAACCTTTTCCCTCTGTGAAATATTCGATAGTGTCATTAGGTAGTGCCACTTACGCTGTGCCTGTATGCCAACTTTGTTCTCTACCCAATATTAGGTAGCACCATTAGGTAGTGGAACTTACGTTGCGCTTGTATGCAGGTTTGGGTAGCATTTCCAAAAATGCAGTGCCTTAAATCTTGGACATGTGTAGAGCAATTTGTGTTCTTTCATGATGACAAAACCATTTTACTTAGGTTCCTTGACCATACAATAGGTAGTGCCTTTTACCACTGGGGGAAGCTAGCACTTAGAAAAAACTCAAAATCTAGATAGCTAAATGCTTAGAAGCCTATATAGATGGCAGCGATAATATTTTCATATCAGTTAACCCTCCCAAAAAGGAACCATCCTAAAAAATGGGGCTTACCTTTTACCATCTATTTTGTCATTTAGACACTTAACCTCACACTCCTTATGATAGAAAGAGGATCTTTAATTGACACAACAAACTTCTTCTTCTTAGCATTGGCAAGATTCTTCAGTGTAGTTGTACTCTCCTTAGTTGTTGGTTTGTCATTCTCAATGGTAGCTTCAACCAACACCTGTAAATTTCTTTGGGCTACCTCATCTTGAAAATGCTTCATATCTTCCTTTAGCTTCCTGTTCTGAGATTGGAAGCCTTTGTTCTACCTGTAAAGGTTTGTTAGTTGTCTATGAAGGGGATGGGCCCTTCTTGCTGCAAACCTTTCCAAGTAAAGGGTGTGAATATAGCCATCCATAAGCTCTGTCATCTTGGCTCTGTCAGGCATGGCTTCCTTTTTCAATTGAGCCACCTCTTTTCTTGACTCTCTAAGTTTCCTGATAAGTCTCTTGAAGGTCTAATTGTCAGGAGGAGTATTGTTATGCACAATCTCAATAGGATTTTTCTCAGGCTCTTCTTCCATCTGCATGGGAAGTGTGTTGTCTTACCTCATCAAGTTTCTTGGTGGCTTTGCTCTTACCTTTCGTCCTCTACACAGGAGTTTCTTCATTTCTTATCACAGGCTTCTCAAAGTCTTTCACAGGGGTTTCATCTTTTCTCTCCAAAGATCTTTTAGTACAATTACCTTTCCCTTTCTATACAGAGGCTTCTTATTTTTCTTCCAGAGGATTTTCTATACTTTTTCCCTTATTCTTTTGAATAGGGGTTTTTGGTAAGGACTGCTCTTTGAAAACCTCCTTAGGAATTGATGACCTTGTGAAAGGTCTTTTACCCTTGATTTTGACAATTGGAGGAGAAGAGGGAAAGAAAATATTATTCCCTCTCTTGGATGTAGCTTTAGTAAAAGAAGGCACCTCTTCTAACCCTGGTGGAGGAGGTGGTGAAAAATCTATGTGTGGAGAAGGAAAAACTTCCTCCTTAGCTTCTATGACCTTCTTGTTGATCTTTGAAACTTGAATAGGGGCTCTGCCCTTTCTCTTCCTATTGGTCCCTGCTTTAGTAGCACTAGTGGGTGACAAAGGACTAGCCTTCTGTGATTGAAAAGTTGGTGTTAGATCCAACTTGAAATGAAAGGTAACAATATATTTCTTACCCAATTCCTCAGAGACTAGCATTCTGATTAATCCAGAGTGGAAAAGGATAGAATCCACATCTTTAGATTTGGCTTGTATCCTATCTGACATCTTAACTATACTCCTCAACAAGTAATAGGGAATATTTGTCTCAACCTTATCAGTAAAATGTAGCAACAACCTTATATGGTACCGGTACAATGTGTTAAATCTCCCTTCACAGGTAAAATATATCTGTATGATCTTCAATAATCTGTAAAATTGTTCAATCAATTGACTGATTGGCATACTTTTGGAAAAATCATTGGCTTGATATTCATGTTTAAAAAGATCTTTTGCATAGGCTGAAATCAAAGCCATGGCTTTGAACCACTTTTCACCTATAATGGGGATCCCTGTTACAGCTGAGATAGAGGCTTCAAATCCCCGACCTTGGTTTTCCTTCCATCAAACTATAATGAAAACTTTCTTGCCACCTCTGGATGGCCTCTCTGCATGTTCTGACAAAAAGATAGGCACTTTACTCTTTGAAAGGCCTCTCTTGCCATGGGATCTATATCAAAAAGATGCATGTCCACCGGTTTTGTCCTAACCACCTTGTCACCTTTGTGTGTCTTCCTTGATTGAGGAGTCTCCATGGCTCGAAATGAGGGATTTTAAGAGGCTGAAGGGATGGTAATGACAAGGAAGACTTTTAATTGAGTTTCAAATATATAAGGCTGACCCTTTTAGATAGACTGATGCTAGTAAGCCAAGCTCGACTTTAGGAATTATACCCTTAGGCTTGTACAAATATTCTGGAGTGTAAATAGTGAGGGGCAATCCAAAATTGGCTCTTTGCAACAAGTAAAAAATGCTAAACTCCAATGATGAAAGGAAGCAAGGGAGGCAAAGAGGGTTTAAGCAGGGCCTCTGGGTAGCACAATGCATACACAGAGGATAGGTTATTTACAGGCTTGTGATTTCAATGGCTAAGGTAGGAAGCAATAAACTGATTTAGACATAGGAAATGAAGATACAGTTCTAAAAAAGAAAGAAGACAAGGCTATCATGCAAATACGAGTCCCTTATGACTGTGAAAACTTGGCAAACCAAAACCCAAGCACAAATTTCTTGTGAAAATTAATATGTAGAGGGGGGAAACAGGGGATACCTGTGGAGTAGACACATGTTGGAATATTCAATGAATTCTCAGGATGAGATTGCGAAAACTTCATCCCTTGAACCCACTTCAGTCTCAAACTTGGTTGCCTTGTTGTCACCTAATCAGAACTTGTGTTTTTGCGTAGCACATCACTGTTGATCCTTTCAAAATTATAAACTATTACCAAGGCTTGTAAATGCAATATATGTAAAGCATATTTAACTAATTGTTGGCACTGGAAACAAGGGACATGAAATCAGTCTTGGCACTCATGACTTGAGGTGGGAGCTTGATGAACTGGATAGGCACTATGGAACTGCTTGATGAGTAGGCAACGTTTCCAATTCAAAAAATGATTAGATAGGTAAGAGAGGATGATGAGGCATGCTTATGAGGTCATGAGTGAGGAGAGAGGTGTGTCACATCAGTCTAATCATGGGAGGGATCGACCTAGGGACAATTCATGAAAGGGACCAAAAAATAAGCCATGAGCTAAAATGGTTCAAGGATTAAAAACCAATTTGAGGGTCAAACTAGAGCTAAGACTCAAAACTTTAATCATATAAGGGATCCTACCAAACATAAACTAATAAAGGGATGAAAATTTAATATAAAATTAAAATCTAAGGCTTAAAAAGAATGAAAACAAACTAAAAGGCCCAAGGCAATTTAGTGTGATAAGATTGGCTCCACAGGGGATGGCATGCCCCGTGCAGGCTGCAAAGAATGAGTAGATACAGTGCCTTATCCTAGGGCTATGGGGTCAATTATTGAAAGAAAAAATAAAAAGAGAATTATATTTACAATGACATGAAGAGCCACTCAAGGCTCAAGAAAAGTACTTTTTCAGGAAATGCCCATTGACAGGGCCACCAAAAACCTCTTCATTCTCCATATTCTGCAACTTGAAAGTGTTATTAGAGAATACCTTAGATATTTTGAAAGGACCGATCCATAAAGCTTCAAATTTACTGTGCTTTCCTTTATCTTTATTTGGTGTATCCCACTTGAGCACCAGATCGCCCAATTGAAAATCCTCTTTGTTCACCTTTTTGTCGAAATCCTGCTTGATCTTCAGTTGATGGTTGGATGCTTTGTCTACAAGATGCTCCTGGGTCTGCTGCACTTCAACCAGCTGTTGAATCCTTCTAATCATATGATTAGGTTCCCCTTGAGAATATTGGAAGAATTTTTCCACAGGTAAAGCAAGTTGAGAAGGAAAATTGCCTCAACTCCATACACTAGCTGGAAAGGGGAAAGTCCCAAGCACCTTTTCACTGTCACTCTATCATCCCATAGAGAAAATTTGAGTTTCGAATCCCATGCTTTTCTGTTATCCTATAACATCGTTTTAATGATCTTTATAATGCTTTTGTTTGAGGATTTTGCGAGCCCATTTCCTTGAGGATAGTAAGGGGTGGAATGAATCAAAGTGATCCCAAACTGTTTACGAAACTGAATCAATGGTTCAACCTTGAATGATGCAACATTATTTGTGACGATTCTGTCAGGACACCCAAACCTTGCTATGATGTCTTCCAGGAAACCAATGATCATTTTCTGCGAAGCATTCCTTGTGGGAATAACTTCAATCCATTTAGTAAAGTAATCTGTAGCAGTCAAGATCCATCGATGTTGAAAACTAGAAGTGGGATGGATTTCCCTGATAAAATCTAGGCCCTACGACTGGAAAGGTCCTGAAGATGCCATAGGATTTAATGGAAAAGACTTAAGTTGATGCTTTCTGGAGAACTTCTGACACATAGCACAGGCTTTGATCTTAAAACAAACATTAGTGAACAAACTGGGCCAGAATTACCCAACCCTGAGGATCTTGTATGTCGTGGTACTCCAATAATGATGCCCTCCACATAAATGGTCATGGAAATCATACATTATCTTTTGGGCTTCTTGGCGGTCTAAGCATATCAAAAGAACTCCTAATGGATCCTTCCAATACAAAACTTGATCAACAAGGAAATAATTTATTGATTTGAGTTTTAAGGCTCTCACCTTGTTCTTTTCCATACCACTTGGAGGCTGTAAATTTTGCAAAAAAAATATAATGTCTTTGTACCAGCTACAATTTTCCGATGCATAGATGATTTGAGGACCTTTATTAGTTATCTTAGCCTGCTAATTTTATGAACATGAGTGGATGAAATTCACCCCCAATGTTGAGTAATTTGATTCATCCAAGATCTTGGCTAAACTCTGGCCTTTAACCAATTTTGTGGGCTTAATCTCCAAATCAAATTCAAGTAGTTTAGCAATCCACTTGATTCTTTTTCCATCTATATCAGGCTGAATAATAATTTCTTTTATAGTAGTTGATGGGACATAGGCAATAACTCTTGAATGCAGGACATAAACTCCGAAGGAATTAAGAGATTTAGCCAATCCATAGGCTTGTTTGTCCATGATGTCATATTTTAGTTCAGCATCTCTCAATGCCCTACTAAAAAAGGCAATGGGTTTCTCTAAGCCTTCAACATTCTTCTGCAATAGGACTGTTGCTACTGTATCAAAAGAGGCAAAATAAAAAATAACAAATTCCTTGGAGTAGTCGGGGCTGGCAAGAAATGGGGCTTTAGTAAAGGCTTTCTTTATTTGATCAAAAGAATCACGAAATTCAATAGTCCATTTTATTTCACTATCCTTCCTCAGCATGGCTATGATATACTTAACCAACTCAACAAACTTTGACACAAATCTTCTCAAAAAATTGATTTTTCCTAGAAAAGATTGTACCTCTTTTTTAGATCTAGGAAGTGACAATGTTTGTATAGCATCAACCCTGTTGGAATAAATCCTTACCCCTTTAGCTGACACAATATGCCCCAATAATTTTCCTTCTTTCTTGGCAAACAATGATTTTTTTGGATTCAAAGAGAGGCCAATTTTTTTGCATTTCAAGAAAACCTTTCTTAAATGATCACAGTGTTATTTATCAGACTGAGAATAAACTGTTATGTCATCCAAATAGATAACAACAAACTTATCCTTTTCTAAAATAAATTCTATGTCCATATCTCGTCGAAAAGTTTTCCCTGCATTCACCAAACCAAAGGGCATCTTGGCATACATAAATGCACCCCAAGGAGTGGTAAAGGTCATCTTCTCACTATCTTTTGGAAGAATAGAGACCTGACTGTATCCAGAAAATCCATCTACCATATACATCATGGCTTCTCCTGTCACCTTCTGTAATATGTGCTCCATCTTGGGTAAAGGGTAATTATCCTTCTTTGAGCTTCTTTTCAAATTTCAGAAATCCACACAAAGTCTGATTTCTCCACTATTTTTTCTTACTAGGACCAAATTGGCTACCCATTCATAATACCTCAAAGGAATGATAATTTTTGCATCTAAAAGCTTCTTAACTTCTTTCTCCATGACAGGCAACAACATAGGATTGATTTGCCTCAAATTTTTTTCTGAATGGTTTTGTGTTTTCTTTTAATGGGATATTGTGCTCTATTATGCTTGTGTCATAAGTTATGAGATCTTTATAAATCCAAGTGAATACATCAGCAAATTATTTCAACAACTTATTATTCTACCCTTTTCTCTTCTTATAGGTTACTTGACAATTTGACATATTTTGGATCATTTTCAGTGCCCACATTGCACTCAATTATATCTACATCATTAGTGGATACCCTCCCTTTCAATGCCACATCATTCCCATCAAATAATGTTTCCAAAGGAACCAGTCCCTTTGGTATATGATTAATAGGAAGCTGAACAATATGATGATTAACAATTTTATTGAGGAAAACATTAGCATGAGGAGTGACTTCTGAATCATGATCCTGATCAATGTGTAATGCAGAAAATTCATCAACAGTCTCAAGAAAATTTTTAAGTTCTAAATCATCTACGAACACCTTCCAATATTTTACATTGTCTGGTATAGAAGGCCTGTATTTGACTTCTACACCAAAGTTGATTTTTGGTGGTATAGAAATTCTGAAGTTTCTTGTTGATACATCCAAAAAATAATCCATGGTATTCTCTTCTCTAGGAATGAATGATATATTAAAAGTAGAGAAAAAACTGTCCACCAAATCCCACACTTCATTTCTGTAAGATCTAAGCCTAGGATGCTTTGTTTGATAAAGAATTTTAATCTGATGAACTATCAATTCAGCATCCCCAAATACTGATAGCTCTTCTATCCCCATGTCTTTATCTGCCCTCAACCACAAGACAAGAGCCTCATACTCTGCCACATTATTAGTAGTCTAAAATTCTAGTTTATATGAGAAAGATATAGTTTCTTGAGTTGGTGAGACAAAGATCAGCCCTTGACCACCACCTTCCTTGGAAGAGGCTCCATCAAAGAACATCTTCTAGACAAAATATGTTAGAAAAGGCTCCTCATAAAAGTTGAAGGACTATTTTGTGATTTCTAAAGGGGCTTCGGGAGAATTAGTGCACTACAAAATACTAGATCCTGTTGATTAAGGTTGGTTGTCATTGATGTCAACCCTTGAAGAAATCCCCATAGAACAAAGGCTTGGGTAATGGACCCAATATTGTTTGATGTAAATATGACTCATTATTGATTTTTCATGGTTGGTAAGAAGTAAATATGGATGAACTCCAAAGTGGTCCCCTTATGGTGAAATCCCTCACAGGAAGACGCTTTGTGGAGTAAGAGAACCCATGATTAATTGTGGAATAATGAGATGAAGGAAAGTGATTTTTT
>ML786132.1:73829-91877 GCA_009831015.1 Picea engelmannii
TATGGGTGAGTTAACTGAAACTCCCGGCCTTGCATGGCCGAGGGTTCGTCCAAGTACCTAGCTCCTTCTAGTCTATAAAAGAAGGGGTAGGGGTACCATTTGGAAAGAGGAAAAATATAGCAAATAAACTCGGCCCATTTATGTATTCCATTGTCCCAACCCTTTAGCCTTTCCTAATGCCAAAGGAGATTTAAAGAAAAGAAGTTGAAGGACAGAAGAAGAGGATCCCAGGATCAGATTCAAGGAACGGTGGCCGGTCTCAACTTTTGTAAGTTGACTCATTTTAAGTAATAAAGAGAATGCTTTTCCCATCCCAATTCATGAACATTTTATGGTTTGATTAGTTTATGTTTGATTTCTAACCCGTTAGTATATAAGTAGCATGCATGCATGGTTGTTGCTCGTCTTGAATGCAGGTCAACTTTGGAAGGAGCATTGCGAACAAATAATCAAGCACAATGGAGGATCGACATCAAACGTCGGTAACGAGGTAGGTTGATCTTTCCATGCATTTACTAAGAAAAGGGGATTTAAATCTAGGGATGAAGGTAGAGAGTAATTTCTATTCGGTCATATCTGCATGCAAAGTTTGAAATTTATTTGCTAGTCTGTAGGGTGTTTTTCCCCAACAACAGAATTGGCGACCATATTGGGGAGATTAACTCTTTAGGGTTCCTAGAATTTTATTTAGTTTTTGGGTAGTTTAAAGACTAGTTTTTATTGCCTGTTTTTTCTTTTCGTTTCTATAAAGTCTGAGCTAGCAGGGAGTCTAGTTTTCCATACCAGCTTTCCCTGACTTTTTCTTGACTATGTTTGTCGGGACCCACAGAGGTACACACAGCCTACTCAAGGCCTTCACGCGTGTACTCGCGCCCTATCCTCTTACAGCTCGCGTGTGAACGCTAGCTGTAGAGGTAGCAGTAGCGTGTAGGATTTCAGACAACCTTAGAGGCAGTCCTCCTCTTCCCTGTCAGAATCACATATTATCAGGGGGTTTTCTGGAATTCTGTCTGAGTCTTTTTTGCTAACAGTCCAATCTCAAATTGTTTTTTCCTTATTATTTTTTTTCCTTACATTATTTGTTTTTCTGTTAGAAAGAGTATCCAAGCCTTCAAGGGATCCTGGTTATCAATATCAGTGGTCTCTTCCTGGTTTGTTCTGTCTGTTTTTATTTTCTCTTAGAGTTTATATATACACGCGACCTGTATAAGGTCAGCCCGCATGTACACACCCTCTATCTTTGTTCAGCACGCATTCGCACGCATGTTGTTTGAGTAACAATCACGTGCTTGTATAGGCTACTTTTTGTTAAGGGTGAGGCATTCATCCTCTCCTTTGATAAGAAGTATTCCTCTCAGGTGTTTGAATCTATGTTTGAATAGTCAGTAGCTTAGGATTATTTTTACCTTTAGCTTGCTTTTTCCCATTTAAAACGTTGTTAGAAAAATATAAAAAAATTTTACAGTTTTTAGACAAGCGTGAGAGTCATTTTTTTTACAATTGCTATTGTGTGATTTTTTAATTTGATTCTTTGCGATCTGCGCTTTAAGCTAGAATTTTTTTTCTTGGTTTTTTGCTTGTTGGTATTTTCCCTTTCTTGCTTTATTAGCACTTAAATAAATAAAAAAATATCTTTTCATTTTCTTCTTTGGTTGAAGAGTGTGTTTCTGCATCATTATCTAGGGAAAAGTCTTTTATTTCATAAGTTTTTTCAATTCACTTAGATCATAAGTAGCTCGTAGTCGAGTGAAATTCCTTTGAGTTTGCTGTCCAAAATCTTAGAAAAGTTTTAAAATCTTTCTTTTGAAAAGTTGTTGAAATTTTGCATTCAGTAAAAGTTTTGTTTCTAGATTTTTTATTCATTTTTCGCTTTCATATTTTACACATCATCATTTTAACCCTCATACCCCTTGACGTAAGCCAAATCCATAAAATTAATGCTAAATTTAAAATCTACTAGACTTTTATGTTTGTAGGGTTCACAAACTAGTTCAGGACTAGGGCCTTGGATTAGGTTGGAGAGGAAACTCTTCAGTTTAATCAAACATTGGAGTCTGAGATAGGGAGTGTCTAAGTCTAGTTTCATGGAAGTTATCCGAGACCCCCCTCTAACACAAGGGATAAACACGAGGTCGCGTGCAGAAAGGTAGTGGAGATAACCCCTCCAAAGTCGGACCAATCGTAGTGGAGAACACATATAGAGGGCTTGTTTTGGGATTTCTTCATTTTCATTTTCCACGAGGCTTCGTGGGTCTCGAATCCATTCAAGGTCCTTAGTTTTATTCCAGAACATTTTCTATCGATACCCTTGACAGGTTTCGGGCTCAATACCCTGCTCATTGTGGTCTACCCGACTTTCGACTGTACCTGCCTGGTGACTGTTCGCGTGCTGGCAACCTAGTTGTCAATCTTTGTTAGGGACATACACAGGTGACTGTGGGGGTATACCACGGTACCTAGGATAGACATCGAGCCATGCTTTACAGAGTATACCCGAAGGGTGCTTCCATGTTCGAGTTGCACTTGCACCAGTAAGTTGCTCTAGTGTTGGTTGTTGTAACTCTTCTTCCAATTAATTTAGTGTTTGCTTGTCTTATCTTCTAGGGACTTTTTTCTTAGTGTGTGTTACTTTTGAGAATTTAGACTACCTTAGAGTGTCTTGGATATTATCACATAGTGGAGGATCCCGAGCTCCGTCGGTCATGAAGGCTTCTTGGCCTGCCACCGGTTACACTGGAGCCACCCCCGCCACCATTAAGGTGGAAGCTATACCAAGAAGGATCTTTTGAAGCGACTAGGTTACAAACCATTGTGGTCGAACAACCCCCAGAGGAATTGACCATATTGAACCTTGAAGTAACCGCTCTTGGCTCGGTTGAAACCTCAACCACTGATCTCTCGACACCTTTCATTGTACCAATTCAATTTTACGAGCGTTGGACAGTGTCACACACAGCAATGGAAACAAATGTTGTTACTCCTTATGGGAATTCTTCAATTCCCACCACGGTTGTCACCACAGGAGAATAATCTTCTAACCTACCATCATCGGTCTGAGCCACCATGGTCTCGACTACAATTACTTCACACAGTGGTCCGAACCCATCTTTGGCGGTGGCCACAACCCCTTTCACACCTAGTGCGACAGGCCCTCCATTCTCATACGGTATTCCTAGTTTAGGTACAAGTCATGTACTATCCTACTCCACTTTACAAACTTTGGGTTTGGGGGCAGGGAGCTCTACCACTCCTTTGCAAGGTCACTTGGGGGGCACTCCTGTCCCTTTTAACGCTTTGCCTTACACAGGAGGTCATATCCCTCCTTCGTCCCCGTCACTCGATGGTTCGCATCAGCAATCTGTCGGGCAACCTACACACAATAGTTTATTTGGAGCGGGGAGTCAAGGACCACCTTCGCATAGTATGCTGGTAGGTTTGACACTGTTTTCTTGGAACAAAACATTTGGTAACAACACCTTCTCATCAACCGCTTTCCTAGCTGGGGGAAACCCCATTTTTGGACAATCTACTCCTGGGTAGGGCATTATTCCTACACAGGGGGAAAACTTAGCAGGACCTTAGAATTTAGGGCAAGGATCCGTTCCCTCCTCCGGAATGTCGATCTGGGGTAATTCTTTCCACAATCAATGGAACCCCGGACAAACTACTACGCCTATCCCCACGGGACCAACATGGGGTAATCCTTCCCAAAGTCCTTCGAATACAATGCATGCCCAACAATCCATGTCCTATTTGGGAAATCAGTCGATGATGTCTCCACAGATGAAAAATCCTTACGCTGGCCAGGGCCATGGTTTCTACCAGAATTTGGGCCAGTAACCAAACTTTTCCTGGCAACCTGGTGCCAATCAAACTCCAGGACCCTTTTTCCCAGGTTATCGCAGCAACCCAAACTACCTTTCTTGACGACTTTACACTTGCCATATTTGACAAGGTTGTTGAATGACCCTATTTGTCACAATCCGCGTTGGCCTCCTATGCCAACAAAGTTGCCTTTGGAAATTTCAAAGTTCGAAGCCAATCCTAATGAAGATCCAGGAGATCATGTGACTACCTTTCATCTTTGGTGCTCATCTAACTCATTGAAAGATGACTTTGTATAGTTGCGATTGTTTCAACGTACTCTCATTGGGAGTGCCACGAAATGGTACATTGAGCTCGATCGCTCAAGATACTCTTCTTTTGGCGAATTGGTAATGGCTTTCCTTAACCATTTCCAATTACCTGTGAGATACGACACTGGCACAGAGCTGCTCGCTAATTTGGAATAGACAACAATGGACCATATCTCTGATCACATCCGAGAATGGAGACATTGGAAGATTTTAATCAAAGTACCAATCCCACCAACATTCTTGCTTGAGTGGTTCCTTAAGTCTTTGGTCCTGCAGTTATCCAAAGACGTTGCGACATCTAGAGTTTTCTCTGAAGAAGATGCCATCATGAGGGCTCAACAGTTTGAGCTAATCTATTCTCAGTCTGATTTATTATACAACATCTTTCCAGATGCGCCATGTTCAATACTGGACAAAACTAGACAAAGAGCTGGATCACATGCCAATGGTATCGCTGGTTTAGCACAAACCAATCCCGCTAAGCAATTGACAAAGCAGTTGCAACATTTATCCATACAACACATAGCGGCCAGCCAAACTACTGCTTTGGCTTCTCCCCCTACCCAAATGTCGAAGGTACACACAGTGCAGTCGACTAACCCAAAGGCCACCCAGCAGCCTGAAGGGAAGAAAAAACAACAAAAAAAGGCTAAGGGGGATAAAAAAACCCAACGATAATGCTGGCGGGGACAACACTGAAAAATGGAAGACGAGGTATCCATGCAACTTGTGTGTGGAAGACCACCCGAACCATCTATGTCCTCACCTTGTAGAGGACCAAAAATTTGTCACACAGCAACAACAGGCAGTGTTGATGAACCCATTTCAGCATGGGCAAAATCTAACTCAAGCCTCTGCAAGTACGGAAGGGGGAAGCCAAGAAAATTGCCTGCCTCTGAACAACCCCTCATCCGTGAATGTATATATGGTTAGGGGTGATGCTTTCATATCGACTAGAGCACACGATTATAGTAAACCAAGTGCTTCTAAGAAGGGTAAAGAAGCTGACCTCCCATCTCTTCCTCTACAAATTGAGATGACGTTGGGAGAAACAATGACACGCATTCCAAAAGGTGCATTTAAAAATGATTCTCATAACCCAAACGCAAGGGCCGCCCATAACTACTTTGTGGTGGAAGATTTATCACAAACCCCTTTTGCGATGTCTACTTTGGAGGTCCTCCAAAGTTTCCCTTCTCAAAGAAAAGCCTTGTTAACCGCATTGGGCTCTACTGAGACTTGTAATCTGGGTACCATCATGTTAGATACAACCGACTTAAAACCTCATCTGCCTTACCATGTAGCATTTCAGATAGTAGTGGCTTACCCCATGAAAATGTTTACATGAAATATCTTATGCACGGTGGTCGACGAGGGTGCCTCGACATGCGTTATGTCATTGGCATGTTGGAAGGCCATTGGCCAGCCCGTTTTGTCTCCATCACCTACTCTCCTCACTGCTTTTGACGGTCGTTTGTTCCAACCACATGGCATCATTCCTTCCTTCCCCATGCAGTTAGGAGTGAAGACCATGTGTGTCGAAGTAGAGGTAGTCGATGCTCCCCTCAACTATAACCTCTTGTTAGGACGGAGTTGGACTTATGCTATGCAATCTATGGTTGTTACAGTTTTTCGGGTCTTGTTGTTTCCCCACGAGGGCCAGATAGTGACCATCGATCAATTATCTTTCTCCAAACCTGACCCAACTTTGGGGGCATCCACGGTCCCAATGATTGATAATCCTCAACCAGGTGTCGTCAACATAGGAGTTGGTTTGTGCCCATCCTTGATGTGTACCTTTGATTACCCACCTCCTCAGGGTGATATCAAATTTATATCTAATCACCATAAGGTTGAGATTTTTCAAGTTTCATCGTTCCGCACAACTTACTTCGAGGATATATGGATTCTTCCTTCCCCATCGACCAATATGGATGAGACAGGGCACTCAGGCATGTCCATGCCCTTGTCTTCCATTGAAGTAGCATACTCTTTAGTCCAACAAGCTTCAGCTAACACGGATCTGACTCCTACACAAGAGTTAGATCCACTTCTAGAGCCTATTTGGGCTTAGGGTTCTCTCACTAACGTCGATTCATTAGAATTAGTCTTACCTTCGGATGAAGCAGTGATCGAAGCAATGACTAGTCCGTACAAACCTTGGGATGATCTTCATCACAGATCATATTTTCTCCCAGAGTTAAACCGAATCAAAGCAGGAGAATTCACCATGACCATGACGAGAGGTCAGCCGTGTCCTATTAATTTCTTAGCTACACATGAAATTTATGCTGAGGGAAATATGGCGACTATCGCTGAAACTATACCAATCAACATCTTCTGAAACCATGGTGTCGTGGAGAACGTCTTCGTCAGAGTGGATTGCTTCCCCGAAGAGATTCAAATCTACATGGATCTTTTCAAGGAATTCTGTGGCGTTTTTGCCTAGTCTTATGAGGAAATTTCAGGTATCGATCCAAAAATAGTTGAACATGAAATCACAACGTATCCTGACACCAAGCCTGTTCGACAGAAACTGCATCCAGTTAATCCCAAGAAAGCAACAACCATCAAGATTGAGGTTGAGAAATTGCTAAAGGTAGGTTTTATCTATCCCATCCATTTGACTCAATGGGTGTCGAATCCTGTGTTGGTCAATAAAAAACAAGGAACGATTCGTGTATGTACCAATTTTCGTGATTTGAACAAGGCATGTCCCAAAGATAATTTTCCAACATCGTTCATCGATCAGATCATTGATGAATGTGCCGGTTGCGAAGCCTTTTCTTTCATGGACGATTTTTCGGGATATAATCAAACCCGAAGACCAACACAAAATGACATTCATTTGTCCATGGGGTACATTTGCATATCGTAAAATTCCTTTTGGTCTTAAAAATGTTGGCGCCACCTTCCAGCAGGCCATGTCTTTTGCTTTTCATGATCTCAAGAATATATTCGAGGCCTATCTAGATGATTTAGCATCGCGATCTCGCAAGAGAACAGATCATCCTACACACCTTAGACTAATCTTCGAACGTTGTCGCTACTTTAGGATTCGCTTGAATCCAAAAAAGTGTAGCTTCTGCGTAACGTCAAGATGTTTGCTAGGTTTCCTTGTATCGACAACAGGGATCATGGTCGATCCTCTCAAGGTGGAGGCAATAATCCAGTTTCCCCCCCCATGCACAATCCTACAACTTCAGAGTTTACAAGGCAAGGTGAACTTCTTACGACGCTTCATCGCCAACTATGCCGAAATCACCAAGGGCTTTATGCGTTTACTGAAGAAATTCATTCCTTTTTACTGGGATGAAGCCGCTCAACACTCTTTCAACACATTAAAACATTCCCTCACAACTGCGCCTCTGCTACGACCACCTAAATATAAAAAAGACTTCTTATTATATCTGGCTACCGCAGAATCCACCATTGGCATGGTTTTAGTTCAGGAAGATGATTCGTTCTCAGAATACGTGATCTATTACCTGAGTCAAGGCCTCGTAGGACCGAAACTCAATTATTCTCATATCGAAAAACTTGTGTTGGCAGCAGTTCATGATGTTCAATGGTTTCGTCATTATGTTTTGTTTCTTAAGACCACCATCATTGTTGTCGTGAATCCATTCCAGTACATGTTGACACGACGGGTTATAGGCGGAAAAATTAGTATATGGATAGTCATCCTCCAGGAATTTGACTTAGACTTCATTTCAGCAAAGTCCAAAAAGTCATTGGTCTTCGCAGAGCTTATTTTGGAACTTCTGGTTGAGTCAGGTGACGTTGTGCCTGAAGAATCGCCTATCCGGGGAGATATGTTTTTTATCACATCTTCATATCCCTGGTACAAAGATATACTGATCTATCTCTAGACTTTGAAGTTCCCCACTTCTGCTTCTCATGATGAGCGTCAGCGTATATGCCATCAGGCTAAGAATTATCTCATACTCAATGATACGTTGTATCTTAGAGGTGTAGACTACATCTTACGTCGATGTCTCACACATGAGGAGGCAGCCATTGTGCTCAACGATTGCCATACCGAAGCTTGTGGTGGTCATTTTTCTGGGTTGGCAACAACCCAAAAGATTCTACGAGTGGGTTACTTCTGGTTGACACTTATCAAAGATTGTATAGAATCGGTCAAGAAGTGCCATCCATGCCAAGTCTTATCTCGGAAGATGAGGGCACATCCCGCTCCTATTTTTCCTGTCATCACAGTTGGTCCCTTCACCAAGTGGGGGATTGATTACACTACTTGCAACCCCCCGTCAGCAAGGGGGCACTGCTATATCATCATAGTTGTAGACTACTTCATTAAGTGGGTCAAAGCTATGCCAACGTTTAAAGATGATGGAGAGACTGTAGCTCTCTTTTTATTCAACCAGATCATAGCAAGGTTCGGTGTCCTGAGAGAGATTGTTACTAACCATGGCAGTCACTTTTAGAACCAAATGATGACCGAATTAACATCAAATCTTGGGTTATGGCAAGAGCATTCATCACCCTACTACCCCCAAGCCAATGGGTAGGTGGAAGTTGTAAACAAAACTCTTAATACTATTCTACAACGAACTATCAACTCAGCCAAGTCAAATTTGCATTTGATGTTATACTCGACATTATGGGCTTACCAAACATCTGTTAAGACTGTAACCGGTTTCTCACCTTTTCAACTTGTTTACGGGTTGGAGGCAGTCTTTCCCATCGAATGTCAGATCCCATCTCTAAAATTGGTAGTACAGTTATTTCCAGACACTTCTCCACTTGAATAACTGTCAGTACACCTTGAGCAACTCAATGAACAACGTCGTGATGCGGCCCTAGCCAACGAGGCTCACAAACATAAGGTCAAGTGTCAGTATGATAGGTTCGTTCGTCCTTGGATTTTCTATGAAGGCGATATTGTCCTGGTATATGACCAAGACAATCAGAATTTTCAATTATCAGTCTACTCAGATGTTGATTGGGCTAACTACATGGATGAAAGGAAAAGAACGAGTGGAGGTGCATTCTTCTTAGGAGATTCTCTAGTAGCATGGTTGAGTAAAAAGCAAGGTTCCATTTCTTTATCAACTACAGAGGCAGAGTACGTTGCAGCTACTACCTGTTGCACTCAGGTATTATGGATGATTTAGACACTTGCAAACTTGGAGGTAAAATGTGTTGCATCAATCCCAATTCATTGTGATAACACTAGTGCCATCAGTGTGTCCAAGAATCCTTTATTCCACTCCAAGACCAAGCATATTCCCATAAAATACCATTTTCTGAGAGAGCATGTCACCAATCAAATTGTTCAAGTCCATTACATTCCAACCATAGAACAAATTGCAGACATCTTTACTAAACCCCTAGCCAAGACACCATTTGAATATCTCTGACAGAAGTTGGGTGTCATCCTGTCTCACACCTAAGAGAGTCCATCTTGTTAGGGGGATTTTGTATTGATTGAATATTTGATACCTCCAAAAAATACTGCAAAATCTGAGGGGGAGCATGTTTTCTTTGACATTGGATTCAAAGGGGGAGAAAAGAACAGGTCCGGGTGCCTTTGTTGCCATCAATGCCAAAGGGGGAGATTGTTGGCATGTTTTACAGGTATTGTATGCTTGTCATTGATGGAAAGTACAGTAGCGATGATGGCTTGTGTACAGGTATAATGTGTCAGGTGGGCACCAGAAGTATTTTGGGAAGATGCAGCAGAGAAAGCTCGTGAAGACCAGAAGAAATAGTGCAGAGGTGCACACAAAGTGTAGTGTATTTGTGTTTGTCATTGATGGAAAAGATCACGACCAACAACACAACGATGATCACATGGAAAGATTAGAAGCTAAATTCCATTTCGGGTATCAGAAACAAAGACTCCATTTTGGAGTTCTGGATACCAGGAGTTGGAGGAGTCAAGAGTTGATAATCTTCATCACAGGAGTCCCGAAGTGCCGAAATGTGAAACGTCGAAAATCCCAAAACAGGCACATCAACTGGAGTTTCATATACTGGGAGTTGGAGGAGTCAAGAGCCGAGACTCTTCATCACAGGAGTCCCAAAGTTTCAAAATGAGAAATGCTGAAAATCCTAAAATAAGCACATCAATCGGAGTTTCGGATACTGGGAGTTGGAGGATTCAAGAGTCAAAACTCTTCATCACAGGAGTCTCGAAGTGCCGAAATGCGAAATACCAAAAATCCTGAAATAGGCACATCAATCGGAGTTTCGGATACTGGGAGTTGGAGGAGTCAAGAGTCGAGACTCTTCATCACAGGAGTCCCGAAGTGCCGAAATGGGAAATTGTGAAAGTGTTGTATGGATAAGCACTTGGTCACAGCCGATGGTCACATCGTCGAAGAGATGTAGAGAAGAGCTCCAAGAGACAAGCTCCATTTCAGAGGTTGGGACATGGAGAGTCGAGATGACTCATCACAGAATCCCCGAAACATGAAATGAGAAATGCGTGTTCAGAATTGGCCCCTGGTCATAACCTATGGTCACATCGACGAAGGCACAAGGGAGGAGGTAGCACGAAGCTAATCTCCATTTTGGAGATCACGACTTGGAGAGATGAGATTCCTCACCTCAGGAATATCGAAATGTCGAAATGACAAATTGTGAAATGGAAAAATAAGCATGAGACCCATCATTTATGATCCAACGGTACAGGTTATTCAGGAATATGATCGACGTGATATTGTTCCTCTTCACATTTAATCGATCAGTGGTGATTCAGTTGTTGATGCAGTTTTTGGAGGTTCACAATGTAACTGCTAGAAACGATTGATTGTTTCTACCAGAGGACTCAAAGAGACTTCAGGGTGATCGCCAAAGAAGCTAAAGAGTCTCAAGGAATCTGCCAGTGGAATGAAGACTGTTCATAGAGGCGATTGACAGATGGAAGAGCGTTGAAGCCTGTAACTACAACAGAGAGGATGAGCTCGACTGTGACAGAGAAGACAAAGAGTCTCGACTACCAGAGAGGCTAAGGAATATTAGCATAACACCTAGTGAGGATGAACGCATGGGAATAACCACCAGAAAAGCTGAGTAATTTCCATGATGATGAGGTAGAGGACTCGACACGAGTAGAACATGCAGAATAGAGAGTGTGTGTTGATGCTTGAGCAAGCGAAGTAGAGAAAAAATTGAAGTGGCAGTGAACAACCCGATGAACATAATCATGGCACTATAGAGGCACTGTGCATGGAGGACAAAGAAGGTGCACAGATAAGATAAATACGTAGAATAGAGAAGAGATGGGGGTTGTTGTTGAGAGGGATTTATGCGCGTAGAAGGAAGCAGAGTGCAGTCGTCAAAATGCACAGAAGAGGAATGGTGCATTGAAGGGACATGGCGCACAGAGCATAAAAGGTAGAAGAACATAAAGCGTAAGGGGAGTGTGTAGGAAGACACTGATGCAGGTAGAGCAGAGTAGTGTAGCAGAATAGTGATAAGACCGGTAAGCCATTGATAAATATTGTATCACTGTGATAAACTTGTATATAGCAAACTTTATATTTAAGGGTGGTTGGGAGGTGATAGGGAGGACTATTGTCCTCATAGGTTCAAGTGGGTGCTTGAACACAGGGAGTTGTAGCTTCCATCTGGTTGTAGCCAGAAAAACCAGGGTGGCAGGGTGGTGCAAGGGAGAAAATTGGTTCTTTGATATACAGGTAGGTTCCTGTGTAACTGGAAGTTGGTGCTTCCATCCAGTTGGTGCTGGAACTCTTAGGGAGTTGGTGCTTCCTTCTAGTGGGTGCTAGAGAAACTAGGGAGTCGGTGCTTCCTTCTAGTGGGTGCTAGAGAATCTAGAGAGTTGGTGCTCTCATCAAGTAGCATATTGAAAAACAGAGGTTGTAGCCTCATTATGAGTTGGTGCTCATAAGTATGATAATGTACAGAATGTAAATATTACTTATCATATAAAGAAGAAGAGGTTTTTACCCTTTATGGGTTTCCTTGGGAAATATCTGTCTCTGTATATTTCATATGTGTGAATGATGTTGAATGTTCTATTGCTTACTTCCCTGCATTATTGTGATTGACATTAAGTGTTCTGCAAAGAGTTTAAAATAAACATAATTTTTCAAGCATGGTAACAACTGATTTACCCCCCCCCCCTCTTAGTTGTCCAACACATGGGAAGTGTCTTGTCTTATCTCATCAGGTTTCTTGGTGGATTTTCTCTTACCTTTCTTCCTCTGCACAGGATTTTCTTCATTTCTTATCACAGGCTTCTCAAAGTCTTTCACAGAGGTTTCATCTTTTCTCTCCAAAGGTCTTTTAGTACCTTTACCTTCCCCTTTATGTACATATGCTTCTTGTTTTTATTCCACAGGATTTTCTATATGTTTTCCCTTCCTCTTTTGAATAGGGGTTTTTGGTAAGGATTTCTCTTTGAAAACCTCCTTAGGAATTGATGACCTTGTGAAAGGTATTTTACCCTTGATTTCAACTTCTGGAGGAGAAGAGGGAAAGAGAATATTATTCCCTCTCTTGGATGTAGCTTTGGTAGAAGAAGGAACCTTTTCTAACCCTGGTGGAGGAGGTGGTGAAAAATATTTGTGTGGAGAAGGACAAACTTCCTCCTCATCTTCTATGACCCGTTTCCTGATCTCTGAAACTTGAACATGGGCTTTTCCCTTTCTCTTCCTACTGGTCCCTACTTTAGTAGCACTGGTGGGTGACAAAGGACTTGCCTTCTGTGATTGATGATTTTGTGCTAGATCCAACTTGAAATGAGAGGTAACAACAAAATGCTCCCATGAAATCTCTTTGTTACCCAATTCCTCGGAGACTAGCATTCTGATTAATCCAGAGTGGAAAAGGATAGAATCCACATATTTAGATTTGGCTTATATCTGGTCTGACATCTTACCTATACTCCTCAACAAGTAATAGGGTATATTCATCTAAAACTTACCAGTAAATTGTAGCAACATCCTTATATGGTATTGGTACAATGTGTTAAATCTCCCTTCACAAGTAAAATATCTTTGTATGATCTTCAATCATTTGTCAAATTGTTCAATCAATTGACTCCTTGGCGTACTTTTGGACAAATCATTGGCTTGATATTTAGGTTTAAAAAGATATTTTTCATAGGTTGAACTCAAAGCCATGGCTTTGAACCAGTTTTCACCTGTAATGGGGATCCATGTCTCAGCTGAGATAGAGGCTTCAGTCACCTCAAACTCCAAACCCCCAACCTTGGTTTTCCTGCCATCAAACTATAATGAAAACTATCTTGCTACCTCTGGATGGCCTCTTTTCATGTTCTGACAGAAATAAGTTCACCCTACTCTTTGAAAGGCCTCTCTTTCCATGGGCTTTGTATCAAAAAGATGCATGTCCACCAGTTCCGTCCTAACCACCTTGCCACCTTTGTGTGTCTTCCTCAATTGAGGAGTCTCCATGGCTCAGAATGAGGGATTTTAAGAGGCTTAAGGGATGGTAATGACCAGGAAGACTTTGAATTGGGCTTCAAATATATAAGGCTGACCCTTTTAGATAGACTGATGCTAATAAGCCAAGCTCGACTTTAGGAACTGCCTGATGAGTAGGTAGCGTTTCCAATTCAAAAAATGATTAGATAGGTAAGCGAGGATGATGAGGCATGCTTTTGAGGTCATGAGGAAGGAGAGAGGTGTGTCACATCAGTCTAATCATGGGAGGGTTCGACCTAGGGACAAGTCATGAAAGGGACCAAAAAATAAGCCATGAGCTAAAAACGGTTCAAGCATCAAAAACCAATTTGAGGGTCAAACAAGAACTAAGTCTCAAAAATTTAATCATCTAAGGGGTCATACCAAACATAAACTAATAAAGGGATGAAAATTTAATAGAAAATTAAAATCTAAGGCTTAAAAGGAATGAAAACATACTAAAAGACCCAAGGCAATTTAGTGTGATAACATATATTATAGAGGATGACAAATTCATGGTTACCAATAGCCTGCAAGCCAATATCGCCATGCTAATAACCTCAGATACATTGATTCCATAGAATTTATCTGAAGAGATAGGAAAAAAGTTGAAAAATCCAAGAACGTACAACAAAATAAGAATACATAGAAATAAATCCATTCACCTTTCAACGAAGTCCATGGATTCCCAACTTAGCTTATCATTGATGGAATGATTTCATGGGTATACCACTAGAAATTTAACCTTAATAAATAACTAAGACTAATCTCATTTGTAAGGTGATACAAAGGAGAACACACTTGAAGGAACTATTAGATAACAATTTCTTGAATCCACAACAAGAGGATGATATAGCAATTGTAACTACACCTATTTATATATTTACAATTTAGGTTGGGAATACTTTGTTATGTACTTCGGGTGGTTAAAAAAATAACATTCCCCATCTTTGAGCAATGTAATCCCTCGATTCCTTCCATTGCTCCCCTTCCACTGCTTTTGGTTTATGCTAGTTGTATTTATAAATTGAATGCATGCAAATAATAATAATAGATTTATTGTTGAGTATATTAAATTATAACTAACAGGTTGATATATGTTTATGCATGTGTTGTAGGTAATTGTAAGTAACCTAGATTAAAGAAATCAAACTAAATGCATGTTGTTGTTGTGAATTTGAGTTAATATTTCACAAGAGAAATCTAAAAACTTCATTTTCAATAATGATGTTCATAGGATATGTATATTGAATTTGGATATGGAATTTGTTGTTAAATAAAATACTAGAACTAAGAAAAGTAAAGTAAATAAAAACCGAATCCAATTTTTGTAATAATAATATGAGCTACCGAAAGACAACTTGCAAGGAGGCCTTGGAATCCCTTAATCTCTGTTATTATGTCTTTTTTGTTGCACTCAAACCCTATTTGGAATGCATCATGCACACATTATTCATGTAATAACCTAGTTTTGACCCTTCTAATGTATTGGATCAGATTATGTATAAATTGTAAATGAAAGTTTACAATGATGGGAGTTAAGTCATGTGGGATTAAATAAATGGTCTTTCTTGTAAATGATATAAATATGCTAATATGGATTCATAGTGCAGAGCCAAAGGCCAGGGCCCAACTAGTAAATTGCTACACATAGAATAATGTAAAGAAACTTATATGGGCCATGTGGTGGGCTTGCCATGTGAATTCAAGTTATGTAAATATTAATGATAGAATATAATATATAATGGTCCAAGATGGCTATGAAGAACACAAGAGGGGATATTATTCCACTAGAGGGTAAGAGGAAATGGGGGCTATGGGAAAGTAAATCATATATTACCAAGTGTTTGCCAAGGTATTTTTTAGGGGTAAATTTTTCCAATTGGCTATTTTTGGGGCATTTAAAAAAAAATCACCAATTGACCACTTTACCTTTTAAAATTCAGTTTTTTTTTACACAAAATATGATTAAACTAATAATTATCACCTAATTTTATATGTTTTAATAGTAAATTCTATGTTTTTTTTATTGAATATTCACCTACATATCTATATGTATGATTTTTTCAATTTGAAATAATCGCCTAGAATACCATACCTAGGTATAATATTTGAATCCTTAAAAAATACCTTGTCAACATTATAACTCATATCTTTTCCACCACGTGCTTTAAATGAAGCCATATGACTCATTTGACTTATTAAACCAATCAATGAATGCATGTGAGAGGTTGGTGGGGAAGTCCTCTCACATAGTTATGGAAGCATGTGATGAGTGCAATCATCATGGGAAGTGTAAGAGTCCTACAATCCTCATGTAAAAAGTAACTCCAACCATCATTTACCCCACCGAGATCTCATTTCCTTTGAATCTATCATTCATTATGCCACTCCCACATTCATGTTGTAGACTTCTCATGCTATGTTCTCCATTGCTAACTATTACCAATCTAGAAATTAACCAAAATTATCATTTTGGAGAGGAGATTATAGACCTGTGACAAAAGGTAGATGGTTGAAGGTGAGCATAGAAGTTGAGCAAGTTAGTAACCCTTCACCAATCGTTCATTTGCTGATATTTGGATGCTTGAGACATGTATTAAAATTGTAAGCAAATCCCATGATGCATACATAGACTAGGCTCTATCTTCCCACACTAAGTAGCACTAGAAGGACTAATACCTACAAGGGATTGTTGAGCAAAGAAAGGGAAGATCTCCCTTGTGTTGTGTGGGGCAATGGAAGAGAGTTCCTTGGTTATTTGATGTCTGAAATGAAATGCATATGATGCTCTATAGTGAGTATATTTTCTAAGCATGTGAGTAGATAAGTTATCCTAAGAGAGATTGAAACCTATAACTTATTTCCTTCACCCTAGTAACCTCATAGTCTAGCTTGGGGGTGGTATCTACATTGGATATATATGGTTGGATGGAAAATCACTCTTATGCAACTAGTTTCTTGGAATTTATTCAATTAAAATATAATTTCCTTATCATTGTTATGAAAATGTAGAATTCATGTTATTTTCTATTATAAAAAAGTATGTATTAGACATGTTATGAGTGAATGGGTATAAAAAATAGATAGCCAAGAAGCATGGATTTCCTAACTTTTTATTTTTTTTGCTTAAATTTCAAAGAAAAATAGAAACATTCCATTGTTGGTGATTAAAATGATGGAATTAAAGAAATTTTTTCCAATTAAGAAAAAAAATGATGGTTTCAAAAGGAACTATTATCTATAATGTGTTAAAATTCAAGGCGATCATTGAGTTCTTTTCATAACATCCACAAATTTCAAATAATAACTTAGAAATTAACATGAAGCAACGTTTGATAACCTATATCATCCTCATTTCTTGGAAACCCTGGTGGGTTGATGATGTCCTTGTCTTGAATTTATTTCAAAGATAAGGAGATCATTAGAGTAAAAGCATCTTCCCTAACTCTGATTATGAAATGCATGGAGTATTGTCATTGTATGGTGGTGCATATTTGAGTCCTTTTTTGACAATTCTTCTAGCCTAAATTTCCTTACAAGTTATTCCTTTTCTCTTGGATGATGTAAGTGGATTTCCCTTCTCAAGAATATTTTGTCTCTCATATACATATAGAGACTAACAAACACTACACCACCATCATCAAAAGGCACTACATTGACTTATGCCCCATTGATAAAAGGAGTAATTATAGTGAATATAAGATAAAATTAATTGGTAATATTTAATTATACATCTTTATTCACCCATCCCAAAGGGCATGGATGAGAGTGATCATGCATCTCTAAGCCAATCTTACTTATTGAGTCCTTTGCAATGAGGTCAGCATATGAACTAGAATCAAATAGAGCATCTTGTTCTTCTTGATCTAATTATTGATATGGAACAAATTTGTCATATGCTTCTTCTCTTTGTGATGGAGTCTACTCAAGGTCACCTCCTTATATATGTTTGTGCAAACAATTTTATCATCTCTATTTCATTTACTTTCAATCTTCACTTATGAGATTATTTGTGTTGAAATATTATGTAGTTGCAGAAGATATTCTTATTTCATTTGATCAAGTCAAAACCCTAAAAGAATAATGCTAAAGTATATTTGTAATGTTGGCTCAGGGAAATAATTATTATTATATTTTTTACTTGCAATATGAGAAGTCAGCCCTACCAAAAAAAGACAAAGTAAATTATATTTTCAAGAAAAGGCAGGTTGGCCCCATGGGAAAAGTTCATTGGAAGAATAATTATAAATAAGGTGACGCCTTACTCATTTGGTGAACACAAGTCACTCAGTTTTAGCACAAGTTTGGTGGAGAGCTACAGTTGCAGCTACAACTACAAGAGGAAGGATAAGACACATATCTTGGTCTTGGTTGATCTCTATCTCATGTGCTACCTTGCTAGTGTAATGCACTATGGTTTGGATTATTCCTTGGTGTATCTCTTGGTGTATGTCTTGGTATAATACTTGGTGTGTCTTCTGGTGACAAGG
>ML786132.1:121706-134574 GCA_009831015.1 Picea engelmannii
TGCCATGGGACACGCTCCTCCACAGAGCGCTTTTTCCTTCATAGGAAGCCTTTGCACCTCCTAACCAAAACCCCATATATGCAGTCGAAACCAAAGCTTTTCTCCCATCAGAGCATACATATTGGTTCAATAACCCTATCCCTACCCCAGACGCATTTGAAGAAGGCAATATGGCCAACACTTCCCCCACCACCAAAATCGACATTTCCATCAAATATGGAGTCTTAGAGGAAATCACCATTGGCCCTGCATGCTCTCCTAAAGAAATCACCGCCTACAAAGCTCTCTTCCAAGAATACTGAGACATATTTGCCTGGTCATATAGAGAGATGTTTGGTCATGATCCCTCTATTGTTGAACATCATATCGACACCTAGCCTGAGATCACACCTATCCGTAAAAAAAAATGTCCACTACACCCATCCAAAGTTGCAACCATCAAAGCCAAAATTGACAAATTATGTGTTGCAAGGTTCATCTACCCCATTGTATATGCATCATGGGTCTCCAACCCCATCCCTGTCAACAAAAAATAGGTCATTGTCCATGTTTGTACGGACTTTCATGATCTCGATCACGCCTGTCCCAAGGACAACTTTCCAATGCCCTTTATCGACCAAATTATCGATGATTGTGCCGGTCACAAGGCCTTGTATTTCATGGATGGTTTCTCTGGCTACAATCAAATTCAAATTCACCCATCCGATCAGTACAAAACTGCATTTACTACCCCCTGGGTCACTTTTGCGTATCACGTCATGCCTTTCAGCCTCAAGAACGTAAGAGCCACTTTCCAACACGCCATGACACATATTTTTCATGATTTGGCTCAAATCATTTTCCCTTACTTGGAATACCTCACTGCTCGCTCCAAAAAATGCATTCGGCATCTCAAAGATTTATGAATCATCTTCCAAAGGTGTCATCAGTACAACATCCGCTTGAACCCCCTCAAGTGCATGTTTTGCATCACTATTGAGCGCCTCTTGGGGTTTATAGTTTCCCACTGTGGCATTATAGTTGACCCTCTCAAGGTCCAATCCATCACGGAAATTCCCCCACCATGAAATTTACGCCAAATGTTGATCCTACAAGGCAAAGCTAAATTTTTACACTCCTTTGTCCCCGATTATGCCACTTGGGCACATGGTTTCCTTCGCCTCTTACGTCATGATATCCCATTCCAATGGGACGAACATGCCCAAACCACTTTTGATGATCTTAAAACAACCCTCTCCAATGCCCCGTTGATTATCCCACCTGACTATAACTGCGACTATATCCTCTACATATCGGCCTCAACCATCTCAGTAGTAGGAGTTCTCATCCAAATAGGGGATGATGACCATGAACACGTAATTTACTACATTAGTAAAAACCTTTCAGGGACACCCTTGAAAAACAATCATGAAGAGAAATTAGCCCTTGCAGTTTTCCTCATAGTCTAGAAGCTACGCCATTAAATTCTGCTTTGAACTACCAAAGTCGTAGCAGATTATAACCCCATGCAATACTTGCTCAGTCATCGACAAATTAATGGTAAATTTTCCCGATGGATCGTCATCCTTTAGGAGTACAACCTCGAATTTTCCACACCCAAGAGAAATAAATCCCTCATCCTCACTAAATTCGTCACAGTGTTCCCCTCCAATACTACCCATACCCTCGTCAATACCGACTTCCCCAACGAACATCTCTTTTACATCCCCTTGAATGACCCTTGGTACGGCGATCTTTTCGTCTACCTTCGAACACAGAAATTTGAAAACCACCTCTCTCGAGACGATCGTCAACCTATTCATCACCAGGCTACCCGCTACCTACTTATCGATGATATCTTATATCGGCGAGGATTCGACATTGTATTGCACCGATGTTTGACTATCGATGAGGCTGATCGAGTCTTGAATGACTGCCACAGTGGCACTTGTGGGGGCCACCTCTCAGGGATGTCCACCGCTCAAAAAATCATTCGCGTCAGTTATTTTTGGCCTACATTGTTTCACAATTGCATCCACACTATCAAGCGATGTAACAAATGTCAGATTTACACCAACAAATCACGAGCACCACCTGCTCTTCTACACCCAGTCATTACTGTTGGACCCTTTTTAAAATGGGACATAGACTTCATGACTTGTAACCCTCCATCTAGAAATGGACACAAATACATCATTGTGGCAGTTGATTACTTCACCAAGTGGGTTGAATCCATGCCTACCTTCAACAACACCATTGACACTGCAACACATTTTTTCTTTAACCACGTCATTTCCCATTTTGGAGTATCACTACAACTAGTCTTTGATCATGGGAAACATTTCGAGAATGAGATTTTCATCAAACTCTCATCTAGGTTAGGCTTCTCCCATGAGTTTTCCTACCCATACTACCCTCAGTCAAATGGACAGGCACAAGCAATCAACAAGGTCCTCAAAACCATGTTGCAACGCACAATTAAAAAACATAAGACCAATCAGCATCATATGTTATTTTTTGTGCTATGGGCTTATCGCACAGTAGTGAAAACTGCCACTAGTTTCACACCATTTCATCTAGTCCATAGGTTTGAGGCCACTCTTCCCATCGAGTGCGAAATTCCCACCTTAAGCACTGTTATTGAGCTATTACCCAACATTGTGCCAATGGAATAGTGTTTTCTGAACTTAGAGTCCCTGGATGAGGATCATCGATCTTCTTTATAGGACAATGAGGAAGCCAAAAAATGGTTAAAATCTACCTTTGATCGCCGTGTCAACCTTTGCTCATTCAACGAAGGCGACCTTGTCCTTGCTTATGATATATCTCACGATACCCTTGGCCATGGAAAATTCGAGTCACTTTGGCATGGACCTTACATTATCCAACATTGCCTCACTAAAGGTGCATACATTCTAGCCTCTCCCGAAGGCCACCATCTCAATGAACCCGTCAATGGGTTGTACTTAAATAAATTTTACGCCTGAGCATAGCCATTCTACATTAGGCTATTTCTTTTTGTACATTTTTTTGTAGAGTTTTTAATCTTCTTTCTTCCATACCTCACGTCTAATATATCATTTTTGTTATTGACAAATTCCTCCTCCATTGGCCTAGCTAGCCACTGGACACAGAATCTCGCTTCGGTCACTTGGGACCTCTATTCACCCTCACATGAACTACTCCACTCCAGCGACATATGTTTGGGTTCAGCAACCAATAACCAAGCATAGTACACAGTCGTCATTGGCCTCCTCGATGAGGCCAACCATCACCATATTCATCACCTTAGCATTCTACTAGATTCCCAATTGGTTTTCCTTGAGCTCAATAATGTGTACTGTGTTCACGATCCTTGCCTCTTCCGCAAATACCTACACGTTAGACTCTTAACTCGACATTTTGATTCCATCACATTTACACACATTCCAAGACAATTTAATCAAATAGCAGATAATATGGCTAACCTAGTGTTAGATTGGCATTTATCACATCAAGACACCAGTATGCATACATAAATCATCAACAGTCTGTCAACATCATATAGATTAGACACCATCAAAAATCACTAACAAACATCAACACCGGTGAACACCACAAAGATCCCAAAAATGTATATCCATTCATATATATATATTGGTCAATGTGTCATCAGTGTTTATGAAAAATAGTACATCAAATACAACACCTATAGGTAGGTAAACCACCTTACCCCTATAGATACAAAATGGTGCTACACCACCCTATACAAAATGGGCTCACCAACCTATATGGATACAAAAAATATATAAATACAGAGTCACTCATGGCGCCTCTAAATCTCCACCACCTGGCCCTCTCTTTGGAGGACGGGCCCAACTAGCTAGGGGTCCCTCGGGTCCTAGAAACAACCTCCTATTCATCGTTGCCACCGCTCCAGCCACTCTCTGAACCAAGGTCTGCCACGCCACTGAAATTCCCACACACTACTCCAGGACTCCCTCGTCTAGGATTTGTGACCACATGCCCTTAGGAACTCGATGTAGTATCGCCTCCAAGAAACAGTGAACATCCTAGAATTCTCCCCCAGCCTCTGCTGGAGGAGCATGCAATGGCCCTGTACCAGGGTCATCGAACCGACGTCGCCTAGTTGCTCTCTCATCCTCAACTGGCCCTGCCTCAGCATCATCCTGTCGTCATCTCTCTCCTGCATGGGTCTCTCCCCGTGGAGGCCTCACCTGCCCCTGACGAGCCGGTCCTCTAACCAACTCAACCTCATGCCCACAAGGTCCAACATATGCACACACAAAAAACAAATTGTAGCATCAGCATCCATCTATACATAACAAACATGCTATACTATCTAAATATCAAACCATCAAAAATCACATCATACCTCTGTGGTCGAACACCTCTCTTGGGGGTAACACCATCTTTAGATCATCCCGGAAGTCCACCCCAAAATAGGGATACCGCAGTATGATCTGGGGCATCTGACACCACACCTATGCAGCCTTGGCTGTGAAATAGTGGCCACCCTCCCCACCACCGTGACGAACCAGGATCGTCGCCCAGCGCCTCAGTCACGACTCTCGCATGCCTAGAGTGCCTAACATCACTCTAGGGAGAAACATTGGAACCCTCTCCAAAAACCATGCCACCAAGATAGACCCAAAGGAAAACTCCCTCGAGTCATCAACATGACACCTGTTAAGCTTCCCTACCATCTTGGCATGGAGCATCAAGCCCCAGGTGAAATGCTTACCCACCAATGCCCTCTCCATCATCCTCAATTGATGTCCATTGATTTTTTGAGTCGTAAGAGACTCGTAGACTCTCATGATCATCGTTGTCATGCAACGATGCACAAGGGCAGCCATCACCCCAATACTCACCACGGAGACCGACATAAATTTCTCCCCCAAACAATATCTCTGGGCTAAGACAGCCAACTAACCATCCCCAGGTACTACGGCCTCCGTTGGTAGTGGGGTTCCCCAAAAAGGGAGCCTAGTCAAAAAATATACATCCTCCACCACAGTGAAGGCTAGCTTCTCGCCCCACACCATAAAGCAATGTAGGTCAGGAATCCACATCCTAATCAAGAACTGCAAAATATAATCCTATGCTCGCACTAGTGAACACTTAAAAAACTTCAACAGCCCACATGTTTCCAAAGCGTCTCGGACTACCGACTCCTCATCCCTCACTGCCTCCCTCAGGCGTGACTAGTCCCTCTCTCTCCAGTGAACCGGTATCATCCAAATGATCACCTGCACCCACATATACAGCACTTTATTAGCCATCATAACCCGTAAAAACATCAAAAAATCCAAAAAAGATAAGTTTTTACACCCTCCAGTTTTGCCTCAAAGGCGAAACTATTTTTCCCCACAGGCGCGCACACATGCATGCCTGTTCATCCCCCAATCACACACTCATGGGCGATTGTTGGCCATACAGAGGCGCATGCATACACCTCTGTCACACATACAGGCGTGCATCATAGCGTGCCTATTCACTGCACAGCTGCGCACACATGCGCAGTTGTTAGGAATACATACGTGCATGTATGCGTTGTTGTGCCTTGCACAGGCACACATGCCATGTGCACATGTTTTCCCCATTAATTCACCCCCATGCATGGATGTCTGCATTACAGGCACACACCTGTGCGTGAAAATTTATCGATCGCCCACGCACTTGGGGGCCCATACCCACAAAACCCCTTGTACGACCCTCCATATAGGCCCTGTCAAAAAATAGAAAACCCTAATTCTATGCTGGAGGATATGACAACTAACCTGAAGCTCGTTGATCCTGAATCGATTTCCTCGATCTCCTGAAATCTCCAAATCTCCTCTAAAATCGCTCATCCACTCAATAAGATAGCATGTACAAATGAGGTGGCTTTGTGGGCCCTACAGCTATATATAGTCCATTTTGCCAAACTTCCAAACTCAATTCTGGGAGCTCCAGGCGCCTGTTTTTCGATCCGTCTTCAGCCACAAGATTAGGACCCCATTACCTACATAATTCCATTCCCCGAGCCATTTTCCATCTGTTGATGGGCAAAATTGACCACTCGTCAACTGGAGGAGTGAATCCGGTCCGGGGTTGTCTACTTAACCCAAACCGTTTGGATTAATCCACTTCGACGGGTTTAGCGGCTCTGTTGGCCGATCTAAGTCCTAAGAAAGCGAAAAACAAAACTAAAGAAGATAAAATAACTTGATAAAAAATACTCGTTGAAAACTATATACAGATCTAATATATATTTACAGTTTACTAACTAATATTTATAACATAAGTCTACTTATTGTATGTATAATATATACAAATGACTTTATTTCTAATATATATATATAACATTTACAAAATGCGATTTTAATCTAAATCGGCGAAAATTGTATATGGATTGATTTATTAAACAACAGTTAAGCTATCATTCAACCTTTTTTTTTAATTTATTTTCTTATAATGTTTATAAACAGAAAATGGAATAACAAACTCTATAATTGAAAACAGAGATCATAGATAATATAAAATATCCTAGCTACAAGAGGTTTTTGTATTCATTAAACTAATGAAATTAAACTAGTAAACTGACCTATTATCGCATCCCATATTCGTCCTATGTATAGCATCCAATCTCGTTGTCTGATGAGGCAAACCCGCAACAGATCCCACAAATGCTTCTCATAAACGTGAAGCAGTAATGATTGAATCTGAATGATAGAACATATGAGAGATATAATAACAGCAATCTTATAATTTCACAAGTGGCCACATTGAGATAAATCCTGCTGTGAAAACTTGTGTATAAATGTTCAACGAATGAAGAAGATAAATCTCTTAATATCAAGTTTGAACAGAATAATTACTGTATGTTAAATATGGGACATAAAACATGGATATAATATAAATTTTATTATGTCAATCTGCAATCAACCACAATAGCTAAAGCAATCACAATCAAATTACAAATTGAAACAATCATAACTTGAATAAAAATACGATATGGAGAAGCTAAAGCCGTGACAAATATCATATTCTATTCAAGTATGTGCATCAGAAATCCATAGTTTTTTCCCCAGGCAAAGATGATTTCAAGTTTACAAAACAACATACTTATATAGGTTCCAGGAACAAAACATTTCATGTTGATAACATCTAATCTGTTCCAAAAATGTGGGGGATGCAACCTCCCAGATTCTACATGATACCAAAAACTAACAGCCTAATCTATTTAAAACATAAAGATGATATGGCTAGAAGATGCCAACAGTGCTTCAAATCTCCTTAGAAATCATAGGTTCCTAAAAAAAATAAAAATAAAAATATTTCAGATGTACTTTCAGTTATCAAAACAAGTAATTCGAATTTTTCTAACTAGCTACAGAATCTCACAATTCTGTAGCTAGTTATAATTATAACTAGAATCATATTTTATTCAATCAATCAAAACAAACTAAAAAGTAATATGTGCAAACAAATCATGTATCCTAAATTGAGAAAGACAAAATCTTACTAAACTTTTAAAAGGATCATACCTCAAATTAAGTGATTCAAACAAATCAAGTAATCTTTGAATTTATTATTGTTGTCGCTGCTTCCACGTTCTTAAAAATAACAAACCTTGTGGTTTTTTGGTGTTTGTCTTTGGTTTAAGCTATGGATTGGAGTCTTCTATTCTCCTTCGTTAACGAATCCACCTGGCCTTCCAAATATTTAACCCGAGACTGTAGTAAAGGCACATCCTTGTAATACCTGTCGATCCAGGATTGACATTCATTACAGTGCGGCTGTAGAGACTGTGTACTGATAGTATTAACAGCTGGAGAATCGTCCATTTGGCATGTAGGTTCATCATGGAATTTAATGCCAGGAAAGAGAGGATTTTCCTTTAGACGCGGTGGTAGGTTAGTGACATAATCATAGGGTCTGTTAGGGAAAATTCCATATGAATATGGATACTCTTTGGCCAAGAACCTTTCAATCTCTGAATCCAAATCCTCACTTAACTAAATTGCATTTTTTATGTCTACAAAGGGTTTGGGTTTGTTTCGAGCACATTGTGAAACCCAACGAGCGACCTTTTTACTCTTATAATTAACATCAATGTTGCCTTTAATCTTTTTCCCTGTAGGTTTTTTAACAGTCTTAACACAACTCTTAGGATAGGAATCCGGTTGAGTGTCGAGTTGAGTAGAATCAGGGTAGGTCTAGGGTTCCAAATTAGAGATAGGATCACAGGGCATGAGTGAAGGAGGAGAGATGGTAGGTTTCATAAGGGTCTCTATGATGATAGGTTTGTCAACCTGTCCCAACTCACTATTACCGAAACCATTTCGCAACACAAAAGAATCCCAGCAGTCGTTGTTTAATTGCAACTGATGTACCATGATAATTTTGATTAAACCATGATGGAATAAACTAGAATCGGATTTCTTCCTTTTAAACCGCTTTCCCATATTGTATAGACTTCTAAGGAGGAAATAAGGCATGTTCAGCAGGAAATCAATAAATCTCATAAGCAATCGCAGGTGATACAAGAAAACCAACCCAAATCTCCCTTCACATGTAATAAATTGTTTCATAATAGCTAACAAATCATGCCATCTAGGTTTTAGAGACGAAACAGGCATACGTCGGTCGCAACTGGTAATTTTCCTTGAGGTGAACAACAATGACCAGGGGACCTCTTCAACCTTTGCATTTTTGAACCACTTTTGCCACACGGCTGGTAAACCGATAGCTTGGCTTATAAAATATTCATTTACCTCAAGCTGCACATCTCCTATTTTTTCTCTCCAACTATCAAATGTCAACACAAACTCTTGAGAAACTCTTGGATTGAAACCCTCAAAATTTTCAATAAACACACACCAGTCATTCCTTTATAAGTCATCTCTGGCATTGTCAAACGATAACAAGGTCTGGATGCCATTGGGCTCAATCCTCATCACAGGAGCCATGGCTAATAGCAGGGAATCAACATGGAAATCGGAGGTAGGGTTTGATAGAGAAACACAGAGCCATAGTCCCGAGTTTCCTCAAATCAATGCAAAGACAACTCAAAATGGTAGGCAGGAGCATTAATCACCATGCGTGGGAAAGAGATCATGAAGCCTGAGGCCATTCAGAGAAATAATACCACGATGTACCTCATATGATACCTTGGGATATGGGTAGTGTAAGGATGTAAGCGCTTGTATACCATAGAGCGCACATATTCATAACTTGATTACAAGGTAAAAGTTTGAAATAAACATTGTGTTAAAATTTTTATGAATCAAACCCCATTACTATTAATCGAATAGTGATGAGTGGGTTTTTTTTTTACTTATGTAACCAAGGCATGATTAAGACCAAGGAGTTATAACTAGGAAAACCATCACGTTCATAGCGAAAGATGACAATTCGACAATAGACCATATGAAAAGTTATCCTTTAATCAAAAATCAAAACCAAGTGTGAATTCCAGTTGTAAGTTTTCATGCTTACAGTCATGAAAATGAAAATCGAAAGGAAGGTATGTAAAAGTGACAAGTGATAAGTGTCGTTTCTCATGACAAGTAATGCAAACATAGAGACCCTGTGTAGGTAGCTTATAAACAATAGAAATTACATTATTGCTGCCAACAATGGCGACACGCTGGGAGAAGCAGTTATCTCTGCCAAATGAACGAGTTCAGATTAGGATAATCAGAAAAAACTTCAAATAAAAAAAAACCAGAAAGCTGTCTAAACATCATTATCAATTATAAAGCATTCCAGTTTTGGATTATTGTTATTTTAAAGAGACTTAAAATGACAACAATCTTAACAGAAGAGAGTCACGATATTAAAGTTAAAATCTTCAATACTGTTGACAGAGCCACAGCTTCCAGCAACCATCCATAGCCTCGACAGGGATGTCATTTAACCCACTCTGATATTTGTATCCTGCCAAGAAGTTCCAGATTAGAACGAAGGACATTTAAGGTCAAAAGAATCCATATCTGAGAATTTTCATATACCTGACATTGCTTCACTGCCAATGGTCCTATTCAGTACCCCGGTGAAGTTATCTTGGCATCATGCATGCATTTACCTGCTGCCAACAGACTTGTTCAGTATCCCGGTGGGTTTACAAGCACTTCCCACAGCCCTCTGAAAGTTTATTTAGTTTTAAAAATTGAATAGAGCGAGGTGACGCTGAAAATCCTGATTTTTGGACACATCTTACTAAATAACATACCTTGAAGAAACCTTTTAGTTGTCCTTCATTAATATCTAGAGATAGTTTGTTAATAAACCGACTTTCAAGAGCAGGGAGACATCTCTGAGTTATTCTCTTAAGGAACAGGGATAGCGTAAGAATAATTTTTATAGATGATCGTGAGTCTCTTGAGTTGCAGATTGAAATCGATAAACGCTTTTCAAACAACGAGTTATCTTTAACATGGCTGCAAACTTCAAAAAAATATCAAAATTGATGCTTAAACAACCTTCAGCATTCATTTTAGAGGGGGGATTTTTCTGTTCTCTTTGTCTGAACTAGCCCATGATGCAGACATGTGTGTCTCAAAAAGGAAAGACTGATAAGCATAAAGGAAAAATCAAAACAAACCAGCAAAGAAAAGCAAAAAACAAGCAAAGAAAAAATATTTACACAGTGTACATGGGAATGTCATCAGGCAAAGTACTTTTTTAGAGCTTGGCCATTCACCGGAAAGTTGTCTGGCTGTCCCTCTAAATTCTGTAATCGGAAAGAACTGGGACCCAATTTATCAGCAATTAAAAATGGTCCTAGCCACAAGTTCTGGAAACTTTGTATGCTCTCATTTTCCCTCATGCGGTTTGTCCCATTTTAGGACAATGTCACCTACCTCAAAATTTCTGTCAGAGGCAGAATTGGAATCAAACTAGTTTTTAACAATGAGTTGATGTTGATCCAATTTTTGTTTTGCTTGAGCCCTCACTTCTTCTAATTTTAACAAAGCGTTAATTCGATTCTCCAAAGAGGGACAGTCCTCTTCTTGTACTTTCTATGATAGTTGTAGAGAGGGAAGGAGGACATGTGGTGGAAGAATCGCCTCTCTACCATAAACGAGAAAGAAAGGTGAGTTACCCACAACAGTTTTAGGAGTTACTCTATCAGCCCAGATTGCGTTTAACAGTGTGTTATGCCATTTTTTATGGTTTTCAAAGACCGATCTCTTGATGATTTTGATCGGATATTTATTAGTCGATTCTGCCAAACCGTTGCCTTGGGGGTAATAGCTAGCAGAATACTTTAATTTAATTCCTTTTTCTAGAGCAAAATAACTCATCTTAAGAGACGAAAAATAAGAAGCATTATCAAATACTAAGCATTCAGGGATACCGAAATGAGTAATAATATTCGAATTCAAAAAAGATATTACCTAGCTGGTATTTACATCTTTTAATGGGGAAACCTCAGACCACCTGGTGAAGTAATATGTGGCTATTATGATATACTTATGTTGTTGTGAGGATGGCAGATTGATTGGGCCTATAATATCTAGACCCCACTGCTAAAAAGGGGAGTCTATTGAAACTTGTTGCAGAGGGAAGGCTGGTTTCTGTATCCGTCCAAATAGTTTTTGACAAATTACACACGTGTGACACAAAGCATGAGCATCTTTAAAAAGGGTAGGCCAGTAATAAGTTGCTCTTAATACTTTATGGGAAATTGTATCTCCACCAAAATGCCCACCAGCTTCTCCTGCGTGCAATTCCAACAAGGATTTTTCTGCTTCATCTTTCTCAAGGCAGCGCATTAGTACTCCATCAAAATTTTGACGAAAGAGAATACCATTAATCATATGAAAAGAAGCAGATTTTAATCTGAGTTCTCTCCTTTTAGTGGGATCAAGGTGACAGGGAGCTGATTCGTGTATAAGACAAAATTTTATATCATCATACCAGGGACTAACATGGCTTTTTGCACAGCATATTTGATTTTGATAGTGTTGTCCTAGATTTAACATATCATTTTCCTCTTGTTGTCCTACAGCTGAATCAACGACCAATTTGCATAACCCTTGGCCTCTTACTATTTGTGTTGGGGTGATTTCTATGTCGTACTCTTGCAAGGATGTGACCCAGTTTGCCCTTTTTTCGCCTAGTTCTTTCTGTACTAATAGATTTCTAACAGTCGGGTAAGGGACAATGATTTTCGTCCTAGATTTCAAAATATAATATCGGAAGAGATTTACTACTTTGAAACAACATAGGCTTGTTGATATACTACTGTTTAATTAAGTTATGCCCCCTTGAAGGTTGAGCTCATAAAGGCGATTGGGACTTTGTTGTTTTCAACGTTCTTTTGAGTTAGGACAGCAGTGTATGAACGGTCAGAAGAAAACATGTAGAGGGTGAAGTCTTGCGAAAAGTCGGGGATCATTTGAGAATGAGTGTTTATTATGGCCTTTTTTATTGAATTAAAAGCCTGGATTTCTAAAGGTACCCAATGGTACTGTACGTCCTTTTTTATTAGGTTTTGTAATGGTCTCACCATTTCTGAAAAGCTGGGGACGAATCTCCTAACAAAATTTATCTGACCTAAGAAATATTGCATGGACTTTTTTGACGAGGGAGGGGGCAATTTATAAATGAATTGAGTTCTTTTAGGGTTGATAATCATCCCTTCTCTCAATACAATGAATCCTATGATTTTACCTTGTTCTACTGTGAAAATAGATTTTTTAGGATTCAAAGAAATGTCGTACTTACGACATTGTTGTAGAACGGATCTTAAATGAGCTATATGATCTTCTTTATTTTTCGACAAGACAGTGACGTCATCTAGGTAAACTACGACAGATTGATTGATTAAGCCTCGAAAAGCGATGTCCATCGCTCTCTGGAAAGTGGCACCGGCATTTATGAGTCCAAAGGG
>ML786132.1:136947-152795 GCA_009831015.1 Picea engelmannii
GAATTGCAGGCTTTCTAGATTTAGGCCTTCAATATTTGAATTAGGTCGGTTGGTGGGAAAAGGCTTCCTAAAAGGGGGTTTGTAGGGCCCTTTTCTCGAAGAAGCTTCTTCAGCCGTCCTTTTCAAATATATAACTTGATTGGACAGTTTTTGAACGACTTTCTGTAAGTTTTCTAAATCTGAGCTTTCAGGTTGAGCTTTGTTTTGGGAAGGTCTAGGGAGGATTTCAATTTTCTTTTTGGACGATGAACTAGTCTCTGTCTCATTGCTAGTAGTGTCTTTTAAGCTGAGGATGTCTTTCTCGATCTGACTGGCTTCTTCCAAGGCTTATAACAACGTGAATTTATTGGATCTCTTTACCCAAATGGCTATGATTTGATGTAAGTCTTTCGTATAATATGCTATAATAAGATTCTCGACAGGCATTGAATCTGTAGGGATTTGGTTCTTTAGTGTCAAGAACCTTTGATTAAAGTCTTTGATCTTTTATTTGGGGTTCATTCTTAAACTAGAAATCTCCATGACTAGAACTTCAGGAGACTTGTCCTCTCCGAACTTCTCAAGGAAACAGGATTCAAATTTCTCCCATGACACAATGGTGTGGGGCTGTTGGGAAAAATAACATGTAGAGGCATTGCCCTCAGAGGTGTAGGGAAACAATCTACAGACTATGTCTTCATTCTCAACACTACGGAGTCTAATGGCTAACATAAACTTTTTGATGTGATCTTCAGTGATCTGTTTGGAGTCCGGGTCAAATTTAGAGAGCCATCTCTCTAGGTGTTTGGGTAAGGGATGTTGAGGCCCAGGTATGGCCACTGCATCTTGGTCAAGCCAGGTTCTGGCAGGATTGTTCTGGTTGGCCATAGGTGTGGGTGGTGTTGAAGGCTAGGATGAGGAAATGCCTTCGTCAGAGTATTCTTCTCCAGAAGAATAAGGAGATGAAGGAGATGGTGATGGTGGTATACCAGGTCCTCCTACTGCAGGAGTGAGGATTGGATCTATAGGGTTTAAAGTAAGGTCAATGCCTCCAAGTTGTTCTATGATATCAGATAATTCTAGTGGTTGGTTTAGAGGTCAGTTTGGTTGTCTTATACGAGCTAAGGCACTGTGCGTTCTTATGAGAGATTGGCGAACAATCTCTTGTATGTCACCACCCATAGGATTTGGATTTACTAGTTCAACTATGATCCGTAGATCGTCGTTTGATGTGGTTATTGTTTGAGGGACAATGTTGTCGTATGAATGACTTCTAGTCACTATAGGTGAGTGGGTAGGTGGTGGAGGAGTCTTACGACCTCCTCGTGTCATTAATAGTTTTCAATCCCTCCTTCTAGCGCCATTTGTTGAAGGGCGAAATTGACCACTCGTCAATTGGAGGAGTGAATCTGGTCTGGGGTTGTCTAATTAACCCAATTCATTTGGATTAATATACTCTGATGGGTTTAGCGGCTCTGTTGGCCGATCTAAGTCCTAAGAAAGCGAAAAAACAAAACTAAAGAAGATAAAATAACTTGATAAAAAATACTCGTTGAAAACTATATACAGATCTAATATATATTTATAGTTTACTAACTAATATTTATAACATAAGTCTACTTATTGTATGTATAATATATACAAATGACTTTATTTCTAATATATATATAACATTTACAAAATGTGATTTTAATCTCAATCGATGAAAATCGTATATGGATTGATTTATTAAACAGCAGTTAAGCTATCATTCAATCTTTTTTTTTAATTTATTTTCTTATAATGTTTATAAACAGAAAATGGAATAACAAACTGTATAATTGAAAATAGAGATCATAGATAATAGAAAATATCCTAGCTACAGGAGGTTTATGTATTCATTAAACTAATGAAATTAAACTAGTAAACTGACCTGTTATCCCATCCCATATTCATCTTGTGTATAGCATCCAATCTCGTTGTCTGATGAGGCAAAACCGCAACAGATCCCACAAATGCTTCTCGTAAACGTGAAGCAATAATGATTGAATCAAAATGATAGAACATATGAGAGATATAATAACAGCAATCTTATAATTTCACAAGTGGCCACATTGAGATAAATCCTGCTATGAAAACTTGTGTATAAATGTTCAACGAATGAAGAAGATAAATCTCTTAATCTCAAGTTTGAATAGAATAATTACTGTATGTTAAATATGGGACATAAAACATGGATATCATATAAATTTTATTATATCAATCTGCAATAAACCACGATAGCTAAAGCAATCACAATCAAATTACAAATTGAAACAATCATAACTTGAATAAAAATATGATATGGAGAAGCTAAAGCCATGAAAATATCATATTCTATTCAAGTCTGTGAATCAGAAATCCATAGTTTTTTCCCCAGGCAGAGATGATTTCAAGTTTACAAAACAACATACTTATATAGGTTCCAGGAACAAAATGTTTCCTGTTGATAACATCTAATCTGTTCCAAAAATGTGGGGGATGCAACCTCCCAAATTCTACATGATACCAAAAACTAATAGCCTAATCTATTTAAAACATAAAGATGATATGGTTGGAAGATGCCAACAGTGCTTCAAATATCCTTAGAAATCATAGGCTCCTGAAAACAAATAAAAATAAAAAGATTTTAGATGTACTTTCAGTTATCAAAACAAGTAATTTGAATTTTTCTAACTAGCTACAGAATCTCATGATTCTGTAGCTAGTTATAATTATAACTAGAATCATATTTTATTCAATCAATCACAACAAAATAAAAATTAATCTGTGCAAACAAATCATGTATCCTAAATTGAGAAAGACAAAATCATACTAAACTTTTAAAAGGATCATACCTCAAATTAAGGGATTCAAACAAATCAAGTAATCTTTGAATTTACTATTGTTGTTGTTGCTTCCGCGTTCTTAAAAATAACAGACCCTATGGTTTTTTGGCATTTGTCTTTGGTTTGAGCTATGGATTGGAGTCTTCTATTCTCCTTCGTTAACGAATCCACCTGGTCTTCCAAAGATTTAACCCGAGACTGTAGTAAAGGCACATACTTGTAATACCTGTCGATCCAAGATTGACATTCATTACAGTGCAACTGTAGAGACTATGTACTGATAGTATTAACAGCTGGAGAATCGTCCATTTGGCATGTAGGTTCATCACAGAGTTTAATTCCAGGAAAGAGAGGATTGTCCTTTAGACACGGTGGTAGGTTGGTGACATAATCATAGGGTCTGTCAGGTAAAATTCCATATGAATATGGATACTCTTCGGCCAAGAACCTTTCAATCTCTGACTCTGAATCCTCACTTACCTCAATTGCATTTTTTATGTATGCACAAGGTTTGGGTTTGTTTTGAGCACATCGTGAAACCCAACGAGCAGCCTTTTTACTCTTATAATTAACATCGACGTTGCCTTTAATCTTTTTCCCTGTAGGTTTTTTAACAGTCTTAACACAACTCTTAGGATAGGAATCCGGTTGAGTGTTGGGTTGAGTAGAATCAGGGTAGGTCGAGGGTTCCAGATTAGAGATAGGATCACAGGGCATGAGCGAAGGAGGAGAGATGGTAGGTTTAACAAGGGTCTCTATGATGACAGGTTTGTCAACCTCTCCCAACTCACTATTACCAAAACCATTTGCAACACAAAAGAATCCCAGCAATCTTTGTTTAATTGCAACTGATGTACCATGATAATTTTGATTAAACCATGATGGAATTAACTAGAATCGGATTTCTGCCTTTTAAACCGCTTTCCCATCTTATATAGACTTCTAAGGAGGAAATAAGGCATGTTCAACGGGAAATCAATAAAGTTCATAAGCAATCGTAGGTGATACAATAAAACCAACCCAAATCTCCCTTCACATGTAATAAATTGTTTCACAATAGCTAACAGATCATGCCATCTAGGTTTTAGAGATGAAACATGCATACCTTGGTCGCAAATGGTAATTTTCCTTGAGGTGAACAACAATGACCAGGGGACCTCTTCAACCTTTGCATTTTTGAACCACTTTTTCCCCACGGCTGGTAAACCGATAGCTTGGCTTATAAAATCTTCATTTACCTCAAGTTGCACGTCTCCTATTTTTTCTCTGCAGTTGTCAAATGTCAACGCAAACTCTTGAGCAACTCTTGGATTGAAACCCTCAAACTTTTCAATAAACACACGCCAGTTGTTCCTTTCTAAGTCATCTCTGGAATTTTCAAACGATAACAAGGTCTGGATGCCATTGGGCTCAATCCTCACCACAGGAGCCATGGATAACAACAGGGAATAAACACAGAAATCAGAGGTAGGGTTTGATAGAGAAACACAGAGCCATAGTCCCGAGTTTCCTCAAAGCAATGCAAAGACAGCTCGAAATGGTAGGCAGGAGCGTTAATCAGCATGCGTGGGAAAGAGATCGTGAAGCTCGAGGCCATTCAGAGCAATAATACCCCGTTGTACCTCATATGATACCTTGGGATATGGGTAGTTTAAGTATGTAAGCGCTTGTATACCATAGAGCGCACATATTCATAACTTGATTACAAGGTAAAAGTTTGAAATAAAGATTGTGTTAAAAATTTTATGAATCAAACCCCATTACTATTAATCGAATATTGATGAGTGGGGGTTTTTGTTCTTTTTACTTATGTAACCAAGGCATGATTAATACCAAGGAGTTATAACTAGGAAAACCATCACGTTCATAGCGAAAGACAACAATTCGACAATAAACCATATGAACAGTTATCCTTTAATCAAAAATTGAAACCAAGTGTGAATTCCAGCTGTAAGTTTTCATGCTTATAGTCATGAAAACGAAAATCAAAAGGAAGGTATGTAAAAGAGACAAGTGATAATTGTTGTTGCTCATGACGAGTAATGAAAACATAGAGACCCTGTGTAGGAAGCTTATAAACAATAGAAATTACATTATTGCTGCCAACACCATCCTCATCCCCCGGGGGACATTTTTCTCATATTATGCTCAGGTACGCATGCTTACATTATTGAATAATTGTTATATGATCTTTTCTCTTGAGATATTTTTCACGTCGGGTATTCGATTTTTATGTGTGTAGGTGCTTGATCATCATATGGAAACATTATCTCTTCAAGTATATCATCAACACTGGCATGTAGTCATTCCCTCTGAATCTCAAAATGCATCTCCCAATCACACCCTATGATATTTGCCTCTAGGATCCCTATATCCAGCTCTACAGTACTATCACATCCACTGCATTTTAGTACTATCACCTGGTAGCACTCCCCCCCCACATGAGTTGTCCCATTCATAGCTCCCCTGGGAATCTTGACACTCACATTGTTTTCACTTTTTAGGGATGGGAGTCCCAATAGTCTTACATAATGTTGAGAACTAGCCACATACTCCTCCTCCTCATTTTGCTAACCTACCCAAAATGGACTCCTAGGTTACTTCATGATGGTTCTATTGTGACTGCACCCCCGCAGTATCATTAACCATCCATTTCATCCACCGTCAGTTTTCCCCTCTGCAGATTGTCCTCCATAAGTTTCCCTAATATAAAACCCCCCCTATGGGGTCCTAACCCTCCACTTGTTTTCCAAGCAACTTGCGCCATCATCAGGCCAAGCCATCTTACACTGGGGAACCCATTTATGTATCTGCACAGTTATCCCAACTTATTTTTTATTCTTTTTATAGTTGTACAAACCCTTTTTCCACATTTTCATAGCTTTCTGTTGTCGCCTTTAGCAACCTTCCTTTTTTCGACAAAGAAACCCTTGTCTCCCTTGGTTGGAGCATTTTTCACTTCCCGGCATCAATGACACTATCCATAAACCCCGAGCATCTTACAGCCCACACACATTTTTGATCTCTGTGTTTGTCCATTGTGTCGTGCCTCTGGCACAACTCACCCTCATCTAGTCATCCCCCTAGCACTAGATTCAGTCTTACGGTTGTTGCCACTTTACATATCCCCCCAACCAAGGGCAGTCTTGAATCTCACTACATCTTGACTTCGTCCATATACCTCATCAGTTCCTGATCTCATCCAATGGATTTTAGAAATCTTTTTGCTTCTTAGAGTCGTGTCTCCCTTCCTGTCGACATCATCATGGTTTCTAGAAGGGCGACAGTATCTTGACTCTCATTACCTTTACAATGAGGAGTCTCGGATGGCACAGGGAAAACCACCATTGTTCTCTATTGTCGTTGACCCCCATAACATTTGACTTAAACACTATCTCATATTACGGTGGGTCTTACCTTGCGACTATTGCAGTTGTTTTATCTTAGCCGAAGACCTCTGAAATTTGATAGACTATCAATGTCTGCACATTATTGACACTTATCACAAGTGTCCTTACTCTTTTTCAGAATTTTGTTCACCATCAGAATTGTCCTTTGTTATTATCGAACCACCCTGAAGGGCGCTATAGTGATCTGCGTCCACAACATAGCTTCAGTTATTGTATTACATCTTTTTGAGTTACATGACACGAGCATGGGGCATGCCTACCTCATTTGTACACAGTTTTATTTTTTCTCCCACACCTTGGGAAAGGCTTGGGTCCTACAAGTTCCCCTCTCCTTCCAATGGGTCTCTCTTGACACTCTCCACAATGCTCTTTCTTACACAGGTACTCCCAGTAGAAGAAACATTGATGTATTTCGGTTATACGTATGCTCCTAACCTCACACATCAGGGGGCATCTGTTATCACTAGAATTTCGTCCGCAAATGGTTACAGGAATCCATCATCTTAAAAACACTCATTAGTTCACTCATGGGCCAAAAATGCATCTCCAAAAGGTCCGAAACTATACAATCAGTAATAAAATCAGCATGTGCTAAAAATATGCAAGGCGCACACGCACGCACGACAGTCAGATAACGTCGGAAAAACGCACATGCATCCGATGCATGATTGTGGACGCAAAAAGATGCGCACACCTCAAAATGGTGCATTTATGATATTGTTTGGCCTTCCACCCACTTCTGGTTCAACTTCCAAGTCGATTTGGCATCCAAATCTCAGTTGAATCCGACTAGGGGGCTGGTCAAAGACCTAAAGGTTCCCTAAAGGGCCCCTTATTCACATTGACAACTAGTTGCATAATACCTCAAAGCTATGCTATAAAAGGAAGCCATGGGTGCACTATATTTTCAAGGAATTCATTTGCATTGTTATGCTATTGATATTCTCTTGGAGGATCCTCTTTCCTCATCAAGAGCATACTAGCACCATTTCATTTAACCATTCATATCACCTCTAGATTGAATGTGCTTTGGATTCTATTCACCATTTCATTTTAGTTCCTTACTTGTAAGAAGAGCTCAATATTTGGGGGTCCAAGAGCCCTCCCTTAGAGGAAGAGGGGACCCAAAGTCTCCCTTTCTCTTTGGTGTTTTCTTTCCACTAATACAATCCTTTCCATTGGTGGCATGAGTCTTGTTTATTTCTTGTTCTAATGTCCTTATGCACTCTAGTTTAATTTCTTTTATCGTTCTTATTTTAATTGTTTGCTTATCTTTTATGCTTTACACTTCTAACTCTTTCCTCTACTGTTGTCTTGCCTAGATGACCCAATCGGGCTTGTAAGCACCCTTATTTTGCTCATTTAGGTGACAAAATAGGTGCAACACCTGGTGACTCCATTTAAGAACGTTCCCTTTTCCAACCTTGATAAGTTTCACTTGAATCTTGTCTAGAGACTCCACTTTCCACAAACCCACCTTTCCCTCTTTCCCCCTTTCCCTCCTTTGGAGAGACTTGATATCACCTGACGACTCCATTAAGGTATCCTTTCGATCAATGGAATTATGGCACCAAGGGATGAACCCTCATCCAAAACTTGTTATGACTCAAAGATGCCAGTTTTACAAATGGAAAAGGAAAAGGTTGCTAATAAAGATGCTAAGGAAACGATGAATCACATAAGAGAATTATTTTCTACCCTTGACGATGAAGAGGTGCTTTAAGAACAGATATATGAATAAAGTTACCAAGAATATTCTAATGAATATCTGGATGAGACATTTTATGAAGAAGAAGTGCTCATATCTTCCCTTCCATTTGATGAATACATCCAGGCCTTTGTTCTTCCCGCACATCAAGAAGAGAACATGATGAGTTGTAATCCTTTTGAATATCTTGATGATACTTTATTCTATGACTTTGGAAGTGAATAGCTGTTATAGGAACGCTTGGATGCAATAGATATTTCTCAAAAAGAGAACACAAATCACCCTGCATTAAGAATAAAGCCTCGCGTGATGAAGAGGCGATGGAGGAGCATGCCCCTGAAGAGAAAAAATAATCTTGATGAAGTGCAACATGTTGAGGCATCATTATATTTTCTCCAATTTGATGTAGTTGAGATTGTTCATTCGTGCTCTCCTCTTTTTCATGAAGTTCAAGAAGCAAATAGCCTCAATGATGAATTTGAGGACCATGTTGAAGACATCCATGCCTCTACTCCTCCTGCACATGGAGACAAAGAGATGGTCACTATTGATAATGGTCTTGTGAGAGAGCCTTTACATATGGTTAATGAGCATATAGACACTTTCATATAGAGTGGTAGACACAGTGTAATGTCCCTTTCCAAATAGGATCTCCAAAGAGGAGGCTTAATGATCTAAACAACCCCGTTATACTATAGCTAGGGGCATACAAGGGTAAACAGGGTTACTAGAGGTCACTTTAGCCGAGGGTGTTATAATTCGAAAGTGACATTGAGCTAAAAGTGACTAAAAGCGCTTTTAAGTTAAAGTGTGCTAAAAATAGAACAAATAAGATAAAAATAGGTCAACAACGAATTATGGTTTCAGGAAGCTATAAAGAAAGGGTAAAGCGACCTAATTCATCATTATGAAGATTTTGACTTGTCATTGAGGAGAGAGGCACATATCAGGATAAAGAGTTATGTGGATTCTAGGAGGAATACACCTAGTGGTTGATTTCGATCTTGAGAGACACACCCTAGTCACCGGGGAGATCACACATATCTTCCATCAAACTTTATCAATAGTTACACAAGTTGGAGCAGCAAGGGTGAACTTATTCAGGGTGAGGGAAAAACTTATGAGGAGACTTAGTGAGTCAAATTTTCCCATCCATGGATTCCCTTCCGACCTAGTTGAGAGGATGGAAAGGCACAAATATTTCTTGGTTTCTCATCATATTCCGATGGAGAAATCATCTTGGGCGCATTACTCAACCATTGAGGGTGCGAAAGTTGGGGAGGACACATCTGGGATTCCCAGTAGATCATCAAATCAGATCTAGGGAAATACTTCTGAGCTATTTCATAGGATCCTTGGATGCTCATATTGAGATCCTTATTAGCCGATTCTAATGGGGGAATCAGTAGGTCGTAGTTTCCAGCAGCAGAGGGGGTGCATTTCCCCAAGGGAATCCATTCGGGATCCAAACAGATTAGTAGAGGGTCGATTGTTAGCATGTATGTCACCAGGACCGAGGGAGAGAGAAGGGCGCATTGTTTGGGATAATTTCTAGGCATATATGAGGAGTTTATACACTAGAGAGAACTTTCTAGTCTTGCAGTAGTTGTCGTATGAGTTGTCATAGCTTGCAGTAGATCTTACAACTCATCCATTGATCTCGCAACATTCTTCTATTACGGGTATTATTGTTTTAGTTTGATTATTGTATTTCGGCTAAGATATTTTTTTCACTAATCTATCCGAGAGATTTATTTTATTTAACTGCATATGACATTGTAAACCACAGACATATCATAATATATGGTTTGCAATCTTTTGTCTCATTTACTATCTGTACGCTCATTTATATGTTGTAAACACTTAATTATATACACACACATGCGAAAAACACCAAGCATGTATAAATCCACATCTTAAATGCATCCAAACATCCCCAATGTATTAGGTCAGAGAGCAGACATATCAGATTAGCAACATTTCCTAGATAAGCCAGATCTAGAATATTACACGCAGGTGGGATTTTGGTCGTCTCATTTTCGATAGAGACCCTGTTGTCGTCCTTATACACACCTACAAGCGTGGAGAAGTCTCCAACCCACTTGGTGTGTCCTTGGAGGCACAATGCCTAAGTCTAAACCCACTGTCACCTCGACTTGGACTTCTTCCATCTAGTCTCACTCCCAGGGAAGCCAAGGGAGTAGACCCTACTTACTATACAAGTTTATTAATGTGATTTAGGAGTTAATTTTAGTTTATTAAGTTAGGGGGAGACTAACCTATATGATAAGAAGCAATGCAAATGCAAAGCTTCAATGACAAGCATACCTTTCCCTACAAGCACAACTAAGACTAGTGCCTAAAGATTGGGTAAAGAGGGTCAATTAATTTTATACAACAGAAATACAAAGAGTAATTAAATGATCTAATTACAATGAAATAAGAATATAACTTTACACTTGATATAATTACAAGATGAAATATACAAATGAAATATAACAATGATAAACTCACAATGAAACTATCAAATTAGATAATTACACAATATATACAAAAGAATTTAAAGAACCATTAGATCAAAATACATAATGAAGCATAAAATATCCACAAATGAAACAATGGAACTTAACTTAACTTGGAAATAACCTGCAAATGAGAACCAATGCGCAACTTAGAAAAATAGAAGACTTGGAAGTAAACTACCCAAATAAAGATGGTACACAACCTTTAGAGATATATCACTTAAAAGTAGATGTGCCCAACTGAAAAGTAATTTTACTTGCAAGATAAATAAATGCTTGTAAAGTAAAGTGCAAGAAAGTAAAAAGAACACAACTTGTATTGAGATGTTATAAGCTTGAAAGGTGAAAGTTGTGTAAGTAAATTTTTAGAAGAGTTTTAAGCCTTAGTTAAATTGGGTGAGGACGCAAGCCTAGACTATGTGTCTACCCCTAAACTCTTACTACTTTGACCAAAATGATTATTAGGTGCTCAGGAAGAAGGAAAAACAAGGTCCTTCCCTATCTCCACGGGTCAACCCAGAATGCTTGGGCGCTCAAGCAGGGAGGACACCTAGTGTCGTGAAGTCATCCCGGACTTAGCACCCCCTGTATCCTCCACAAGTCACCCTTTTTTTATGGAAAAAGTTGTACCAGTTATGGGTTCCTAGTTAAACTATATAAATTTCTTCCCAAATAAGTTACTCCCCTAATTAGTCTAGATCTGGCTACAAGCTAAGATTGCTTCAAAATTGAAAGAAATTGCAACATAAGATTACTTCCAACTTAAACAACATATTAACAAGATAAACAATAAATGAAAGCCTTACGATATTTCATGGGTTGGCTAAGCCAAACCACTTTGCAAGGTGTAGGAAAAATAAATCAATGCAAGTAAAAGACTTGGAAATTAAAAAGATTTCACCTAGCCACACAACCTTACCTTAAGGAAAAGTGGGGAAAAATAATGAAAGAAAAAATAGAGAATTAATCTATCCTAGCCTTACGATTTTGCATGGATTGGCAAGGCCAAATCACTTTGCAAGGTGTAGGAAAATTAATTATTAACAAAACAAAAAATTACTTTTAGATGAGAAGGCAAGCGCAAGAGACTTTCTTGGGTTGCTTACAATGCTTGAAATAATTGAGAGAAGAAGGGGTTTTGAAACCCCAACTTGGGAGGATCTTTTGGAGTGTTTTGAGCCCCAAAATGGGCAGCACCTTCCCTTATTATGGTAAGAACCTTCAAAAAACAACAAACTAATGCTTGCTGGAAATGCTGCAAAAGTGCTTGAAAATATTTAGAAATTTTTGTTAGTGTAAAACAAAAATTTATAAGTAAAAATCTGAACAATATATATATATATATATGCCATTTTCAGAACATGTAATGCCTCAAATCAAATAGAGAAAGATGAAGAAAAGGAACATAAAATTTTAGAGGCCAATGTTGGCCCAACAAGTAAATTTCCATATCTGAAATCTACTTGTTTAAGAACCTTGTGACCTGCAAATGTCCAACTTGCTACAATTCCAATCAAGGGGTGAGTATATACAATGTAAAATACTTTACTAGTTCTATCAAAACTACCTCACTAAAACAAATATAAATACATCTACTTATTCTACCAAGCAAAATACTTTGTTACGAATCTCTTAATCTAGGAAAATAAACAAGCAAGAAAACTAGAAAAAAAGAAATATCACCTCAATAATATTTGCATAACATCAAGAACACTCCCAATGCCAATATGGTGTTGCTCCAAAGTTTCCTTTATTCATAAAAAATCTGCATGCAAATACTTGCAGCAAAACTAGAAGAAATGGGAAAGAGAGAGAGAGAAGAGTGGGAGAGATTTGGACATAGTGGTGTTGCTTTGAGAAAATATCCTCAAATGTGAGAGGGGTAGGCATTATTTTATACTTGGGAGGAAATATAGACCCCTCTTGTATGAGTTCTAAGTGGCAAACAAAAAGTGTGAGTGAGCGTCTCAAGGAGGGGCGCACTTTTTGGGTTTTGGTATAGCTAGGGTTTGAGGGTTGAGTGTGGTGAGGGGGGAAACACCTTTTCACTCACCCAATAGGTGATATAGAGGATAAGGAGGGTTCACTTAGGGTCTAGGATAGGTTTTCACTTTAATTTTTTAGTTTGGGTATGTTTTTTTTTTTGACAAAAACGGTTAGGCTGCATTAAGCAACATTCTGGCAAGCCAGAATCAGAAAGTTACAAATCTGAAGAAGGTTGGTGACCTCTAATAGTGCTGCCAACCTTCTTGTGAATGTCTTGGGAGACCCATCCCATCTGCTTCTTGAGCTAATTCGAGAAAATGACAAAAAATGCATACATGAGTAAATTCTCACAAACTGTGAGCATAGTAGAAGACAGAAGCAAAGCATTAAACCGAGGGGGATGAAATTTTCCCCTTAATGTAGGGATCTAGCTTTTTCTGAGAACCTAAAGAAATGTTGGAGGCTACCTCCTTTTCTCTATGTACTTTGTTGGTCCTTCACCCTCGGGTAAGGGGTGGAGACGGAACTGAATTGTTTTCTAGTTCATAAGTTTCCACAGAGCCGCTAGAGGGGATTGAAACAACCAGACCTGCAGGGGCAAAGGGTTCCGGATCTGAAGCCTGAATTTCTCTCTCTGCTACTGAATCTGGGGGGGTGGAATCCGGAAGGCTTTCGTCTACCAGAGGATCTTCCTTAACTGGTGTTGCTTCTGGATCTAGGGCTTCATCTTCCTTCAGCGCATCAAAGTTGTTTTTATTTTCTAGAGTTGCCTCTGCTGAGTGGGTGGCCTTTGGAGCCTGAGCTAGCGGATCCTTTCACCTTGGCTGCCTTTGTTGGTTAGATACAGGCCGAAAATCATCTTTGACTAGTCCCAGCTCCACAGAGGCTTTGGGGCATCTTTTTGTGAAATGACCGTAAGCATGGCACCAGAGGCACTTAAAAGGAATTTGCTCGTAGTCCAGCTCTTGGATATGGCACCATTCCCCCACTGAGAGCTTAATGGCTTCCAGAAGTCCTTTCTCGAGGTTAACCTCAACACAAATACGAGCGTAGGTAAACTTATCCCCTTTCGGCTCCACACTGTCCAGGAAACGCCCAAGCTTATTTCCAATGTCCTCCAAAGATCCTCCCCCCTAGAGATGCAAGGGAAGGTGAGGCAGCCTAACCCAAACAGGGGCTGTGGTGATCTCGGCTCTGGGATTGAAGTCAAGAGTCCAGGGGGATAAGAACATCCCTCTCGACCCCATGAAATAGGGTCCAGATCTGAAAACTAGGTCACGGTCCTCTTTCCTCGGGAAACTAAAGACAAAAAAACCCCTGCCTACTGCAAACAGAGAGACGTTTCCCTATATCAGCGACTTCCACCGGTCATCCATCCATGCCTCCACCGTTTTGGGGCTAGGCCATAACCCTGTAAACTTTCCGATGAGGGCCTTTTCTGCTAGAAGGAGGGAAATATTGCAGGGCTCCTCTGGAGATAGCTCCAGAGAAGGGATCTCCTCCATCTTCTTAAGAAACTTAGACGAGAGAGAAGGCTTGGATTTAGGTCCTGCTGAGTGGACTAACGCTTTGAATGCTTCCAGAGGATCTTTTCCCATCTCGGCAATCAGAACTTGGGCCATCGTAGCAAGGCGGCGACCACCAGCAAACCAAGAAGACGCGGGTCATAGAGGCAGGCCAAGACCACTGCTCCAAATGCATGCAAACCCTTAGAAAACGCAGGTGAACGCAGGAGGGACGCTCTGAAAACACCGATCCGCAGCTCTGTATACAAGGGGAACCCTAATCGTCTGTTGGATCCGTGCCCCTGCAATCGAAAACTAGAGCAGGGCAGCTAGGGTTTAGACCCTAGCCGCAGTGAGATTTTGTCTCGCTTCATCTCGCCCCGAACATTTCTTTTACATAATCGAAAGAACTTTTTGATTTTTTAGTTTGGGTATGTTACTCACCAAGGGGGGGCACACTTTTCTTAGGGAGACATCATGTTGAGGTAGTGACTAAACAAGAGGAGTTGGGATAAGTTAGAAATTACTTTTATAACTTAAGAAAAAAGTTTAGGAAACCTTTCCCACTCTCTCTCATGTCTTATTTCCTTTTTTACAATTTTTGTCATTTTTAATTAGCCAAATTAAAGCAATTAAATGTTGACTCAAGACTGAGTTGGACTCCTCATGGACAATGACCTAGCAAAAATTGTCCAATTGAGATGAAACTTGGTCCAAGGGTGTAGGGGGTCTCATTCCATTTCTTTTGGGTACTCAAACCCCTATCAAAATCCCCTAGGATGAATTTTTTTGCATTTTTACATCAAATTTAATTAAAATTACCATTAATTGGGTAGTTTTAATAAATTAAAAAAAAAACTACTTGGACTCGACGAAATTCCGCAAGACTATAGGATATGTCTATCATAGTCATTTACAATATTCCTAGACCCCATTAACCCATTGGACTCTATAATTAGAAAATATTTCACCACTTTGGAGGATTATTGTGAGTGAAAAACTCAAGGGTAATTAAAATGGTTGGTTAGGCCAAATTAATTACCCGAGGAAAAAAACACTCGATGAAAGGACTTCCCTAATGATAAATTCCTAGGAAACTAATGTAAAATATGATTCATGCAGAGTCAATACATTATTATCCCACTCATGGGAGTGGACACTCTGATTACATAAAGATGTGACGGGGGAAAAAACTGCCTTGTAGAACCAGAAAGTCTTCAACTTTGTTGCACTATCAAGTACACAGCTTCATGGTACATGAATTTTGTTAAGAACCAAATATCAATATAGCATAGAAAAACCTCAGAAAAAGTACTCAATGCCTTGAAAAAGAGATAATTTCAAATAATAAGCCTCTTCGAGGGGTCAACCTCCTTTTACCCCACTTAAATGTTAAAGTATAAGATGATTCAAAATGAAAAGGTCTCCTTGGTATATATAGGAGACTAGGAGGTATAATTACAACTAATGGCCTAAAGTCAACATAAATAAAATAACATTACTAATATGATATGCCCCAATTAAGGGGTAATGAGACAATATTAGGGCTTAACATGCCCCTCCCCTTGAGACAAGTGTTGTCCGCAACGCTTGAGTAACTCTGGATGCTTCTGTATAAAAGACTCATCTTCCCAAGTGGAATCCTCAGCTGGTAGTTTCCTCCATTTAATAAGATACTCTGAAATGGATCTATTGCTCACCTGGAAAATTCTTGTGTCAATGATGGCTTTAGGATCCAATATGATTTTTCCTTCCTAATCAAGTTCTGGCAATATAGTTTGAACTGGGATCTTGTCACCTATAACCTTCTTTAAGCATGAAACATGGAAAACTGGATGTACTCGTGAAGATGCAGGCAGCTCCAATTTGTATGCCATAGTACCAATGTTTTG
>ML786132.1:166865-188830 GCA_009831015.1 Picea engelmannii
TAAAAAACCAAATGACATAGTAAAAGTAAATAAAAAGGGGTAAATACTCTTTTTACCACATCATTTTTACCTTTCCACTATTTGAGCTTAAAAACCCCTCTTTTACCCTCAAAGTTCGGCGTCAGTTTGCGGGAGCTACGAGATACCATTCAGCGAGCCGTCTGCGATAGTAAGGTGCGCTCTTCGTCCTTAACACTTTCATGGTTTAAATTTGCAATTTCATTGGTTAAAAAGTCATTTTTCATTTGATTTTCCAAGCCCTACTTGCGCGCTGCCATTCTCGTAGGTAGGCTACATGGGACCTACGAGAATGGGTGATTCTCGCAAGTGACCCATAGGCAGCCTGCAAGGTTCTCGCACTGTGCACACAGGGCACTTGCGAGAACCACAAAGCTCAATTTTTTTTTTTTAATTTAGCCAACGAAAGAGAATGATTTCATGAAAAAAGTTGCTAATCTTCTTAATGTGTCTCTTATGCAGATAAATAGCCATTAAAATGGTGCTTGAATGGCGTGAAAGGGAGCATGAAGAAGACAATGAAATGGATGAAAATCATCCACCTACTATAGCTGCTTTGAGAGATTGTGGACTCCTGAAGTACTTTCACATCCCGAGCATGAGGGCCCAAGTCAGACTATTAGAGTACCTGGTGCGTATGTGGGACCTTGATCAGTAGGTATTTCATGTGGGGGTCCACACACTGTCCTTAGACATTGAGGACATTTACTTTTTGACTGGATTGTCATGGCGTGGGTACTATGTGAGCCTGACCGGTAGCAGAGGTGGTGGGCTGCAGATGAGTGAGTACTGTCGTTTACACTGCGTTCCCAAGGCTGAGAGAAAGAAAGGAAAAGTAGCTATTTGGGGGGTACGAGATTTGACCCTCCTTACTATCCTATTCACCATAGCTCGGATGGCTGGGATTTCTTCTCCTCACATGGTGTTACAGAGTTACTTCCAGTATGCTATTGAGTGTACTAAGCCTCAGGTGTTTAACTGGGCAGATGTTGTGCTTCGCAGTATAAAGAAGCAATTTACCAAATGCAGACGGGGCGACCTAAAGCAATTTGGATACGGATCTTTGTTGGTGTCCTTCTTCCTTGAAAGGGTCCCATTACTCAGGTTGCAGGTTGAGTGGAATATATCGGGTCCCAGGGATCCAAGGATGCTGAGATGGTGTCGACTCATGGCTTGGCACGTAGTAGGACCGATCATCAAGTATGATGATACTTTCTTTGACTGGCTTCAACCATAGTTGTTGATGGTTGACAACTACGCTTATGCCGGGTTGGATTTCTGAGGAGATCCGGATTTGGTATTGCTGGAGGATGCTCAGTGGGGGGACCTTGGTAAGAAGTACACACATTTTTCTCTTTTTAAATGTTTTGTGAATTTGTATCATATTCAAATGTTTTTGTTTTATATGCTCATCCAAAGACTAATACAAAATCGTTTGTTGATGTCATAGACGTTGGACCTTATAGACCTCCTGGTACTTCTCCCATCTAGTGGCGAGGAGAGGTAGCAGCAGTGCCGCAATATGTTGAGGATTATCAGGTGGTGGAACAAAATCTAGAGGTCTTGACCACAGATATTCCAGACATGACTCTGGAAGAGGTTCCACGATGCGATCAGCGTCATACTGTAGGAGTATTAGGGTCCATGAGTTGACTACTCCGTAGGGTTGCTAGGGCAGTCGTGTGTTACCGTGAACGTCATCCGTGACGTCACTTTGTAGAAGCTATGAGCTTCAGTTTTTGACATTTTGGTCTTCGGACAAACTTTTTGTAAAAAACTCTATTGATCGTTATATATACAGATGGCTTCTACCGGTTTACCTTATATTGTGTGAATATTGATGTGATTGATTTATAAATGATTCAAATGTCTGTCCAATGCATAATTAGCCCATGCATCTGTTAATGTATTTAGACATCTAGGAATATGTTGATATTCAATGTGATCAAAATAATGTTCCAAGAGGTGAATTCGCAAATACACCTGTAATAAAGTAGGACTTCGAATAGAGTAGACATTACTTAATTGTAGTACTACAAGTTGTGAATCAAGTCGCACAACCAAATGACGAATTCCGAGCGAGATAGCATCAACCAATAATTCAATAAAGACGCTATACTCTGCAATGTTGTTGGTCGCACGGCTGAGGCACACACCTCGTAAGGAGACAAGTTCGTTTGTAGGGGCGTAAATTTCCCACGCAGCAGAAGCAAGATTCTGAGTACTATGGCTAGCGCCATCAGCGAAGCCAATATAGGGTAGCGAAGACTCTGACATCTGGAAATCAAACACACCGTCACATAAGGGCAGAGACCAGATAACGACAAAAGAAAATTATAGTAACACACAAGAAGTATGATACAATAAAAATATAAGTACTAGTGCACAAATGATTTTATGCATAGTACTTTTTCAAGTACAACCCATTCCTGGGTTCACTCAAAGGGATACCATCGTAATCTACCAACTCATAAGCTCCTTTGTCCAAAACTCATCGAACGATATAAGGACCTTGCCACATGGGTTCGAATTTCCCAGCTCCTAACATATCTCGATCTTGTTCATATAGAAGAACAAGATCACCTTCGAAAAAAATGCGAGGCTTGACATGCTTGTCATATTGGGCCTTGACACGCTTTTTCTGAGCTTCTATGACTAGGGTGGCATCACATCGAGTTTCGTCTAATCGCATAAGATACAATAGGCGTTCTTCCTCAACAGAAGTATTCGGTAGGAGTTCAACAGCTAGTTTCAAAGAGGGTATCTCGCATTCTATAGGGAGAATGGCTTCCACACCATAGACTAACTGAAAAGGTGTAAACCTAGTAGCAGACTTGACGAATGTCCGACACGCCCACAATGTTGAAAACAGCATTGTGTGCCAACTTGTTTTATGAATCCCTACCATTCGTTGGAGCATAGTTATGAGAACTTTGTTGATTGCTTCGACTTGGCCATTGACTTGTGGATAATAGGGCGTTGAGTTATCATGGTGAAGACCCAACTTTTCAGTAAGTTCAGACATCATAAAATTCCTAAAGTGGCTACCTTGATCAGTGATGATATCTTGGGGAACACCAAAACAAGCTATAATGTGATTAAAAAGGAACAAAGATGCGGTCTTTCCAGTGTTGTCAAATGTCGGCATCGCCTCGGCCCATTTCGTAAAGTAATCGATGGCTACAATGATGTAACCATGCCCCCCATCCGAGTGAGGGTGACATGTCATGAAATAGATGCCCCATTTTGCAAAGGGACCAACTGAGACCATAGGATGAAGAGGAGCAAGATGAGACCGAATTTTTTTATTATAGGTATGGCAGGCATGGCATTTCTGAACGGCAGTGATGTAGTCCTTAAACAAAGAAGGCCAAAAATACCCTGCGTGTAAGATCTTTTGGGCAGTAGCATACCCAGACATATGACCACCACATGCTCCAGAATGGCATTCATTTAGGGCCTTCTCAGCTTCATCGAACGTGAGACAACGTCGAAAAACAGAGTCAATACCCCGACGATAAAGAGTATCCCCGAGGATAATGTATTGACGAGCTTGATAGAGTATGCGACGTCGTTCAGTACTAGACAAAGTAGGCCAGAAAGTCTGGGTTTGGAGATATATAATGATATCCCCATACCAAATATCATTAGTGCTAATAAGGAAAAGATATTCATCAGGTAATGAATCAACTGCTACATTTTCCGTTGCCGAATGGGGAAAGTCACATATCAACTCTGCAAAAACTAAGGACTTCTTGGATTTGGCATGGTCGAATTCCAAGTCAAACTCCTAGAGTATCACAATCCATTTGGAGTATTTTCCCCCTATCAATTGACGTGTCAAAATATGTTGCATAGGGTTGCAATGAGAAATCATTGTAGTCTTACGTGAGAGGATATAGTGCCAGAAGCGTTGGACGGATTGAACGGAAGCCAAGGACAGTTTCTCAACATGTTGGTACTTGATTTCAGTTGGCGTGAGACTTCGACTCAAGTAGTAAATAACATGTTCATCGTGAGCATCATCCTCTTGAACGAGAACCATACCAATGGTGTAATCTGAGGCAGTAAGGTAAAGGAAATAATCGCGACTGTAATTGGGGGGGAAGAGAAGCGGAGCTCGCATTAGGGACAAATTCAAAACTTCAAAAGCATTATTGGAAATGGTATCCCAAACGAACTCTGAATCTTTCTTTAAAAGCCACGTAAATCCACGGGTTATCTCGACGTAATTCGGGATAAAATGACGAAGAAAGTTTGCTTTCCCCTGCAAACTTTGCAACTGGCGCAATGTAGAAGGAGGAGGGAGATTAAGAATCACCTCAACCTTCAAAGGATCCACCCGAATCCCTTGACGCGAAACAATAAAACCTAGAAGATGGTCGGATTCCACACAGAAAATGTACTTATGAGGATTTAAACGTATATGGTAGAACCAACAATGAACGAAAATGGCTCGGAGGTGAATGGGGTGATCGATTCTGCACATAGAATGAGCGGCTAAATCGTCCAAATATGGTTGAACGATGTGCTTGATATCATGAAAAGCGTAAGACATAGCGCGTTGAAAAGTTGTGCCAGCGTTCTTAAGACCAAAAGGAAGTTTCCTATAGGAAAAAGTAACCCAAGGACAAATAAAAGCAGTCTCATGTTGATCCTCGAGAACGATGTTAATTTGATTATAGCTGGAGAAACCATCCATGAGAGAGAAGATTTCACTTCCGACGCAGTCATCCACAATCTGGTCGACGAAAGGGGTAGGAAAGTTGTCTTTTGGACAAGCTTTATTGATATCCGTATAATCAACACACACACACGAATTGTACCTTGTTTCTTGTCAATGGGGACAAGATTGGAAACCCATTCTGTGAGAGCCACTGGATAAATAAAGCCGGCTTTCAAAAGTTTCTCGACTTCGAGCTTTATAGCAGCCGCTTTACGTGGGTGAACTGGACGAAGGCATTGCCGGACGGGTTTAGCATTAGGATATGTCTTAATTTCATGTATCACGATTTCACGGTCGATACCCGGCATTTCTTCGTAACTCCAGGTGAAGATATCACGAAACTCTTTGAACAGGGACGTATAAGTGACTATTTCATCAGGAGAACACGAAGCTCCAATATGTACATTTTCGACGATTCCAGGTTTAATGGAAATTTCAATGGGAATTGTGGGCGAGATATTACTTAAGTTCCCTTCAGCAAACACATCATGTGTAGTCTCAGGAACGGTCGAGATGAAAACAACGGTCGACGGAGTCGAAATCCGTTGGTAGTTCTCAAGAGTGTGTTGCTCCAGAAAGAGGATAGAACAATGATGCCCATTGTCCCACGGGGTGTCCTCCATGACGGACATGATCATATCGTCAGTCGAAAAAATAACACGAAAAGGATCGGGAGACAACTCATCAAGAGAAGGGGTAGAAGGTGTTGCCAATTGGATGGCCTGATAGGCAGACTCAACCGGACTTAACGGCATAGCGTCACCGAAATGGAAATGATCTCCAGGGTCAGGGACTATCCAAGGGTCGTGAGACACAAGAAGTTCGTGAGGCGAAGTGGAGATCATGTTGATGGAAGCAACAAACGAGCGTGGAACATCGGGTGGTGGAATGGGGAAAGTACCCATTAACGAGGAGTCCTTTAGAAGGCCTACACCGATGTTCTCATAACCCGGTGGGGTTTTAGCAATAAACGGTACATTGCTAGTACGAGTATCAAAATTGAAGAAGGCAAGTTGGTCGACGGTAACAACCTTTCCTTGATGATGGAAACGTACTACACGGAAAAGTGTCGACACGACTGCACGCATGGAATTGATCCAGCTGCGTCCAAGAAGAAGATTATAATCAAGGGGAGCGTCGAAGACTTCCACTTCAACTTGGACCATTTTACCTTCTAGCGTGATAGGAAATGAAGGAAGAACACCGTAGGGCTTAAAACTAGAGCCATTGAAGGCTTTAAGAGTGTTTTGTGATTCATTCAAAGAAGGAGAGCCAATGGCTTTCCAGCAAGCAAGAGACATGACACACGTCAAGGCACCTTCATCGATAACAGTTTGGCAAATGTTCTTGTCAGAGACAACAACTTGTATCTGGAACGCGAGTTGAGGGGGTAACCTTGGAATGTGATCTTCCAAGTCAAAAACTATTAAATTTGTATCTGTTGGGTCAATTCCACCGATAGCTTTCAATAGTTCCTTCCATTGTGTTGGACACGTTTGAAGGACTTCAAGGGCTGACATCACAGAAGGTGCTTGGGCTAGATCTTCAACAATGTTGTAGTTATGGGCCGCACGAGCATGAGGATTGAAAGTCGATTTCCGAACGACGCCCTTAGGGGGGGGGTCGTAGAAATTTTTCGAGGCTCAGTCGTTCGAGATGAAGAGGACCGTTTGTAGGTGGAGTTGTGGGAGAGGGTTGTACCAAGGATGGAGAATAATCTTTGGCTTGAGTCGTGAGTGCAACGTTGTTTTTCGTAGAATCACCAGTACACATCAAAACATGAGAAGTGGTAGAAGATGAGGGTTGGTCGTGGATGACCAACTGAGCCTGTTGTTGAGATGGGAAGGGTTGGGACAAGACAGCCGGTGCAGGTGGTTTCGGGGCTCCTTGAAGGAACTTAGTGACCTAGGCACGTCGTGGACAATCCTTCATGTAGTGATCATCACCACAGATAAGGTAAGGGTATCGGGGTTTGCGCTTATCCCGATCATCAACAGGAGTAGTTTTAGTTTGCTCTGATGGAGAATTATTTTTTCCCTCCTTATTCTTGCCTCTCCGCTTTTTAGATTTTTTCTTACCAGCCGGGGTAGATTGGACGGCATTTACCTCAGAAGTCTTGCCGATGGGAGTGGCAGGAGACGAAGCATTTTGAACATTAGAAGAAGAAGATTTAGGGTTTGTACTTGAAGCGGCATGTGATTGGGCTTGGGCAGTACCAATCACACTGTCAGCTACATGCGAGGTAGCTAGAGTAGTTGAAGTGCTGGAAGAATTAGGACAAGGTAATTCAAGTAATAAATCATAAAGGGTTCCCGTTTGCGAATAAAAAAGGTCAAGATATTGAGCACGACTTATAGCCTGCTCTTCGGTGACTACGCCACCCATAGCAATGTCCTTACTGATTTTGTTCACAAATGATTTTGTAAACCATTCTACCAGTAACTGATTAGGGAGTTCAAGTTTAATGAGACGTCGTCTCCTCCGAGTTATACTACCTTGATTAGATTGTCCACCAACCGGAAATGGATAAGTTGGAGTGAATGACAGAATAGCACCACTAGGATTAGGATTGCCAGTAGAAGACGAAGAAAGTCCTCCAAAAGGAAATTGAGGGAGTGTTGGTACCAAACCGGGAAGAAAGTGCCTAGAAGAAGAAGGTCCACTAGGAGAGCCGAATGGAGTTTGCGCAGGAGTAGGAATGGAAGCACTCAACGCACGATATCCAGGTGGTAGTGTCGGATTGACATTGGGCGTCCGCGGTGTGTTAATGGGAGCAAGACTAACTATAGGAAATCCGATTGGAACACTCGAAGTAGTTGTAAGATGGGTCATTTCGGCAGGGACAGTAAAGTGATAAGCGGTAGTCAACAGTACTGTCTCGAAACTAGAGATTTTGGAAATCGCAGGTGGATTGATTTTAGAAATCACAGGGGACCCTAGACCAAAAAGGTCTCATCGAAAAACACCTGTAGACCAAAAAGGATCTTGGCCTTCTATACCGGGAAAAGGTCCAGTCGGAGATCCGGAATACACAACAATTAAGTCTCCGGAAGAGTCTGCTCGCATAAAACGTCTCTCAGAATCGGGGTTAATTCGAAAGTCCTCTCGAGTATTTGTAATTCTAAAACGTTCTAGAGAGTCAGTGCGTTCCACTTGTGGGGTGGTGACGACTGGGACTTCACTCTGCCGAGGAGAGCCTCCAGGTGTGCTTGTAGGTAAGGGTTGTGAACCTTCCAGATGCTCTGGAGATAAACCCTACATTCTACATGAATGACATGGAGGAGCTATTGTAAATGAGTAACAAACTTTGCAAAGAAAATCCTATGGTCAACTTTGAGAAACAAACAACACGTGCTAGTAAACAAAATCTAGGAAGCAACACCAAGCAAACAAGACCTTCTAATTTCGAAGCCACTAGTTGGTGATGAAATCCAACGTCGGAGCAATGAGACGAGAAGGGGCGGGGCTAAGGTGGAAAAGTTATGCTGACAACCTGCTTAACGGACTTACACCCTAGTGCAAGCTCCCACACATAATCATGGGTATACCCTCCAAGGAGCCTGAGTGAGTTTGGTCAACGTCAATTCCAGGTACTGTGAAGACTTTCCCCTCCACATTCACTTCGGGTAAGAACCTAGAAAGATAGGCCACTAAGGTCACCACCAACAACAATAAAGCCTGGGGGAACAATCGACAGTCCGATCCACATGCAAGGGCAAGGTATCTAGCTCGAAATCAACTCAAAAGGCTTCCACTCATCATTGTGGGTATACCTTCAAGTGATCCCCATAATACGTGCAATCTCTACACTGACACCAACAAAGCAGGGTGAGTAACTCTGCCAATATCAATGCGACCTAGTGCTTGACCCTTGTGTGAGAAGGGCTTCCCAAGACAAGATGTTGCAAATGGAATTTAACACTCCCTAACACAAGATGTTATTGTGTGTTTTGTGCTTTTGGAGAGTGTATCTCTCTTCCTACTCCAAAGCGCTAGCCTATCTAAATGTTGGTGTAATAGAGCCCTAGAAAAGAGTTACTAGATAAATTTTATGATTACGCAATGTTATTAGGGGTTGTTGTTTACTCAAAGGCAACAGAGATGAAACTTATGTTGTATGACTCTGACCCAACAATGCGTGGATGAGAATGAAATAGATCACTTTACATTCAATGAATCCTATGTATGGGAGAGAGAGAATTTTTTCCAGATCAACTTTGAACTACAATGCAAAATTTCCTTTAAAATGCAAATACAAGCAATCACATATCAACAACAATTCTCTATTGTGTCTTTTTCAATAACTTCAACAAATTATTTTCAATGTTTTTCGAAAACGAAAATGATTTTTTGAAAGAAACAACTTTTGTTTACTTTTCAAAAAGGACCCATACTATGATAGTAAGAGTACTTGAAAAACAAAAACCAATGAACAAGCAATGATAAACCCAATCAACTCTTTCAATGAAAACAAAAACAAAGAGCAAACCAATATAGTCTTTTCAAATGCACAAGAAAAATGATCTTTCAAACAATAAGCAAATGATAAAGACCAAGAAACCTCAACTTTCAACCGATCACCGGTTCTTAACTAATCAAACACACTCAGATCCTGAAATCAGAGAGTATGGTTTTGTCAAGAAAATTCAAGAAATGAAAGTCAAGACAAAAATGACAAGAAGAGCCTTGAAAACCTAAGACTGTTCATGCACGCAAACGAAGACAAGAAAGATATCAATCAATGGTCCAAGAAACTCATAAGAGGCAATCAAACTGATTTGGGTAGTTGAAAATACCAAAATTCAAATCCAAATTTTTGAAAAATTGAGTTTGCAGGAAGACAATATTACACAGTGCGAGAATCACTGATTCTCGTAGGTGACCCTTGAGTAGGGTGCGAGAACCTCACACTAAAACCTAAAGGCAGAGTGCGAACTCTACCTATTCTCGCAAGCTACAATGAAGTGCGGTACAAGAATGTCTGAACATAATCAAAATTTTGGAAAATGAAGAAAAATTTGAAAAGGCCTCTGGACCCAGAGGGTCTATCAGGATATCCTGAAGACTCAGAGATTGATAGGACAGGAGAAGAGTAAAACCAGAGAAAATGGCCACAGAAAAATACCAAAATCCACAAAGAAAATGGGATGTTCCCCAGTGGAGTCACCAATTTTGTTATCGGACTAATCGGTAGGTGCAGACACTAACTGATCTCCCTAGATCCACCTGGATCTAGAAAAAAACAGGACGGGACAATACTCTTTCCCTAAGTTTTGACTATTGAATTGACTAGGAGGAAGGAACAAGTAACATACCTTTATATCTCTTCCTAGGGTCTCTGTTGCTCCCGCTTCGCTCCGGTGCTCTCGTGAAGTCAAGACCAAGACAACACAAACCAACCAAAGTGAAGATAACACAATATATTCAATAGTTGACCTATGTGTATGATCAAGGAATTACACAATAAAGTGAGATTAGCTTTATGGGAAAGGGACATGCCACTGTATCATATTAATGGAAAGTAAAGATTACAACCTGAGCCTTGATGTCGTAAACTTCCTTTCGATGGCTCTTGGCCCCAACACATTCTTCAAAAATGAGTTTTCTGGGAAGAGATGAAACTAACTTTTATCAGGAGAAATTTCTTATGAAGAGCCTGAATACACCATCATCAGTACATCATCATGACGACCAAAATCATGGGTAACATCAAGGGTAATTAAAATGGTTGGGTAGGCCAAATTAATTACCCGAGGAAAAAAAACACTCGATGAAATGACTTCCCTAATGATAAAGTCCTAGGAAACTAACCTAAAATATGATCCATGCATACTCATTACATTATTATCCCATGCAGGGGAGAAAACATTCTGATTACAAAAAGATGTGTTGGGGGCAAAAATTGCCTTGTAGAACCAAAAAGTATTCAACTTTGTTGCACCATCAGGTACACAACTTCATGGTACATGGATTTGACCCCCTAGTCAAAATAGGTGGTCAAGAGACCCCATTTACGACATTCAGGGCAGCCCTCAAGAAAAGTGGTTTGAGTTGTCATCTTTAGAGGACTACTTTTCATGCGTACATGATTCATCTGTTTGGGAGCATGATGATAACATGATTACAGATTTATTTGAGGACTCTCAGCCACTTTCATCCTTAGTATTGGAGGAGCACCAGGATGTGGCCATCTTAGAGCGATCAGAGTCTCACTCTAAAAAGAGGAAACACTTTTATATTGAGGGTTTATACATAGATTCGAAGATAAAGAGGGCACACTTTTCTCTTCCTAGACCTGAGCCTATCCCTTACCTCATTTCCTCTTCCAATGGAAATCATGAGGTATTCTTAGGACCTATCATATATGCTCAGTCTTCAGGAAGCATTGATCATATTCAAGAGGATGAAGATGAGCCTTCATCTATATATAGTATCCCCCTTCAGAGATGGATTGATCTAGCTTGTGGCTATCATCTTAGGTAGGATAACTTGCACGATCAGGGTTGCAGATATTCTTTCCAACAATATTTCCTCCCTCCCACCCATCTCCATGAGTTTCATTTCATGATTGATTATATATCTATTTATTCTCATGATCATTACATGCTTGACTTATATTTGGTGTTTTATATAATCAAGCACAGAGGGGATGCTTTGATGGGATGATCAAATGGTTGCACTTGTTGTATGACTTCACCTGGCATCACCTGATCTTCAGAGCCCCAAGGTCCCAGGTAAGTAGGTAAGTCATTTTGATTTCTTTCATTTGCATCTTGATTTCTCATATTAGTTTAGATGCATTTCATATTTCATTTTTCTCTACCTGCATATTGATTTCATGCTTAGTTTAGAAGTTTTTGAAAAAATGCTATATATATATATATATATATATATATATATATATATATATATTAGATTAGTCATTTTTGGATTTTCTATGTATATGGATGAAGGGTGATAGCACCACCCTAGATGCTCTGATGCCTTTGTCTGAGGTTTGGCAGGCACAGTTCTACCAAGAGATGTTGTGGTTCTCATGCACTCTACGACAAGAACATGTCCCCAAGTAGGAGCCAAATTTTATCCCCATTTTGTGGGATAACTAAGGAGATCATGTCTCAAGGTCCTCAGGTTGCAGATATGGAGTGTCGAGAGACTACATGACCAACAATGTCCACTTACACAGATGAAGACCCTTCTCACCACCATAGAGTTCAGCACTTTAAGATGGCATCCAACACACCAGTTGGCTTTCGAGAGGCACTGGGCCTTGCTCCATGAGGTACAAGTCATGTATTATGGTGAGTGTCATTTCAATATTTGAGGAATTTTGAGTATGGTGTATCTTAGATTGTTTTAGATTTAATGACATATGATTGGACATTATGTCATTTGCCCTGTTTCACCTTGATGGTTGACATTGTGCCCTAGTAAGTGGTCTTCCTCGGGAATGGGTTTGTTACTAGGAAATCCCTTTAAGATCCATCGTACCGTTCCCAACCATACTTACCGCTTTCCATCATTTAAACCCCCCCATTTCCTTGTCTCTTGGGATTTTAGGGTGTATTGACCCAAGAAGGGGTTGTCCCCCATTCTATGGGAAGAAGGGGCTAAAGGCCCAGAGGGATTTTTCATTGGTTAAAAAGATAAAATCATATATATATAAACCTTCCATATGCTTTTCCCAGGGATCCCCCAAGAAAGCAATGAAACACTTATCTATAATAAAAGGGGGATCCACAAGAATAAATGATGGAATTCTTAGGGGGTTAGTTGGAGGATAGGAGGTCTCATCACGAGCTAGCGTATCATGATCATGGGTATCTAGCGGTATTACATTACCATCATCTGGTCACCAAGATAGGGTAATGGCTCTCAGTTGCATGGTTGAGAGAAAGGGGGTCTCATCACGAGTCAACCTTTTTATTTCCGTAAGGTATTTGCAAGTGACATTGTCATTATCTGGACACCACGCTAGGGCAGTGAGCTTCAAATCATCCTTAAAACATTAAAGAAACAAAGAATGGAAATAGGTTGGGCTTGGAAAAAGTGCATTGCAAACGAATGTGCCACACACTCTCTACAAAGGAACCCATGAATGAGACACTACAACCCCTTGTATGTCATGAACCCCATGCCCAATGAGTTTTGATCCATAACTACTTCATATACTTCACATGGCTTAGAGAGGGATCACTTGGGGAACACTCCTTGACCTAGGGGAATATCTACCCAACATGACACCTCATCAACCCTCCCATATCCAAGCTTCGAAAGTTGCATAATGTCTTTGAGCACTTATTTGTTTAACTAGGTAACCTTTGATGCACATTCTTAGGTGGCTCATTTATTGATTTGATTTACTCACCATGATATTATGAATTGAGATCCTTGGAGGGCTTGCTTATTTGTCTTCGCAGGATCTAGTTGGTGGACGATTTTGGAAGAACAAACCTATATTGGGCTTCCATGGGGCTTAAATCCCACAAGGTCGATGCCAAAGGCCCACATGCTAGATGATAGAGATGAATCTTTGGAGGCCTAGAAGGCACCTTGGACGACCTCACCATGCCCTCACAATCGAAACTATTTGCTTTAGAGACCTAGAACGTCACCTTAAGGGGGTTGACATCATGCTTGAGGGGCTTGAGGTGGTGATGAGTACACATCACATGTTTTGAAGGAATAACCCTTGGATTGTGGAATATAAGGTTAGATTGGAGATACATGGCCTTTGGAGGCCCATCTCAATCATCTCCACCTCAACGTTTGACCCAAAAGGGTCAAAATGTCCCTCCTAAAAGAGTGACGTCTTACTTTAGGGTTTACGTTTGTGGAAAAAGTAAAAAATATAATGAATTGTTTAATATTATTTTGTAAAGGGGAAAGATTAGGGTTGTTGACCCCTAATCTTGTGGTTTACCCTAAAATTGTGTGGACAAACTATGTGAATGGCATTTTGTATAAATAGAGATCATAATATCTCATTTTAAATCATACTTTCCCTCTTGTACTCTTGTGTATGGATAATTTCTTGATTATTGGTTGGTGGAAGTGATGTGCTAGCCTTGGAAGGCTCTTCTTTTTCTATTGTGGCGGTTTGTCTTAGCACTTTTCCTTGAATTGGTAAGGATTTTACTTTGTGATATCATTTTTTATTCAAGACTAGGTTATTTTTCTAGAGCTAGGTGGGAAGTATAAGGGCATACACCCCCACCTTAGCCTCCATCATTTATGCTTAAGTGTTGTTGATTTAATAAGGGTTTACTAAGAGAAGTATAAGTGCATACACCCTCTTAGTCTAAACCCTAGCTAGAGATAATTGCCTTGGGGAGTAAGAAGATTCACACCCCCAAGGAGGTAGTACCTTTAGCTCTTTATTTTCTTGACTCCATCAACCCAATCATTAATGGCACTAGTCATCACTTGTTGCATTGGAGATATAAAATTGTTTTTTTGGGAAACGTGAACTTTTGTGATTTTGAAGTTGTTCCTAGTGGAATCAAATCTATGCTATAAATGCTTGCTTGAGACAATAGGGTGTTTCACTTCTCCAAGTATTTCTTTCTTCTATTACAAATTTAACCTACAACCACTAGGGATTCAGAAAACCCTAACCAAACTCTTCAATAACTCTTAATTTAACTGTTGAAAATTGCCTAAAATTTGCCCACATAATCTACTAAGTACCACATCTTTTGGCAAGTTTTGAGCCGTGCTTTTGTGCTTTTGTGCTAAAGTCTTGCTCTATCATTGTTGAGTTAAACTAGTTTTTACTAGCTTGTCTCGTGCTTATTCAATTAGACTTTTAGCACTTATTTTGCATCCCTTATTATATTTTATATGCTGATATATATATCACTGATTGTTTCTGACAATAGGGACAACAATCTTAACTTGCTTGTGCACCTAACATAATATACACAAGTGTGTCTTTTCTCGTGTCTTGGGCATGTACAATCACTTTTGTAGGTACCCAAAGACTTGGAAATTTTAAACCACCCAGAAACGAGACATCAAAGCGACTTTTCTCTTCCATCTTTGAACTTTAGGGGGATATTTCTCTTTCTTCCTTTCCATCCATCTCAATACCCCCAGGGTCACCGAGATCGCTCCCTAGAGTGACCTAATCACCCTTGAAGCATGAGATCTATATCAAGGTGACATTGGGTATAGTTTCCTTTAGTTGTCACCACTTGGTGGTTGAGTCGGGATTTTCCTAACCTACATCTTGTGTGATAACACAACACATTCAGAGGAACAACACACTCTAGGTTTGATTGTTTTGATATGCCTCTAGTTGTTATGGCATTATTGTGATCTTATGAACATCTAGTTGTATTTTGATCTATTGAATTTATTATTATTATACTAACCTCTAGTCAAAGTTAAAGTTAATAGTTTACTTTAGTCAAAGTATTAGATTGATTAAGGTTGATATTTTAGAGTTTATTTGCATTATATTCTCTAACTCAAATTTATGTCAAGAAAGCATATTGTCTTAATACAGGGGACAGGTTGGAGAGAATACTTGTCATATTTAATGAAGGAGACTCAGAAGAAAAGAAACAACACTTATTCTTGGAGATAAGAATATAGGTTCCGTGTTTGATTGATTAAATTGATAAGTTTCCAACTTGCACATATCAAGTTTGATAATTGCTACATTACAAGTAAACACTATAGTTGTGTCAGCAGTCTTTGAAAGATTCTATTATTGCTAGGTACAATAAATACTTGGTAGTACGTGAGTACTATTGATATACATACTTATTGTACTTGTTTTCAAGATGAACTAACATCTCCTCTAGGAGATAATTCTTGTTTTTCTTGCAAGTAGGTCACCTTGGTAAAGCTATGATGATTACCATGAAATTTTCCTTCATTCTTGTTACCATAGATATGTTCTTATGAAAACTCTATTATATTGGAAATACTTTTTCTCTTGTTGTTGTTGTCTTGGGCATGTTATCTTACAAATTCCATGGAAGTTACCATAGAGATGTACGTGTTCCGGGAAGGTTAACATGGAAGCAGGTCACCAGTGATAGCTCTGAGAGGGAGCTACAGTGACAGTTGCAGAAGAAAACATATTAGATATCCTCCAGTTTGAGACATGGAGTAGACTGACAATCATGAAGTGTCTGTTTCCAATCAGTGACAACAAAGCCAAAGGATTTTTGGACATCATGCACTCGGACATGTGTGGACCAATGAAAACCACTTCACTTAGCATGTATGCAAATTATGTTTCATTTATTGATTATTTCTCACATAAAAATTGGATCTATTTCTTGAAAAAAAAAACGAAGTATTCAACAAGTTTAAGGAATTCAAAGCCCTTGTAGAAAATATTTATGAAAAGAAGAGAAATAATTTGAGTTCAGATAATGGAGGAGAGTTCACATCAAATGACTTCAAAGCATTCTGTGGAGAAGTTAGAGGGAGCTCAATACTCTCTACATTCCTTAGAAGAATGGTGCAGTGGAAAGAACACAACAAAACGATGACAGTTCCAGGTAATGGCATTATACTAGAAGAGCATGTTCAAGAGAAATCAATTGTGAGTTCCAAATGGATCTACAAGATGAAACACTCAACAGATGGAAGTATCAAGAAGTACAAGGAAATATGTGTGGCTCGTGGGTTCTCCTAGAAAGAAGGAATATATTACGAGGAGACATTTTCTCCTTTGGTGAGATACACTTCAATTAGAAATACACTTGTGATAGCTGCAGTAATGAAATGAAAGATACATCAGACGGATGTGAAGACAACTTTTCTAAATGGTGTAGTGGAAGAGGAAGTGTACGTGGAGAAACCACAAGGATTCAAGACACATGACAAGAAGACACATGTCTGCAGGTTGAAGAAAGCCTTATATGGATTGAAGCAAGCACCCAGGGCATGGTACGGTAGAATTGACAATTTTCTAATGAGCTTGGGATTTACCAAGATTAAAATAGATTCCAACCTTCACTAAAAGGCTATGGATGGTGGACCAATGATATTACTGTTATATGTGGATGACCTATTTCTAACAGGAGACAAGAATCTCATCATTGAGAGTAAGAGGAATCTTGCTACAGATTTCAAGATGAAAGACCTAGGTATGATGCATTATTTCTTAGGTCTAGAGGTATGGAATAAATTGGAAGGGATTTTCCTTAACCAAGGAAAATATATTGTAGAAATCATGAAGAGATTCAAAATGATGGATTGTAAATCCATGTCTACACTGATGGTGAAAAACATGAAGTTATTGAGTGATACATGTTCAGAGATGGTGGATGCCACCATGTATAAACAAATGATTGGTTTGTTGATGTAATTAACGAACACAAAGCCAGATATATGTTTTGTAGTGAACACATTGATTCAGTATATGTTCAAAACTAAATGGTCTTCATTTGATTGCAACAAAACATGTGTTGTGGTACCTAAAAGGTACAGTTGAATATGGACTCGGATATGTTTCAGATCGTGAGATAAGACTGCAAGGCTATACTGATTCATATTGGGCTGGTAGTGTCGCAGACTGAAAGAGTACATATAGAGGTTGTTTCAGTTTGGGATCATCTATGATCTCATGCATAAGTAGGAAGAAAACTTGTGTTTCACTCACTTTGGCTGAGGAAAAGTATATAGTAACATGTTCATCTAGTGGCGAAGTAGTGTGGCTTCAGAAGTTGCTTGCAAGATTGTTTGATCTCAAGTTGGGGACGACTTGCATCTTGTGTGACAACTAGAGTCACATAAAGTTGTCTTAGAAACCTGTGTTTCATGACAAGTCCAAGCATATCGAGATCAAGTACCATTATATCCGAGACATGGTGCAAAAGGGAGTAGTGAAGCTCGAGTATGTTTCTACAGATGAGAAGGTAGCAGATGTGTTGACCAAGCTTTTGTCACAAGTGAATTTTGTGTACTTCAGGGAAAAGCTTGGTTTGGTCCAGAAGGACATCCCTAGTAAGAGAGAGTGATGATTTACATATGTGGCTCCAAGGACAATAGTAGTAGCAGGTAGTCATTCACAGGCATGTTACTGACTATGGAACCCATCAACATGACCTCACACAAGGTCAGCAGATGTCGATCCTTCGGAGATGGCATGTTTTCCCATATTTTCAAGATGGAGGGACAACCTGTGTGGTTGGAGGTGTTTCCTAGACTTGAGATAGATGGGTAGTGTGTGTGCACTACATCGCCTAACCCTTGTGGTTAGATGCCTAGATTTTGTGTGAGATGGCGAGTTTCCTAATTTTGTATGAACTAGATGCCATATTCTATGTGAGTTGGTGAGTTTCTTAGTTCTTTATGATCTAGTTGTCCAGATTCTATGTGAGCTGGACAGATGTGACATTTTCCCAGACTCCGTAAGGATTGGGTAGTAGCGTAGTTCTATGTGTGAACTGACTCAAAATGAATAGTTACCCAAACTTCGTAAGAATTGGGTAGTAGCACAGTTCTATGTGAAATGGCTAGTTTCTTAGCTTTGAGTGAGCTAGATGAAGTCATGTAATGACATAAGGTCTGAAAGGACATCGAGACCCATAAGGTTCTAGAGGAAGATGAGGTTGTTTCCACTAGAGAGATGGTACATGTGTTGATGATGCCCCAGATACATGATTGTGACATGACCATCAAATAGTCTATGTGTGCCTATGACAGAGACAATGTATGGCTATGATGGTGATTGTGATGTATCGATTCATTAGATAGTTTGTGTGTGACTATGAAATATAATGTTTTGCTATGATGGTGATACTTGTGACATGATATGTTTGATCATGAGATAGTCTGTGTGGTTGTGGTGATGCTACCTGTAGACTGGTCTGTAAGACCATGTGATTGGTGGTAGTCTTGTACATGCCATGTGTAATGGATGGATGTGATTGAGACTACTAGATGAAGAACATCATGGATAATACATCCCTAGCTAGGAGGGAGTGTTTATGTTACATAACTTCTATTGATGTATAGATTCATGGAAATTCAACAAGTAAATGGTCTAGAGTACATATTCATACAGAAACAATATTGAAGATCATGCCAGAAGAATACCTTCCTTGGTAAGAGGGAGTGTTGAAGTATTATGTAGTTGTGGAAGATATTCTTATTGTATTTGATCAAATCAAAATCCTAAAAGAGTAATGCTAAAGTATATTTTTAATGTTGGATCAGGAAAATAATAATTATTATATTTTTTACTTGCAATATGAGAAGTCGGCCCTGCCAGAAAAATTCAAAGTAAATTATATTTTCCAGAAAAGACAGGTCGACCCTGTGGGAAAATTTCACTGGCAGAATAAGTATAAATAAGGTGATGCCTTACTCATTTGGTGAACACAACTCACTTAGTTATAGCACAAGTTTGGTGGAGAGTTGTAGTTGCAGCTACATCTATAGGACGAAGGATAAGGAATATCTCTTGGCCTTGGTTGGTCTCTCTCTCATGCGCTACCTTTCTAGGGTAACGAGCTAGTGTTTGGATTGTGCCTTAGTGTATATCTTGGTATAATACTTGGTGTATATTATGGTGACAAGGAACAAGTCTAGTAGTAGGGTTTCCCTTGAGTATAAGGGTTATCTGGGACATTTCTCTCTAAGAGAGCATTGTACCAACACTGTACTTGGTAGATGAATATATATTGAAGAAGTTTTGCTGGGTTTTCTTCCCCAAGAGGGTTTCCCAGGATAGATCTCTGTGTGTTGTGCTCAAGGGTGGAACATGTAGCTTCCTATGGTTGGGTGATGATGATGTAGCATCGTCTATGGAAAAATGAGCACATAAAGTAGTTAAATTACTATGGTAAATCTAACCCTAACTAGTTTTAGGAAAAAAAAAACAATTTGTAGTAAACCTTGATAGATCAAAGATAAAAGATAACCATTAACTTTAGAAATAAACCCTTAAACTCCAAAACATCAAATGAATTCACACCATAAAGAAAAAAATAATATATAGAAGAACCCTTAAGGTAGGGTAATGCCGTCAAATACTCCTTATGGAATGAATCACTCCACAAGTCATGCTTGCTACAAGAATCAACATCCAACATCCAACACAATGATACTCATGTATTTATACTTTCTCATGAGTATTCCTAGGGGCATACATCGGCTAGCCTTTATTATTATATTATTTCCTCTTAAATCCCTAGTGGGATTATTTATTACCCATCAACTACCAAGTGGGCCTATTCCATGATTATGGCCCCATTACATTCGTTATCCCCTTGGGTATCTCCCTAGGTACCCCATATTATCCTTCCTAGGTATATTGAATTCTTCTTATTAGAATACTCTTGCTTGTGGTTCTTGGGATTCAACTCTAGATGCAACTTTCAATACTTTTATTTGGTGTGAGCATCAATGTTTCAAGGGTCATAGTGATTGTTAGGGCCCTTGCATATGTGTAGTGACACAATATTTTTTATTTCCCCCATTTCCCTTCTTCTTTTTTTTCCCTTATTGGAAGATCCTTGTTGGTTAGATTAATTCAAACCACTTGGCTACCCCTTTCTCTTGTTAGATTCTATGTATTGATCCCATAGACACACTTTATCAATGGTCTTGGGCTTGAATAACATAACTTTTATGCTTATGTGACAATGAAGGCCACGCAAGTACTCAATGACCACACTCAAGATTTTAGGAGATATCCTCATTTGAATGGATTATTTTTCATAACATTGTAGTGTACTCTTATAAACTTTGTCCTTTCCTCTGTTGGTAGCAGTGGCACCAAATCCATTTGTCCTCTTCATACTTGAGAAGGTAAAACTAGGACTCGATTAAGAAGTTTTTGAATACCTCCCACTTAGTTTCTAATAGGTCTCCCTCTATCTATTAAGCGTCTTGGTGCACCTTTCCCACTAGGTTTGCATATGACCTTATAAATTGAGTCTAGCAAAAATTATTTTTTGCTTCTCTCATGTATTATGCACACTAAAATAGACTTAACTACTACAACCAATGCTTCAACTTAACTGCATCTATCTCACCCTCGTATGGTTTGATCTTAATCTTTGATTCCACTTTAAATGAGTGTTGAGAAGATTGGTTAGTAGAGTCCTCTTTTTCAATATTTGGTTCTTCCTTCTCTTCCCTTGGCTCCTAAAGTTCTTTTTTTTTTCATGAGAGTCATGATACTTCAAAAAGGAGCCACAATGTAATATCTCCAATGCTTTCTAGGCCATGATATTGTATCTTATGTTGTATTATGATGGAGTGTTTTTTTCAAATGTTTTGCATACATAGGTTTTGATGCCAAAAAATTGGCTACTAACTTTCCAAAACAATTTGCATGTGTTTTTAATAAAATGCTTCCGTCAAACATATTGCAAATGTTCTCCAATACACATGAATTAGAAAGGGCATCATAGTATTTTTATTAGTAAACACACCAACAACACAATTCTTTATTGGTTGCTACAACATTTGTATTACAACAACAAAACACACAAGAAACAAACTAAGAACCTTGAAATGATGCCACTTCCCTTTCTAGTAGACAAATTTTTCTGCATAAATCCTTTGTCACTATAAATCATCCCTCTAAGTGCCTCACATCTCCCCAACCTCACGGAAATGTCAAAAAGAGAGGCTTGACCCTCCTCAAACTGTCTCTGTGACCTTCCTAGATTCCCACGATCCCCCCTCGGCCTACTCCAGCAATCCTTACGACCTGCCTAGGTCAAGTTGTGACCCCCTCCAGTCCTCTTAGCATGTGCAAGAAGCCTCATGACCTTCTATACCAAAATCATGGCCTCATATAACCCTCATGGCCTGCACAACAAACCCCACGACCTGCTCTAAGGTCTCACGACCTCCTAAAGCTCACCAAGGTGTAAATCGACCTCCAAGGAAGCCTCAAGAAACTCCCAAGTAAATCAATGCTCCCTTGGAATGAAGATAGAACACAAGATGAAACTCCAATGGGAATCCCAGATGGATACTCCTCTTTGTTTAGCTAGGATGGTTGTTGCACCATTGAAACCAAACCACAATGGAAGGGTTTTTCCAAACCCTAACGAAAACTTGGCTCTCAAGAGCACTTCAACAATATATCAAATCATAATGAGGAAGGTGAAGTTCTCCCATTCCTTTATACTTCTCCAAACCCCTTCTAGATCTTTCCTCTTTTTGACCAAATCCACATGACCCTTATTTCCCCTTTTAATTTTCACTTACAAATTAAATTCACTTTGTAACTCTT
>ML786132.1:197241-213854 GCA_009831015.1 Picea engelmannii
ATGATGTCATCCACCACTATGTACCTGTCATCCTGAATGTGACCATCCATAAACTCACAAGCAAAATGGTCCTTGGAATATTCTACCAAAAGGTGATACTTCCAATCAGCTGAAATACCCGTGAGCCATTCTAATGTGTCATGGATCTCCTCCTGATGTGTCTTTGCATCCTGTATACTGATCATCTGGCCACAATGTAAATCAACTACCATGCCAAGCTCTGTGTTAATAAGTCTCTCTAAAGGAATCACCCCACAATCCCATACTAATGTGTCCACATCCTCAATATATCCATTCCCATAATAAGTGGGTGCATATACCTACCTGATGGATGGTCCATAAGGTATATGCTCAACTCCCCTATCTCCAGTTATGACTTGAGATGTCAATGGGATTCCCAAAATAAGTGGCTCATGATCTCCAAGATGCAAACTATGTGTATAATTAGAGGTCTCTAAACTATACCTCTAGTCAAACCCCTGCAAATCTGAATGCCCCTCATGTTGGATCATCACAAGAGGATCTTCCATCAAACCATAAGTACTACTAACAACCTCATGTGTCCTAACCACCATAGATGTTTGAAATGATGATGAATGTGCCAAGCTCAACTCCATAAGAGGCTCATGTGTAAGCTCCCCAACTTCCTCTTCATCCAAGGGAAAATGAACCAACACCAAATCTTCATCGTATTTAGGTGTTGATACCCCCTCATCATGTGCATCCAAAATGTCATCATGACGTACTATCAAACCTTCCTCATGAAGTGAGGTATTTTCTTCACCAACTACCTTAGATTTGAATCCTTTTTTCTTCTTCTTCGCAAATAGAGGCTTCAAACAACTCAGGATGCTCTAACAATGTTGTGAGATTCTTTTGATAGTATGTTAGACTCTTTTGATAGTCTAACAACAATGGCAAAATTTTTTTCCCAAGTTCCACATTGGTCGCCATCCTTGTTTCCCTTAACCACCACTGAAATTTAAGTGTTGGTCACTTAATGATGCAATCCTCATTGTTTCCCCTTAGGCTGGCAAGATCTCCAACTCTGATACCACTGCAATATCCACAATGCTTTCTAGGCCAGGATATCGTATCTTATGTTGAATTATGATGGAGTGTTTTTGTCAAATGGTTTGCATACAAAGGTTTCCATGCCAAAAACTTGGCTACTAACTTTCCACAACAATCTGCATGTGTTTTTAATAAATTGTTTCCATTAAACAAATTGGAAATATTCCCCAATACACATGAAATTGAAAGGGCATCATTAAATACAACAACAACACAATTATGTATTGGTTGCTACAACAATTGTATTACAACAAAAAAACACATGAGAAACAAACTAAGAACCTGGAAATGATTCCATTACCCTTTCTAGTAGACAAACTCTGTTGTAGAAACCCCTTTGCCACTATAAATCGACCCTCCAGGTGCCTCACGACTCCTCTGCCTCACAGATCACAGACCTGTCAAAAAGAGAGGCTCGTCCCTCTTCAAACTGTCCCTGTGGCCTCCCTAGACGCCCACAATCCCCCTCGACCTACTCCAACAATCTTTATAGCCTGCCTAGGTCAATTCGCGTCCCCCTCCAGTCCTCTTGGCATGTGTACAACGCCTCAGGGCCTGCTAGAACAAAATTGTGGCCTCCTCTAACCCTCATGGCCTGCATAAGAAACCCCACGACTTGTTTGAAGGTATCACGACCTCCTCAAGCTCACCACGGTTATGCAAAAAGAGGTAAATCGACCTCCAAGGAAGCGTCAAGAACCTCCCAAGTAAATCATTGCTCCCCCAGACTGAAGACAAAACACAAGATGAAGCTCCAATGAGAATCCCATATGGATCCCCCTCTTTGTTTAGCTAGGGTGGATGTTGCACCATCGAAACCCAACCACAATGAAAGGGTTTTTCCAAACCCTAACGAAAACTTGTCTCTCAAGAGCACTTCAACAATATATCAAATCATAATGAGGAAGGTGAAGTGCTACCCTTCCTTTATACTTCTCCAAACCCCTTCTAGATCTTTCCTCTTTTTGACCAAATCCACATGACCCTTATTTCCCCTTTTAATTTTCACTTAAAGATTAAAATCACTATATAACCCCTTTTAACCCCCTTTTAATGTCATAAAGTGATTAATTAGTTTCTAAGACATTCCCAAACTTAGGAAGTCCCTTTCTCATCATCCCAACCTTTAGACCATTTCGTTCCGGTTCCAACGAGCTATTACACTAAGGTATTCCCTCAAATAATGTGATCCAAAAAATACCATTAGTGCATTTAATTAAATTATGCTCAATTCATGGGAATCTTCGAAATGTCACGAAACCAAGAACGAACTGTGCAGAAGTGACCTTGATGATGAAAAGTGGTAAATGGACTGGTCTGGGCCTTATCTAACTCTTCCAAACCCTCCGATCTCCCCGATAACATAACCTCACTCTTTTGTTTGGGCTGGCATAAGCCTCAAAAGTTGTCCCCAACTACATAACCAGGGAACCCAAAAATGGGGACATTACACATAATCCTATAAATGCTAGCTACTTGAGATTCTAACCTTGAAAATCTTAATTCCCCATAATCAACAAGTCTTTCCTTGTTCTTATCCACAATATCTGAGGCTTGTCGCTACTTCTTTATCCTTCTCGTGTCGATCTTAGGGTCTATCAAGTGCAACTCTCCCTTAGATTTAGAATTTCTAAGTCGGGTAAGCATATATTGCACTCAAACTATACAAATGCCCAAATAAAACCTACTATGATACCAATATGATATGTAAGACACTTTGAATATTCCAATGGTTAGCTTAACACACCAAATCTTAAACTACCTCTGTTACAATGAGCTTATGCTCGACTGCTCGACTACATGATTACTCTTTTTGTATTTTTATAGAATAAACAAAAAAATAAAGCACATGACCATACACAATCTTTCACTACTGTGAAATAAAAATAGAATTCAATAACAAAGACACACATGGAAAAACTTGACAAGAAATGAAGCATTGTACCTTTCTTCTTAATGAATGGAGAGTGTGATCTAAAATACATAGATTATAAAGCTTGTTGTAGAGTTATAACATACATGGTCTACTATAGTCCCCTACAAAGTTTTGTTTATCCTTTACTTTACTATCTCCTTAATTTTCTTAGCAACCCAGGGAAACTCAATATGAAAAAACTTGACAAAAAATAAAGCCTGGTACCTTTCTTCTTAATGAATGAAGAGTATGATGTAAAATACATAGATTCTAAAGCTTGTTATGAAGCTATGACATACATGGTCTACTATAGTACCCTAAAAAGTGTTGTTTATCCTTTGCTTTACTATCTCCCTAATCTTCTTATCAACTACTCTACACTAGACTAACATCAAATCACTATAATGAGAAATTAACCCCTTTCCCACCATTTTGCTAATGTTTTAATTAATACTGTTTCTTTGAACATTACACATAGAGTTTTCAATTCTTAAGATTTGTGTAAGATATGTAGTGGATTCCATGCATTACTAACCCCACATGGGTGAATCAAAATGTAACTCCACATGAGGGAATCAAAATGTTGCCACATAGTGCTATGTAGAATAATTATATCTTTACATTTTTGACATAAAAACTTTCACATACAAAACCTATAGGACGATTGCTCGATAGGTAAGAAAGCCCAAAATTCCACACTTCTTTGACCTTAAACTAAAGGAATTTTATTCATTTGCACCTGCCAGCACAGTTTTTCAAGATTTAGCCCAAAAGTACACCCTATAGGTTCCAAAATTGTGGCCTCTCTCCTCTCATATGTGACTGTGACTGGTTGCTACTTCTTCACTCGTGTCTATTCTCTATTTCAAAGCAGTTTGAAGTTTTCAGTACATAGGTTGTACGAATGGAAAATGACTTGGGTTTCTTTCAAAACCATGGCGATGGCAGTGCGAATACCAGTGGCATTTTCTGTATGTCGCAAGAAGGTGCCTATGTTAACGCTGATAAGTTTCATTCATCGCAACCAAATCACTTGCATTTCTACTGCTACCATGGAAGAAGAAGTACACCCCACGCAGAAACCCAGAACAAATCACAAAGCCTCCGATGTCGTGACAGCAGTGTCTAGAGAAAGCCGGGTGAAGGAGGCAGTTGATGTCCTGCAGGTACTGGATCGGCAAGGTCTTAAAGCGGACTCCAACACTTATGCTTCTCTCTTGAAGATCTGCACAGACATGAAAGCTCTCAAAGAAGGTAAGCAAGTCCACACTCACATGCAAAAGAGCGGAGTTAATCTGCCCGTCATCTTAGGTACCAAACTTGTGAGCATGTATATAAAATGTGGAAGTTTAGAGGATGCACGCGACGTGTTTGACAAAATGCCAAAACGAAATACGTTCTTGTTTAGTGCTATGATTGGGGTTTATGCCAGACATGGACAGGGTAAGGAAGCCCTCAACCTTTATCGCCGGATGCAGGCAGAAGGAGTGCAACCTGATAAGGCCATATTCGTTAGCATTCTTAAGATGTGTTCGGAACTATTGGACACGGCCTTGGAACAAAGCAGGGAGATCCATGATGATGTTGTGAGATGTGGGTTTGAATCAGATCTTCTGGTAGGAAATGCTCTCATTGATATGTATGGAAAATGTGGGGATATGGAGAATGCACGCCAAGTGTTTGACAAAATGTTTAAGAGAGATGTGGTTTCCTGGACGGTCATAATTGCAGGGTATGTGGAGATGGGGTGTGCCGATGAAACCTTTGAGCTCTTTCGTCGAATGCAGAAGGAAGGAGTGAAGCCAAATTCAATCACAGTGACTAGTGTTCTCCCGATGTGCGCCAATTTGGCAGCTCTTCGATGGGGTAAGGAGATCCAGGGCTGCATTATCAGAGGTGAGTTTGAGGAGAACGTTTTTGTGGGAAGTGCTCTTGTTGATATGTATGGTAAATGTGGGCATTTAGAGAATGCACGTAGAGTGTTTGACAAAATGCCTGAAAGAGATGTGGTTTCATGGAATGCCATGGTTGCTAGCTATGCTCAGAGGGGGTATCACGAGGAGGCTCTGGAACTCTTTCATCAAATGCAAGTTGAGGGAATACAGCCAAATGTGATCTCATGGAATGCATTGATTGGAGGGTATGCACAGAATGGGAATGGCAATTATGCTTTGAAACTCTTTCGGCAAATGCAGCAGGTTGGCTTGAAACCAAACTCAATTACAGTTGCAAGTATTCTGCCAGCATGTGCTCAGCTAGCAGCTTTACAACAGGGAAAGGAAATCCATGACTACGTTTTTAGAAGAGGATTTGAGTCAGATGTTGTTGTGGCAAGTGCAGTTGTAGCTATGTATGCGAAATGTGGTAGCATCGAGGATGCTCGCCAAGTGTTCAAGAAAATGTCTAGAAGAGATACAATCGCATGGAATACAATGATTGTGGCACTTGCCATGCATGGGCATGGGGAGGATGCCCTTGCACTGTTTTACGAAATGCAAGATGCTGGCTTGAAACCAAACCACGTCACTTTTGCAGGCATTCTTTCTGCTTGTAGCCATGGAGGCCTGGTCAACGAAGGTTGGCAATTCTTTCATTCTATGTATCGATATTATCATATTAAGCCTGATGCTGACCATTATGCCTGCATGGTTGATCTCCTTAGTCGTGCTGGTTGCCTTGACGAGGCATATGATTTCATTAAAAAGATGCCAATGAAGCCTAGTGCAAGTGCATGGGGGGCCTTGCTTGCTGCCTGCAGAATCCATGGAAACGTTGAACTAGGAAAATGTGCTGCAGAACGCCTTTTTGATCTAGAGCCTTTCAATCCTTCAAATTATGTATTGCTTTCAAATATTTATGCTGCAGCGGGCAGGTGGGATGAGGTATCAAATGTGAGAAAAACGATGAAGGAAAAGGGTTTATCGAAGACTCCAGGATGCAGCTGGATTGAAGTGGAGAACAAAGTCCACACATTTATTGTAGGAGACAGGTCACATCCCCAAACAGAGAGAATCTATGGAATGCTGGATAATCTGACCGGGCAGATGAAGGAAGCAGGTTATATGCCAAATACAGACTTTGTGTTACATGACTTGGAAGGGGGGGAGAAGGAAAATTTCCTGTGTGGCCATTCTGAGAAACTGGCGATTGCTTTTGGCCTTCTCAATACATTCCCTGGGAAACCTATCCGGGTCATTAAGAACCTCCGTGTTTGTGGTGCTTGCCACACAGCCATCAAGTTCATCTCTAAGATTGTAAGGCGAGAGCTTATTGTTAGGGATGCCAGTCGTTTTCATCATTTCAAGAATGGATCGTGTTCTTGTGGAGATTATTGGTAATACTATTTGAAAGCATAAATTTGTATCTGAAACAAAAAACATACTAGAAAGTATTTTCGTTTCCAGTTGCCTGTAGTGTTTTCATATCTAGGTCGTCTTAATTTTACACGGTGTGCTGGTTTCCTCAGGGCTTATAAGTGAACGTCTCAGTCTGTCGAGAGCAGTATACATTTTCTTAGCCAAAAGATATACACACACGTAGACATTAAATGAAAATATTGAATTAAAAACACAGAAGCAAGAGATAACAGCAGCGAAGACAAATAAAAAATGTAAAAGTACTCGGGGAAATTGCGGCATCAATAGTGGCAATATTGGAAGCATGACAGAGCACCATGGGAATTTTTTTTAGCAAAGTAGATAGAAATAGAGGTAAAAATTTGGTAGCAAATTGGAATGATATTTTAGAATTAACCCACTAAGAAGTGACAAAGTAGTGTGGTATCATAATATCATTATGTTAGAACTTAGAAGGGCAGGTTTACTAGTACATCTGGTGGGGAGGAGAGCCCATCCTATTATAGTTATATTGAAAACAGTCATTATAGATTTCTTTCATAAATTTTTGCTGGTTTCTGTTCATTACTCTGCAATACCAATTGGGTATATTCCCTATAAGTGCCCGACATGATGTTATCAAACTTGAAACCTTCAGATAAGCAGGCATAGGTAGGGGGATGGATTCTATTTCACCAAAATCTCCAAGGACCATAGGTAGGGGGATGGATTATATTTTTCCAAAATCTCCAAAGACTATCTCCAAGGACCATAGGTAGGGGGATGGATTCTATTCCGCCAAAATCGCAGAGGATTAGCACAAGCAGAAGCACCCCGTAATGGATAAACATGTCATTGAAGAGACTTGAATCCTTGTGGTAACAATAACAACATCTTGCTTTTACCTACTTTAGCAAGACCCCCTTGGCATTCTTTTAAAATTTCAAAAATATTAGATATAAGAAAATATTGAACACCCCACTAGTCTAAAACAAATAAGTATAGTTGAAGAGTTCCATTCCATTTGGAAATCTCTTGTTACTTGAGTCTAAAGTGTGCCAAAGCATAACGAACAACAATCATACATTGGAGGGTTGGAGTTTTAAATAAGGAATAATAGATGAAAGCGCATTGTCAAACTCAAAGGACTATTCATCTTAGCTTGCCATGTATGAAGGGCTTCTATGTGGTCAATACACACCCATGATTGTACTTGGCCTTGTTTGTTTACTCCACATTATCATAGACACGTATTAACATGGGGGACCATGCATATTTAGGTTTGAATCTGAAGCATCATCACAGTAAACACTGCCTTATTTCTATACCATGGCCTTATTTTTAGAGCATGGCATGTTGGATAGAATAAGAAATAAGTTACACATCTAACATTTCCAATATCCAAGAGGCCACCTAAAATCTACATAGTAGAGTTAAAAAGTACAAAGCTTTTGGATTTCTTGCTAATCTCCGCATTCCCTAATGAGGCAAACAATTGTATGAACACAAAGAATGTTGAATATTCATGTAAAGTAACAACTTGATTTTCTTTAATAATATTTTCCCTTCTTTCTACATAACTTCGGCCTTTAGCAGAGTTAAAAAGTACAAAGGTTTTGGATTTCTTGCCATCTTTACGTTGCTTGAGGAGACAAACCTGTTAGAATTAATGCTTACTTTAGTAGAGATTGGTTTGGATTTGTTAGATCTAGTTAGTTGTGAGACATTTTCTCCAACTATCAGATCTTATTTATGTGTGTGTGGTTGAGAGATTTCCTCATGAGTTTGTTGTGTTGTTGAGGAAAACTTTTGTATAAATATCTACTTGATTGAATAATAAAATATAGAATTATTGTGTGCATGCTGATTTGTTCATTTGATATCAGAGCTAGGAGCTCTGGTTGTAACTCCCTCACGGGAGTGCCCGAGAATGTGTGAGAGTAGGATTTTTTTGTGAGTGATTATTTCATGTGAAGTTTTCTTTTGTGTGAGATTGTATACACATTGGTGTTTGCTGCTGTAATATAGTGTGGAATCACCCAAGCACTATTGAAGATCGTGTGACCAGGTGATTGAGTTGAATCTGGATCCTGGAGGAGTTCGATGTACCAGAATTCCACACCACTATAACCATTTTCTAAAACTCGTTATTGCTTTTCTATATTGTTGCCAATTTTGAAATGAAGGTGTTGAATGATGGAGGTGCCTTGCACTCCAATCGATGATATTTACAAAAGGGCTTTGAGCTCTATTTTATTCTTTTAGCTGAAAAAAAACTGTGGGAAATAATCAGATTGGTCCAGAGCTGGAACTGTTCACCAATACAAGGTGACTGTATGCGCATAGCCCATATTGCTGCGTGAAAGAGAATATGCGTGGAGTTGCCACACAAAAGCATTGATTGCTTCGGCATTAGAGCTACTGTTATGACTCTTGACTCTTGTAAAACATGAAGGAGAGGTTTATTCGAGGAACAAGTGGAGAGTACTAACGGGAAATTGATTCTACCTCACCAATGGTATATATAAAATTTTACTTTGTTAGTAATTGATTTTTATATAAATGCGTGTCAACAGGAGCAGAGCACGTGGGAAGAGACACGTTGGAAAATATGCCCATTGCTAAAGCTATATTCATGAAGGTGAAAAGTTTTTGTAAAATTCTTTGTAAAAGAAAGTAGGGGATGCATTTTCGGTGGTAACCGACATCCCATAACTATGCTCATGCTCAATGTCAGTGTGTATTAGTGTTATTTTTGGTTGTGAAATGAATTATGAAGAACCAATTATAGAACATGGTACCTTAACTTAAGCTGATATGTGCAGAAATCTTGCCTTGTCACAAGAACATGGTCACTAGTTTGGTTGTCTATAGTCTGTTACGGCTTGTGGTTCTTGGAGGATGCGGTGACCTGAGAACAAAGGCTACTGGTTATAGTTGTGATCCGATGTGATTTGTTGATATTATGGTAGCCGTGGGGGGTATTAACCTCCATGTGTAACCTTTGGCTAGAATAGAATATTCCAGAAGGAAGAGAAACCCTAAACAAACGTGTAAAAGCCCTAGAATACAAGTCGACTCAGTAAAATAATTAATATTAAAGTATTAGCCTCTAAAAGGACAAGTCAACCCAGACAGGTGACAAGAACTACTATAAATAGAGGGTGCTTGAGCTTATTTGTACTCACTCACTTCACTCACTCTCTCAAGTATAACGCAAGTTTGGAGTTGCACCTGCAATAATGGAAGGTGGATCTTCTGGGATGATTCTTGGTCTTTCTCTCTAGCGCTATCTAGCCTAAGATATGCGCCCTACCTTCTAGTATCTCTTGGTGGTATTTTGATATTCTTGGTGGTATTCTTGGTAACTGCAACTGCAACTGCTATAGTTGAGTATTGTTCTTGTTTTGTGATTTTGGGACTTTCTGTTTGGTGTGCTGTCTTTGGAGAAATATGTGCTCTCTTGTTTATCTGTTGGTTGTATTGCTGCTTCCAGAATCATTCTATCTAGCAAAGGTTATGGTGTTTGGGGGTGGCTGCGTGCCTATGGTTGGGTGACAATATTGTGATATTGTCTATGGTAAAATGAACACATCGAATATTTTAATAGGTTATGGACCCACACTACCTTCACAACAGTCTAACCGCTGGAAGATAGAGCGAGAGTTCTTTGTCAAGCTCGTTGTAGCACCAGTTGCAGCTGCAACTAGAGTTTCTGATTTTGCAGCTACAACAAACTCTAATCTAATTCTTTGGGCTCCTTAAGTGAAGCGTTGGACCTAATTTTTGGGTGTTCTAGTGCACCCTCTAGTGTCCTCAGCGAGCAAAAACGTCAAGTTTGAGTTTTTGGGTCAAATTCAAAGTCAAAGGTTGACTGGTCAAAGTCAAAGTCAAATGTTAACTTTTGGCCAAAAATTGATTTTGTGGTCAAAGTTGAAATTTCAAGATTTCTAGCTTGTTCTAATCATTGAACCTTTTTGATCCAGTTTCTAACCTCTTCTTGTCAAGATGGTGTCTAGTTTCAGATTAGAAGACAAGTTGAACGATGTTGCAAATTTCAAAGGTATACACTTGTATATGCTTTTCATTTTATATCATCCAACAAAGCATGAGTGTGTTTTGCAGGGAATGTACAAGAGACCTTGTCCAAGAAGTAATCTTGGATTCAATACATTCAGATGAACAAGCAGTTGAGGCTCCAGGTTCCAGGTTTGATTGATCAAATTGTTAAGTTTCAATTTGCACAATTCAAGTTTGATAGTTGTTATAGTACAAGTAAACACTATAGTTAGTTGTGACAACAATCTTTGAAAGGTTCTATTACTGTTAGGTATACTTGGTTGCATTGATATAGATGCCTATTGCACTTGTTTGCAGAATGAACTAACTTCTCCTCTAGGAGATATCCATTGTTTTGTTCTCAGGCAGGTCACCTTGGTAACTCTATAATGACTACCATCCTTGTTACCATAGATATGTTCTTATGAAAATGCTATTGGAAATACTTTTTCTCTTGTTGTTCTTGTTTTGAGCAGGTCATAGGCGATAGTTCTGAGAAGGAGCTAGAGTGATAATTGAAAAACATGGCGCAGATGACTCCATCAAGTGGCGAGGCAAGTGATCTCACCAAGTACCAATTCTAAAGGAAGTGTGTAACGAAAAATAAGTTTGTACATCATTAGCTCAGATGTGTGTGGACCAATGTCAACCTCCTCACTAAGCGAGAGAGTACACCTCAGATGATTTCAAGACATTCTACAAAGAGGTCAGGATTAGGAGGGAGCTCGCTACTCCCTACAATCCTCAACATAATGGTGTAGCAGAAAGAAAGAACTGATCCATTGAAGAATCTATCAAGGCAACGATGAATGACGGAAATCTTTCCATGTTTCTATGGGGAGAAGCAACTATGACAACCGTATATGTTTATAATAAAAGTCCTCATCATATATTGAAGAATATGACTCCAGAAGAAGCTTTCTCCGAAAACAAGCCAAGTGTTGAACACTTGAGGATCCTTGGCTGTCAGTTAAGAAGAAAGAATGGAAGGAAGCTATGATGGAAGAATATCAATCCATCATGAAAAATGATGTATGGGAAATCGTAGGAAAATCTGTAGTAACTTCAAAATGGGTTTACAAGATAAAGCATGCAGTAGATGGGAGTATCGATAAATACAAGGCAAGATTCGTGACTAGAGGGTTCTCCCAGTAGGAGGGAGAAGACTATGATGAGACGTTTTCTCCAGTTGACAGATACACCTCTATTAGAGCCATCATATCTCTTGCAACATCCATGGGTTGGAGTTTACATCAGATGGATGTAAATACCATTTTTCTCAATGAAGTAATTGAGAAAGAAGTATACATAGAGAAACCTCAAGGTTTTGAGAGACACCCAAGATAAACCCATGTATGAAGAAGGCCTTGTATGGACTCAAGCAAGCTCCAAGAGCTTGGTATGCACGAATTGACATTTACTTGACGAGACTTGGATTTTTCAAGAGCTATGATGATCCAATTCCTTATTACAAGGTTGTGAATGTTGCACCTGTGATCTGACTACTATATGTTGATGATTTGTTTCCAACAGGTGTAGAGCCTCTCATTATTTACTGTAAGAGGGAGTTAGCCTATGAATTTGATATGAAAGATATTGGTCTCATGCATTATTATTTGGGATTAGATGTTAAGAACCAAAGACCGAATACAAAAGCACCACAACAGATATACGAGAACAATATGCAAAATCTTCTCTATTACTATCAAACCCTTGAGGTAGGGAAACAACATACAATGGATCCTATTATGGAATGGATCCTCTCCTGTTCACTTGCCTCTTCGAGGGGGCAACCTTTTAATGAGTTTCAGCTCTAAATACAATACTTTTCTTCATGTCCCATTACATTGTTTGAACCCCTTTATATAGTGCTACCATCACCTAATAACATTCTAGAGAAAGAATCTTCTAGAAGTAGAACCTTCTAAGAAATCCTCTTACATTTATTATATCTAACTACCCATTTATTATATCTAACTACCATAGTGGATCTTATTTAATAATATAGTGGACTTAGTCCACCTTACATTGAATGACCTCCACTATTATCACTATGGGCCCTTTGCCCCCCCCAACTACCTCTCTAGCTACTTTACATTCCATCCCTCTTATGAAAGCGTTGTCCTCAACGCTTGATATACAACCATATACCAGGGTCCCATGTGTTGCACCTCTTTCGTCACCTTAGTGAGCAAAATAGAGGTGCTTGCAAGCTCAGTTGGGTTTGCTGAGCATGACAGCTGCAAGGAAAAGGGTTAGAAAAAGAAATATAAAACAACAACTAAGAATTAAACTAAGAAATAAAATTACAATTAAATTTATAAGCATAGGGACATAGAGTCAAAAAAGACAATGAGACCCATGTCACCAATGATAAGGCTGATATTAGTGAAAGAAAACACCGAGAAGCAAGGGGACTATGAGTCCCTTCTTCCTCCAAGGGAGGGCTCTTGGACCCCCACAAGTAAGCTCTTCTTACATCTTTGAAAATGAAAATGAAAATGGTGAAATAATTCTTTGCTAATCCACTCAAGGGGTGAGATGGATTGCCCAATGCAATAATGCAAGTATACTCTTGGCAATAATAGAAGAGTCCTCAAGAGAATAATGGCAGCATAACTTTGCTTTGAATTCCTTGAAAAATAAAGTGTATCCATGGCCTTTTTATTACATTCCTTTGAGCTATTGTTCAACTAGTTTGTGGTGTGTAAAGAGGCTAATTAGGGCATTTCTAGGTCTTTGACCAGCCATCCAGTCGAATCCAGTTCAGATTTGAGTGTCAAATCGGCTTGGGAGCTGAACCAGAAGTGGGTGGGAGGCCAACCACTCTCATAAATGCGTTGTTTCTCAGGTGCGCGACTTTTTGCGATAACAGTCATGCATCGTGCACATGTGTGCGAATCTGACGCTTCTGTTTCGCGCATGTGCATGCGTGCCCAATGTTTTCATAGCGCCCTTCAATTTTTCACTATTTTGTATAGTTTTTGACCCTTTATGAATGCTTTTGTGTTAATTCAAGTCCATGGATGACTTCATAACTGTTTGAATGCTGAATTCTTGTAACCATTTGCGGACGAAATTTCAGTGATAATAGATGCTCCATGATGGATGAGGTTAGGAGCATACGTATAGCCGAAATCCATCAATGTTTCTTCTATTGAGAGTGTTGTTGTAAGAGAGAGAAATAGTGGGATCGTCCAGAGCGATCCGTTGGAGGAAAAAAGGGAACCGGTAGAACCCAACCTTCCATGAGGTGGGTAAAAAAGAACAAACTGTGTAGAAACGAGGTGGGCATGCCCCATGCTCGTGTCATGTAACTCACAAAGAGGAATGAAGTGTTGATGTAGACAACTGCAGCGCCCTCGGGGGCGGCCATGATAAAGGAAGAAGACAATTTTGCGGATGAACATACTTTGAATAGTAGGCAGTGACAGCTGTAAGAAGTATCACGGATTCTGTGGGCATTGATAGCCCAGCCAAGTTCAAAGGTCTTCGGCAAGTAAAAGAACTAACTGCAATAGTCGCAAAGTAAGACCCACCATAACATGAGAAAGTGTTGACGTCGAATGTTATGGGGGTCAACAATAGTAGGGAGCAATTGGGTTTCTCCCTGTGCTGTCTGGGATCTCTCATTGGATGGATAATGAGAATCAAGATACTGTCGCCCTTCTGGAAAAATGTGCTGATGTCAACAAAATGGGGGACGCGACTCCCAGAAGCAAATGGTTTCGTAAAATCTACTAGGTGAGGTTATGAAGTGGAGGAGGTACACAGACGAAGTCAAGATGTAGTAAGACTCAAGACTGCCTTTGGTTGGAGTATATGTGAGATAAAAGTGGCCACAACCGTTCAACGAGGTCAAGTGTCAGGGGGACAACAAGATAGGGGATAAGTTGTGCCAGAGGTGGGACAAGGTAAACAAACTCAGAGGGCAGAGGTAAGTGGCCTGTGGGGTACTCTGAAGATATGGACGATGTCGTCAAGGGTGGATGATAAGTAGTGCCCCAACCAAGGGTAACATGGGTTGCGTGTGGCCAAAAATGGAAGGAGGTCGCTAAAGGTGACGACAAAAGGTAATGTAACTGCTGGAAACAAAGACGTTTGTACAATAAATAACGAATAATTTGGGAGAAGTGTACAAATACAGAAACGGGTGCCCCTATGTGATATAGTTGGCCTGGGTAAGGCATAATTTGCTCGAAGAACTAATGGAGGGTGGGGGCCCCATGGGTGGGTTTCTGTATGAGGTACGTGAAATGAAGGGAAATTTGCAGATGGGCAAACAGATTGTGGATGAAATGGAGGGTTCATGCTACTGCGGAGGTGCAGTCCAAAAATAGAACCGTGGAGAGATAATCTGGGAGTCTGTTGGGAAAGCTAATAAAATGAGGAGGAGTATGTGGCTGATTCGCGACATGATGTAAGACTATCGAGACTCCCATCCCTAAAGGGTTTTGAAAAACAACATGAGTGTCAAAAGCGCAAAAGGGTGCTATGAATGTGGGTAAGAGTGCTACCGGGTGACAGTACTGACGATGCAAATGGAGGTGTGGGTACTGTAGAGTCGGAAATGGAGATCCTAGAGGCAAATGTCAGAATGTGTGACTGGAAATGTAAGTGAGATTCAGAGGGAATGACTACATGCCAGTGCTGAGTATATACCTAAAGGGGTTGTATTGATGTATGATGACCAAGTACTTGCACACATGAAAACCAAATACCCGACGTGAACAATATCTGAAGAGAATTGAATGTATGAGCATGTATTTGATAAGTGTGAATATGCGCATGCGTACCTGATCAGGGTATGAAAAATGACATCCCGGAGGCTCAGGATGAAAAGAGGCCTAGGGACTGTCGTGATGTAGATGACGGGATGCTGATCTCGTGGTTGAAGACGGATCGAGAAATGGACGCCCGGAGCTCTCGGAATGGTGAGTGGAAGTTTGGAAAAAAGGTCTATATATAGCTGTAGTGTCCACATTGCCACCTCATTTGTACTTGCTGCTATAGTGATTGGACGAAAAGAAGCTAGAGGAGATTTGGAGATTCAGGGAGGACGAGGCATCCGATCGAGGACCAACGAGCTTTAGGTTAGTGGTCTGATCATCCTACATAGAATTAGGGTTTCATTTTTTGGGCAGGGACTGTACGGAGGGCCATATAGAGGGTTTGATGAGTGTGGGCCCCATGTGTGCGGGCGATCGGGGAGTAGGTGCACACACGTGCCCACCTGCCCACCAGATAGACGCGCATGGGAGCGCTAGTAAAGGGGTAGAGGGTGCGCACTATGTGCGTGCCTATCGGCTGAACAGGCACGCACATGTGCGCGCCTGTAGAGTGAACATGCGCGCTTGAGAGCGCGCCTGTGTAATGAACAAGCGCAGCTGAGGGCGTGCCTGTGGGTTAAACAACCATGCCTTGGAGGTAAGGTTGACGGGTGTAAAACTTATCTTTTTTATGTTGTTGATTGTCCATGTGGCTGACTTAGGACTGTTTTATGTGGTTGCAGGTGAGCTTTGTGGACGATGCCTGTTGGTTGGCGAGAGTGGGATTGGTCCCAGCGGCGAGATGTTGTGGCTATTGAGGAGCCACGTGTACGTGCGACTTTGGCAGCTTGTGGGCTGCTGAAGTTCTTTGAGTGCCCGTTGATATGGGTGCAGGAGTATCTCCTGCAGTTTCTTATCCGGATGTGGAGTCCGGACCTGCATTGCTTCATAGTGTGGGGAGAGCAGATTGCCTTCAGTGCGGTGGAGGATGTATAATTTTTGACTGGGCTCCCGTTTCGGGGAACGCCCCTATCGGCGGAGCCGATGCTACCGAGGGATATGCCGCTAGTGACGGTTGGCTGGAGATATTGTTCGGGGCTGAACTTTATGTCCGGCACTGTCGTGAGCATTGGGGCGATGGATGCTCTAGCGCATCGCTATATAGCAACGATGATTGTGAGAGTTTATTGTTCGCTAGCGATGCAACAGATCAGTGGTGGCCAACTGATGGTGATGGAGAGAGTGTTGGCCGGTGAGTACTTCGCCTGGGGGTTTACGCTGCATGCCAGGATGGTAGGGCAGCTGGACCACTGTCGGTCCACGGATACTGGAGAGTTTGCCTTCGGGTCCATCCTGATGGCCTGGTTTCTGGAGAAGGTGCTGATGTTGCACCCTAGGATTTTATTGGGTGCACCTGGGGTGCGAGAGCCGCGACTGAGGCGATGGTCGACTGTTTTGCTT
>ML786132.1:243530-272073 GCA_009831015.1 Picea engelmannii
AAGCTATGTGAGTGATAAGTGAATTTTGTGTGTGAGTGAAAGTGTGCCAATTTTTAGTGAATTAGATGTCACCTTGTTGCATGTGGACTTCACTTGGTCCTTACAAGTGTTGATTATCTAATTAACTAAGTGCCTTTGGTACAACCTTGTGTAATTCAAAAGTCTCTAGGAAGCTAGCATGTGGACATGTGGGTCCATTACTATCTCTTTAACTCCCTATTGTGATGTAATCTAAGAAAATGTTTGAAACTATCCTGGATTGATCATGTGGGCATGTATGGGCCCGTTACAAAACCTTTAAACTTCCCTAGTGATTTGATCTAAGAAAACAAATTTCAACACTCTCCTATCTTTGTAGCATGTGGGCATGTATGGGCCCGTTACAATATTAAGATGTGTTTGAAAAAGTAAACTAAGAGGAGTCCCAAGAAGGGTTGTTGTCCTCTCCTAAAGGTTTTAATGTTCTTAAGGGAGATGAAATAGTTTCCCAATCTTTTTCTGATTCTCAATATCGCTTGGAGGCGCGAGAGAAGAGCATACTAAACAATTGTTATTCAGCTTCTATTCCCAATGCAAGTTAAATGTGATTAAAAATGATTTCCAACTTATATTGTGAGTCAAAACAAGCCATCCATGTGGCGAAAATGAAAGCAAGAGAGGAAATTGATTTTAACCCCCTAAGTGCCCATGTGTTTTTGACTAACCCCTTTATATGATGAGGGGACTAAGTGTGGTGCATCTTTAAAACATGCTTGAAATCATTTTTAAGAAGTAAAATGGCCTTCCCCACATCTCAACAAATTTACAATGTAAATTTTTGCACAGATGCGCGGGTCTCAGTGGAGACAGAGGCGCACAGAGCGCATGTGCGCGAACAGAGACAAGTCAATAAGCGCGCATGCACATAAAATAACTGTGATTTAAGCGCATGTGCGCACGATGCATGTTTCTGGGCCTAAAAACCTGCACACAGGTGACACATGACCGAGAATGAAAAATCCGGATGGATTTCTCTCAATTCTCCTTGGAATTGGATGATTGGCAGGTCAGCTTAGGCCGGTTGGTGCACCTGCAAGTTAAATAAACTAAAAGAAGAGCTAGAAAAACTCAAATGGGGTAGGAAATTGATACCTTTCCCCAGTGGAGTCTCCAATCTATTGCACCTCTTTTGTCACCTTAGTGAGCAAAATAAAGGTGCTTTCAAGCTCAGTTGGGTTTGCTGAGCAGGACAACTGCAAGGAAAAGGGTTAGAAAAAGAAATATAAAACAACTAAGAAATACAATTACAACTAAATTTATAAGCATAGGGACATAGAGAAAAAAATGACAATGAGACCCATGTCACCAATGATAAGGTTGATATTAGTGAAAGAAAACACCGAGAAGCAAGGGGACTATGAGTCCCTTCTTCCTCCAAGGGAGGGCTCTTGGACCCCCACAAGTAAGCTCTTCTTACAACTTTGAAAATGAAAATGAAAATGGTGAAAGAATTCTTTGCTAATACACTCAAGGGGTGAGATGGATTGCCCAATGCAATGATGCAAGTATACTCTTGGCAAGGATAGAAGAGTCCTCAAGAGAATAATGGCAGCATAAATTTGCTTTGAATTCCTTGAAAAATGAAGTGTATCCATGGCCTTTTTATAACATTCCTTTGAGCTATTGTTCAACTAGTTTGTAGTGTGTAAAGAGGCTAATTAGGACATTTCTAGGTCTTTGACTAGCCATACAATCGAATCCAGTCCAGATTTGAGTGTTAAATCGGCTTGGGAGCTGAACTAGAAGTGGGTGGGAGGCTAACCACTCTCATAAATGCGTTGTTTCTCAGGTGCATGACTTTTTGCGATAACAGTCGTGCATCGTGTGCATGTGCACGAATTTGACGCTTCTGTTTCGCGCATGTGCGCACGCGCCCAGTGTCTTCATAGTGCCCTTCAATTTTTCACTATTTTGTATAGTTTTTGACCCTTTATGAATGCTTTTGTGTTAATTCAGGTCCATGGATGACTTCATAACTATTTGATGATGCTGAATTCTTGTAACCATTTGCGGACGAAATTTTAGTGATAACACTATGGATAAGTGTGGACCATAGTGCTGAAGTAGACTAAAGAACTAGGGTCCCATTGATAAATGGTAGCCACCATGATGAAGTAGTCCAACCGCCATTGTAAACCAGGGTCCCATGTCCAATTGCTCATGTGAACCCCACATGGAAGATATCGACATCCAATAACCAAATGAAAATGATACTCCCAATACTGACACCTATCATGTGGATTCAAATAAGAATATCCATCCACATAGTGGGAGATGATCAAAGATGAATCTGGAAGGAACAATACCATTGCAGAATATGTAGGTTGAACGCTGGTAACTAGCTCCTGATGTGGGACATTGATGTCCTCTACAGAAGGTGGAGTAGAGTCATCAAATGAAATATGGAAGTGGTTGTCATCCCAGAAACAACAACTATCCATATACCAATCATTGCAATTGGCCTCAAAATCATACCAAGCATATATTTCTTGATTATATTCATCCCTAAGGTCCTTCATAAGAAACCTCTCCTGCATGTTATCCAAATAATCTTGAATACTACGAAAACTATTATTGAGACCATCTACAAAGCCATCCAATCTGTCATTCAATGTGTCAAACAATTGGGCTTTGAATGCTTCAGTAATATGTAGAATTTCTTTGAGGGTTTGAGAAGAAATGTCCATATGAGCACCCTATGAAAATTTATGAACTCTACAGTCCCGTTTCCGTCACGAAAAAACCCAAAAAATAGAACAATAAATTACTGCAGAAAATCGTGGCGTTTTACGGAAAAACCTTGAAAAATTACTGAATTTAAAATGCTCATAACTTCACTTCCCGGACTCCGTTTCAACTGATTGTTTTTTTGAAATTAGGTGAAATTGTGAGAGAAACTCATATCTGTAATTTGTTTGGGCAAATTCATCCTCCATATGCTATAGAAATAAAAAAAATCGCATTGCCGTCTGCGGAAAAACCCCTGAAAAATTACAGATTTTAAAACTTTAATATTTTGACTTCCTAGACTTTGTTTCGAACGGATTTTTTTTTTAACTTGGAAGTTTTTCTGAGAGGAACTCAGATATACAACCTGTTTCTTCAAATTTTGCACAGAAATATACCAAAAATTTCTGGAATGTCACATCCCTCCTTTTCTTCTCCGAAAAAAAAATCTGCAAAAATAAAAATTATTTGCCCACAATGTCTGCCAAGGAGAGTGCTCTTATACCATTTGTTAAGAAATAAAGACTGAATACAAAAGCACCACAACATATATACAAGAACAATATACAAAATCTATTCTATTACTATCAAACCCTTGAAGTAGGGAAACACCATACAATTGATCTTATTATGGAAGAGATCCTCTCCTATTCACTTGCTTCTTCGAGGGGGCAACCTCCTAATGAGTTTCAAATCCAAATACAATACTTATTTTCATGTCCCATTACATTGTTTGAACCCCTTTATATAGTGCAACCATCACCTAAGAACATTATAGAGGAAGAATCTTCTATGAAGTCCTCTTACAATTATTATATCTAACTATCCATTTATTATAACTAACTACCATAGTGGGCCTTATTTAATAATATAGTGGACCTAGTCCACCTTACATTGAATGGCCTCCACTATTATCACTTTGGGCCCTTTGACCCCCCCACTACCTCTCTAGCTACCTTACACTAGAAGTATGACAGATGCGTGGTGAAATCTACCTAGGGAAAGGGAAGTATGTTGTAAAGATCCTTTAGAAGTTTGGGTTGATGGATTGCAAATCCATGGCAACTCCCATGGTGAAAGATTTGAAGAAGTTGAGAGATTCTGATTTTTATCTAGTAGATTCATCCCTGTATCGAAAATTGATTGGCTCATTGATGTATTTGGTTGATACTTGACCATACATTTGTTTTGTTGTGAACATGTTGAGCCAGTTCCAGGTGGAACCTAGACATGAGCATTGGATAGATGCAAAGCACTTTTTGAGATATCTTCATGGGACGCTAAATTATGGTTTGAGATATGTCTCAAATAATGATGTATAATTGCATGGATTTACCGATTCAATTTGGGCATGGAGTGCAGATGACATAAATAGTATTTCTGGTATATGTTTCAGTTCGGGATCTGCTATGATATCATGGGCTAGCATGAAACAAAAGTATGTTGCACTCAACACTGCAAAAGCATAGTATATTGCAACTTGTGATGCTTGTACGAAAGCATTATGGCTCCATAAGCTAGTTTCTGGACTATTTGATCAAGTGTTGGATTCGACTATGATATATTGTGATAATTGTTAATATTATGGTAGCTGCGGGAGGTATTTACCTCCACATGTAAACCTGACGAGAATAGAATATTCCAGGAAGTAAGAAGAAACCCTAATGAGTTGGCTAATAACCCTAGAAGACAAGTCGTCTCAAGAGGATAATTGGTATTAGGTTATTAGCCAACAAGAGAAGAAGTCGGCCAGAAGAAATATTATATACTAAGTAAATAGACACCCAGAATGAGAAGTCGGCCCAGGCAGTTAGCCAAAATTAGTATAAATATAGAATGCCAGTCTTCATTCTGGCAGGCATTCTCAAAATTGTAGAGCAATACTTGTGCGCATTGCAGTTGCCCAGTTTGTGTGCAGGTTTGGAGGAGAGATGTCGTTGCAGCTGCTGCAGCTAGTAGCTTGCATTTTGGCTTGGACTATCTCTTGGTTATGGTTTGGACTATTTGATCAGCTCTTTTTTGGTGCGCTATCCTTGGGGAAAGGTGCACTACCCTTTGTTTGGCTATCTAGCCTAGGGTTTTCTTCTGGAGTGATTCTCTGTCAAGGTTAAGGTGCTCGGATGGTGGCTTCGGCCTATGGTTGAGTGACAATAGTGATATTGTTGATGGTAAAACGAGCACATCCGTTATATTCTAACAGGTTATGGGCCCACACCTCCTTCATTCAGTCTAACCACGTGAAGGGAGCATAGCCATAAATATACTTATCTCGTTGAAGAACTTTCGCTAGGGTTTCTAGCAAGAGCAGTTACCAAAGCAATGCCACTAGGGTTACTAGCAGGTGTAGTTGCAGAAACCCTAATCCTCTCGTTGAGACACCTTAAGTGAAGGGATTGACCTAATTTTTGGATAGACTAGTGGGCCCTAGCCTAGTGCACCTCCTGGTACTCTCAACAAGCTAAGACGTCAAGTTTGAGTTTCTGGTCAAATCTAGGGTTGACCAAGTCAAAGTAGCCATGACTTACTCTATGAAGTTAGAAAAGAATTTAGATGGAGCTTCTAACTTCAGAGCGTGGAAGACAAGGATTGAACTCATCCTTGCCAAGAATAAAGTGTCGAATATCATGAAAGGAAAGATCATGGAATTAGAGTTTGAAGAAGGAAAAGAGAAGGAACCACAGAATGTTGCAATTATAGAGAAGTTCAAAGACGGTGATATCAATGCCATGAGTATCATAGTGGACTCTATAAAAGACCACTTGATACCCTACATCTCCCATCTTGACTTATCGAAGAAGATGTACGATGCCCTAACAAACCTCTTCTCAGTCAGAAACATTGAACAAGTAACGAGTCTAAAGAATGAGCTCCATGACATAAAGATGAGTGATGAGTGACAACATAACATCATACTTTGTGAAAATATTGTAGTTAAGAGATCAACTACAATATACTGAAGAGATCATTTCAAAGAAGGAATTGGTAAACATAGTACTTAATGGTCTTCCCAAGATGTGGGATGCATTTGCCGCGAGCATGAACACAAGGAAGGAGTATCCTACATTTGAATAAATTTGGACTTGTTGTGCTCAAGAAGAATCAAGGATTAGTGCAAAAGAGAAACCCCAAAATAAGTATGATGATCAATCCTTCACAACAAGGTTCAAGTATTTCAGGAACAAAAAGAAGTTTGGCTCTAGGAATAAAACAAATCAAGAGAAAGATATGTCAAGGATACAATGCTTCGATTGTCAAAAGTATGGTCACTACAAGAATCATTGTCCCGAGTTAAAGAAAAGGAAGGAAACACATGAAGCATCAGTTGTCGAAGAAAGGGAACCCTTAAAGAAAACCAAGCAGGACAAAACAAACTTCTTCTTCTAAGACAAGGTAACAGTACTCTTCATAGTTCTTGTACATACCATGTTTTCAGTACATATCTTGCATATCTATTTTTTAGAAGATAATATGTTCAAAGAGAAACTATGCTTATGGAAGAACAATAAGATAAAGACTGCTATCACTATGACCATAAGACAAGCTGCAAGATAAGATGAAATTAGAAAGAAACCTAGAAGAAGTAAAGACAGAAAGAAGTCAACAATCAAGAGGAAATTGGAAAAAGATTTGTAACACTTTGCAGAAGGCAATAAGGATGCATACGGAAGCATGGACTCTCCTATATGGAGGGATTCGATTATATATTACCAAAATAAGAGCATGCATTCATACATGAAGCAAGGATTAGGAGGGAGCTAATCCTATGATCCATTAAAGGTGATAAAGTATATATCCATGGTAGCAGCCATGAAAAGCAGTACGTGTTTAGTTTTACCTTAGAAGAAGTCTTCTTCAAAAAGAATCCTTAAAGCATCCCTGGTTATCCATTCACATCCACGATCTTACTATGAAATGAAGAAGTTGGAATCTTTAGAGCATGGAATCTATAAGAAGCTCCATGAACCCAAGAGCTAAAGAGAAACATGAGGATGAACATGAAGATTCCAAGAAAGAAAGAAAATCCAGAACAACTAGTCATTGTATCAAGAATAACAAGATTACTAGCCTGATACGAACTCACTAAAAAAATCAAGCAGAGGAACTGAAAGTTGTGATGAAGAACAATGTATGGAAGACTTATGAATGAAAGCATTGCAAGATATAGAACTAGAGGTTCTCTTAGATGGAGGGAGAAGACTATGATGATTACTCGTTCTAGTAAACCAGACATACCTCTACATGAGTCATTATATCATCCGCAATATCCATAGGTTGGAATTGACATCAGATGAATGCAAAGACTATTCTCCAGAATAATTGAACAAAGAGCATATGTAGAGAAACTTCAATGCTTTGAGATATACCAAAAAGAGACCCTTGTATGCAGATGGAAGAAGACAACTTGGTGAAGAACCTCCAATGCACAACATAAGCATGGTGAAGACTTTCTATAACAAAGATATTGTATCAGAATGATTACTCAGAATATCATGATGATGGATTGCCAATCCATGACAAAGATCTCGTGATGACAGAAGAAGTGCCACATGGATATGTTCCAGTTTGACCCTTTCCATGATGTTGTGAGGTAGCAGGAACCAAAGAGGAATCCAACAATGATATACCTTATTGATCAGAGCTATATGAATCCTTCAGAGAGAACCAGTGTTCCAGACCGAAGTACATTTGACATCAAGCATTACATTCTCCATGATGAAGTCCAAAAAGGAGAAAGTGGTTCTCCAATATATATCTCCAGAGATGAGCAGATAAGCAGACATTTTGGTAAATATTTTGTCCAAGATGAAGAGTTTGCATACTCAAGCTGGAGCTCGTGGAGAAACTTCCTTATTGAAAAATGAAGAGATGGCTCCCAGGTTGGGAGGGAGCACTGACATGTTATTGATTGATGGACAATCATTTTTCAGTTTGAAAAATGGTCCAGGATGAGTAGTTCCTTTCCAGATTCGGAAAGTGGTTTAATATTTTTGATGGACATGCATTTTTCCAATTCAGAAAATTGTCCAGATCGAACGGTCATTTTCATAATGAAAATGGTTTGATGGATTGCTGATGTACCATAAACAATGATTTCCCATTGTGGTTAACATGGGGAATGGTCTAGGGAAGTCTCTCTTCTTGAGGGTTACTCAAGAAGACTGGCCCGCCTCGTTGGATAATGATTTCCCATTGTGGTTAACATGGGGAATGGTCCATTTTGGAGGTTGGTGCAGGACAATCATTTCCTTAGGAAATGGTCCAGACAATCATTCCTTAGGGCAGATTCATTCTCTCCAGGTTTCACTTTGTTTAGTGCAGAATGAATGATCCAGGGTGGGGAATGGTCTAGGTTCAACAATCAGGGATAGACATTCCTTAGGGCAGACTCATTCTCTTCAGGTTACACTTTGTCTAGTGTCGGAGGAATGGCCCAGGGTGGGGAATGGTCTAGGCTCAAAAATTGGGACATTTATTCTTCCTTGCCTGAGAAGAATAGTCCATATAGCTCATCATTGATGTTTTACCTTTTGAGGGCATATGCTCTTTCAAGATCTCACAGATGTGAGTGGAAGAATGGACCAGATGATTCAATTTATATCATAACATTGTTTCTGTGCAGATTGATATCAGATGATTGTTATGAATACTGTATTTCTCTAGACAATAGATGTATACTACTGTGGTGGATATGTTCCACTGTTTGTGACTATACATCACTGATCAAGTACCTGTGTGCTACTTGGTGTGGTAGTGTACCACTGGATTGTAGTTGTGTACTACTATGGATAGACATAGTTGTGTTCTATTGCATGATATTCTTCTGATTGCCTTGAATACTGTCAACAGTGTTGAAAATGATTATCAGCTAGATGGATGATCAATGGACAGATATTTCCCAAACGAAAAATGGTTCAGGACATTTATTCTTCTAGGACATATGTCCAGATTAGAAAAATTGCTCTTGTGTCACTTTGTGGTGTGAGTGACTTGTCCAACATCATGTCTAAATTACTCAGATAGAGTATGGTTTCGAGAGATGATGCAACTGATGAAACTGATGGTGATGATGGTGCTCATGATCTAGTCTATACAACTATGTTGATGCTACCGGGTGAATGGTATGTTTTTTCTCAAGACCATTACCTGTAATATCTCCCTAGCTAGGAGAGAATGTTAATATTATGGTAGCTACATGAGGTATTTACCTCCATGTGTAAACCTGACGAGAATAGAATATTCCAGGAAGCAAGAAGAAACCCTAATGAGTTGGCTAATAACCCTAGAAGACAAGTCGCCTCAAGAGGATAATTGGTATTAGGTTATTAGCCTACAAGAGAAGAAGTCGGCCATAAGAAATATTATATACTAAGTAAATAGACACCTAGAATGATAAGTCGGCCCAGGCAGTTAGCCAGAATTAGTATAAATATATGAGGTCAGTCTTCATTCTGGTAGGCATTCTCAGAATTGCAGAGCAACATTTGTGCGCACTGCAGTTGTCTAGTTTGTGTGCAAGTTTGGAGGAGAGTTGCCGTTGCAGCTGCTACAGCTAGCAGATTGCGTTTTGGCTTGGACTATCTCTTGGTTATGGTTTGGACTATCTGATCAGCTTTTGTTTGGTGCACTATCCTTGGGGAAAGGTGCACTACCCTTTGTTTGGCTATCTAGCCTAGGGTTTTCTTTCGGAGTGATTATCTGTCAAGGTTAAGGTGCTCGGAGGGTGGCTTCGACCTATGGTTGGGTGAAAATAGTGATATTGTCGATGCTAAAACGAGCACATATGTTATATTCTAACAATAATAAGTGCTATTTGAGTATTTCAGAGAACCACATGTTCCATGACAGGTCGAAGTACATTGAGAACAAGTACTGTTTTATCTGTGATAAAGTCTAGAAGGGAGAAGTGATTCTTCTGTACATCTCCATTGATGAGCATACAATTGATATTTTGACTAAGCCTCTGTCCAAGATAAAGTTTTCATACTTTAGGGACAATATGGGACTCATGGAGATTTCTACCTTGTAATACCCATGTTTCCCCCAACTTGTAAATATAACTATATCCTGCTAAAATACTATGGGCAAGCTGATTATGTGTGGATGTTGGAATTGACGAACCTTTTGATAGAAGGTAATGTAAATATTTTTGTTACTAATTAAAATGGAAGATGTTGCATAAATTTTGAAGGGGTTGCCAAGGTAGATCATGATGCATGAGAGAGATGGTGAGGGGAGTCAATAATGGTTGAGATGACCCCTACTAGATCAATGCTTTGTTGGATTTAAATTGTTTAGACCTAGAACATTCCTTTGACCTAGAGAATTTAATTACCAGTCAAGATGGTAGTTGGGAATTCTTCCTCAAGAGTCAATGAGGAAATAGGAAGAGTAACCATATGGAAAACTTCCTCACTTGACCCACAAAATTGGGAATTGGACCCGTGAAATCTTGCCGAGGAAGGAAAGAAAATGAAGGAAATTTGTAGGTAGAAGAGGATGGATGAGGAATGGGTCTGGGAACCATTTCAGAAGAGGGAGAGCATGTGCATCTCTTTGGTTCTAAAGAGAATTGAAACAAAATTTGTTTCTAAGTACAATAATTGTTGGGAAACATTTTTTAACCAAGATGATAAATGGGGTTGCAGAGAAGATGAGTGACTGAGGAAGCACTCATTGCATACCCCTTTGCTTGGTGGAGAGAAAATCAATCTATCAAGTTCCTGTGGGAGGAGGAGAGTAACCTTCATCCCTGACTATTGCTGAACAAAAGGAAGAGTCTCTCTCAGAGCATCATGATCTAGCTATGGGTTGGCCAATGGTAAATCCGTCTAGGAGTTGTTGTGCCTACGGTTGGGAGGAAAATGACATCCCTTTCAGTAGTTGCATCACAATTTGGTTTCTAGATAAGTATATTTGGTTAAATCTATGTAGTGTTTAGATCAGATAAAATTTTATACTATGTTTTATAACTGTGTAAATTTATTTTCTGACAAAAGTGACTTGAGGAATTTAAGTAAAATAAAGAGAATGTTTTAGCTGAAGATCATTTGATTTAGTTTCTTATCTCTTGACTATGTGTGTGTTAAAATACGATTTTTGGGAGTGGATGTTGTGGTTGAATGTGCTGTACTAATGCATGCTTGAGAAATGATGTCTGAATAGTTAAAAATCTCTATAAAACATCTGAAAGAAGAGAGTGATTTTTCTGCATAATAGTGTTCTATTTTAATGTCCTCAAATCTTATGCGAGAAAATGTAGAGGATATCAGATCCCCGTGTACTTTAGGAAATAATCTCAAATATGGAAAAACATTAAAAGTCATTATAAATGGTTATTAAGGAAAAACAAATAGGAAATAAACATGAAATTCTTAATTGAATTAAAATACAAAAGTTCTCAAAATTCTATTTGGGCATAAATAAAAATTTATGTTAAACTTGTGTTAAATCTCCTATAAATTTGGGAAAAATCCCCTTAAATTTTGGTGGGCAATAAATCTTGGTAGAAATATCGAATTTAATGTGAAGGTAAATCTTGTCTTAGGACCAATCCCCTTAAATTTGGTAAGAATAGTAAAACACAGTAATAAGGAAATAAATCTACTCATTTACCCTTACCCATGAAGAGGAAGAGATATAATTATGTTTTTAATTTCCAAATATATTTCCTTGGATTATGATTTTATTTTATTATTTTTAAGGAATATGTTTAATTTCCTTTTATCTACAAGTTTAATAAAACAAAACTTCAAATTAAACCTTACCAGACATTGAATAGATACAAGGGAATGTTAATATAAATGACATAAAATTATTAGTGTAAATGTGCATTCCTATGCTTTCTGGGCAAGGATGAATAAGGGTAAAGCATTGTAGAATTCCTAATTTTACCATTTAAATATTTGATAGTTACATAAAAAGAATTATAAATATCAGATATTAAATCTATGAATTTCTACTTAGTGTAGGAGAATGGAGATATCGAATTTATATCCTTTTGATGTAAATGATCCAACAATGCTAAGTTTACCTGAATTCATAATTCACAAATTTCCTAAGAATATATTTTATTTCTAAAGGGATTACAGTCTGGGAAAATGATCACATTTCCTTTTCTTTTCATAGATTAAAATTAGTTATAAGAGAAAAATAAATCCCTTCGAAGTTTGGCCTATGGTGCTAACATTAAAAATTATACTCAATAAATATTTATACCATACATCTTTCAGAGTTGACTATTGGGAGGTTTGAGACTAGAGCATGCAAGTATAGTCCGAAACCATCGGAGAGATGGCCTAGAAATTTGAGACTTTAAATAAGTTATAATATAATATTTATGTTAAGAGTTACGAACGAAGCGCACAAATACCAAGACCGAAAGTTTATTCAGAGTTGACTATTCGGAGTGGATGGGAGGGAGTGTCATAACAAATCTCGAAGTCCTCGGAGTGATGACACATGTGTTATAAATTTTTAAATGAATATATTAATATTAAACCTTACTCTCTTGTGATTCGGGTCAAAGTGTTGAGATGAGTACAGATCGTTCAAGTCCGAATTGATTTAAATATTCAATAATATTATAAATGTTTAATATTGCATGTGAAGGATATTTAATTACTTAAATGATTTATTATGTTAAATAATCGTCTGGGTTGGTATAACATTTAATACGGGCACAAGTTTCAAATCCTTTCTGGTGCTAAATACTTTCAAAGTTGATTCTTCGGAGTATTTGGAAGGGGGCATGCAAATAAATTCCGAACCCATTGGAGCGATGGAAAGAGTTTTAATATGTCCCACACATAAATAATTTAATAGTATTAAAACTTTCCGCTGTGTGATTGGTGGTTGGAGTAAAGAGAGGGGCACACCTATTTCAATAGAGAAGATATTGCAAATGACTTGAATTGATGTAATAATAAATATCAAATTGAACATATTTAATCATTATCCCCCAATTAATAAATAAATATGCATGTATTGATATATATGTTAAATTACATGAAATTTGGTGTGGAGTTGCATGTTGAGAGAGGACAATGAATTATAAAGATTAATTGATATTAGACTTAAATATATGTTGACCTAATTAACCTTATCATGTTAAGCAATGAATTATATACATTAATTAAGGTTAACCAATTTAAGTTTGTTATGGCCTAATTAACCTTGTCCTGTTATAATATAACTGCTTATAATTATCTTATGAGTAATGATTAAATTAATACTAAACTACTTTTAAGGGGAAGAATGGAAAAAAAGGGTAAATACCCATTAATTACCAGACCATAATTAATAAATAAATCATTTGGATAAGAAAAATTACATTCACTAGGATAATTAATTAGTGAATATTAATTATTCCTAATAATGGTTAAGTAATTGGATACCAAATAACAATATTGTAAGAAATATCAATGAATAATTTTAATTGGTTCATAAGAAAGTGAAAATTCCTCGACACCTTGAGCTCGCGGTAATGATATTTCAAAAATTTCTCAAACTCCAAATGGATGGTATTGAGAGGGAATATTCCTCGATACCATGCTCGTTAGAGGGAAGAAAAGATCGTGTCGAAAGAAGGTCTGAACGACGAATGGTTGTAGGCCTACATTGAATAAAATTTCACCATGGCAGTTTAGGCTAGTGCCTCGTCGGGATGAGGGCTCCACCACGCTAGTTGGCATGGACATTAAAATGTCATGAGGGTGCCACATGGAATTAAGAGGGATGCTTCCTATGTAAACCAAAGAATCTTCAGAGGGTCATAACTCTTGCCCCAAATTTGAGTTATGTGCAAACTTATTGTCACTAGAAAGCTCACGATGAGCAAAAGATGGTGGAGCTATGATAGAGATGATTCAATACTATTAGAAGAGATAAAAATTTAATACCCGATCTCTTAAAAGGTACTTAGGGGGTTGGGTGTGTGATAGAGTGGTATCAGAGTGGGAAATAACACTTGACTTGCTTGGGCTCATGAACGAGTCGAATAAAATTTTATTATAGAACTTTTAAGGGGTAACACCCTATCTTACCGCATTCATAAGAAGCTTATTTAAACCACTACCAAAGAAAGGAATAAAACTTTCTGCTATTGTTATATGTTCTAAAAATCTGAACTGTGTGTTGCTAGTGTTTATAAATAATAAAGCTGACTTCACCTTACAAATTGCATGCACTATTCATAAACTAGTAGATAATTAATTAATATGAAATGTTTTATCAACACTCAAACAATCAGTGTACAATAAGGAAAACTACAACATAAAAAATGGTGACACACCATGAGTTGGAGGAAATCTTCCACAATAGAGAAAAAGAATCTGATGAGAGGAGGGCAGTGGAAACCCCTCCAGATTTGGCTGAAAATGTAAGAATCCTCATGGCATAATTACAAAGTTGTAAGGATGACAATGAAAGGTTGATAAAAGAATAGGAAAAACAAACTGAAATTAATGCAGTCCTACTGCAAAGCCTATCAGATATACAAAAGAAACTGCAACATGGGCCAACAACCAGTAATGTGGATAAACATCATACTAAGAAAACCCAAAGTCCACCTGAGATACAAAAGCATGGTCCTGGAAGTAGCCACACAAGGAGAATCACCTCAAAGAAGGCCCAACATGGAGCCAATAGAAATTCTAACGCCAAGAATTCAACTGAAGAATCCTCTAGTGAGGAAACTGACAACTCCACGGAATTGTCTAGTAGCAAGAATAGTTTACATTCTTAGAGGAGAAGAAAGAAGATAAAACATTCCAAGAGCCATGACCCTGAAGAGTTTAATAAAGCCAAACCACTCACTTTTGATGGAGAAATTAAAAAAGGAGAAGAAGGAGAAGTTTGACTACTTGGCATGGAGAAGTACTTCAGAGTCCTTAACTGCTATGAAAACTTAAATGCCCAAATAGCCATTTTGAAATTGAATGGAAATGCCTCCATTTGGTGGGAGGACCTTAGGAATGTGAAATGAATTCATGAGAAAGACTTGTCATGGAAACAATTTGAGAAAAACTTTAAGAAGACGTATCTATCTGAAAAATACTATGATGGGAAGAGAAAGGAGTTCTATGAACTCAAGCTAGGACAATTCACAATAAATGAATATATCAACAAATTTCTTGAGCTGATGAGGTATGTTCCCTACATAAAGAATAAAAAGGTAAAGATGCAATGATTTATTAGTGGACCACCTCATTCCTTCTGGGACAAAATTTAGTTTGATGAACCTCAGACTTTAGAAGACACTATTAGAAAGGAAAGGTACTGCTATGAGTAACTCAAGAACAAGGAAGAACCTCATAAGGAATGGAAGAACAAAAGTAATTTGGGATTCAAGAAGAAGGGGTTTAAATCCTCAAGATTTAAGAGTCATGGGAAAAACTCTAAGATGAGTCTTCCCACTAAAAGTGTGTATCAACAAAAAATTCCATCTCAGAGTGGTAATAAGCCCTTTTGATTAGCCCCAGGAAAGATCAATAATACAAATATAGAACCCTTGAAATGTTGGGGTTGTGGAGAATAACATTTGCTAAGGGACTGTCCACATAAGAAACATAACAATAGGAGGGTCTACAACATCCAAGAGGTTACCATAGTCAATGATGTGGCTAAGAGCATGCCACAAATTTATGTAGCCTTGGATAATAGACAAGATGATCACCAAGCCTTAGTGGTGGAGATGGAAGGTATGATTTCCAACCATCTAGTTTCCATTTTAATTGACCTGGTCCTAATCTGAGTTATTTTTCCTCTCAAACTGTTGAGAAATGTAAATTGCAACAGTTAAAACATGCTAAATCATGGATGGTACAACTGGCCACTGGAACAAAAATAAAAGTGATAGAGGTCATACCAGCATGCCAATTCATTATGAATGGATTGTCCACCCAAAAAACTCTAAGCATTCTTCCTTTAGGATCTTATGACCTGCTGATTGACATGGATTGGTTGGTTTCCCATAAAACCAAGTTGGAATTTTATAATAATACTTTGGAGTGTGAAGATGAAGAAGGGAGGAAAACAACCCTACAAAGAATTCAAAATCTTATCTCAGTGATACAAATATCATCCCTTCAAGTGAATAAGTATTGTAGAAAAGGATGTCCTTTGTATGCAATGCAAGTGTTCAACTATGTTGAGGATAATAAACCAAGCCTAAAGGACCATCCTATATTAAGAGAGTATAAAGATGTTTTTACTGAAGAGGTACTAGGTCTACCTCCAAGAAGAGATATTGACTTTTCAATAGAACTTGTACCTGGAACAGTGCCAATGTCTAGAGCACCCTTTAGAATGAGTACACTAGAGCTAGTTGAGCTCAAACTACAACTAAATGAGATGTTGGACAAAGGTTACATTTGACCAAGTGTGTCTCCTTGGGGAGCACCAACTTTGTTTATGAATAATAATGATGACACACTCAGGTTGGGCATAGACTATAGACAACTCAACAAGATGACCATTAAGAATAAGTATCCCTTGCAAAGGATTGATGACTTGTTTGACCAATTAAGGGGTTCTACAATTTTATCTAAGATTGACTTGAGGTCTGGATACCATCAAGTCAAAATTAAGGATAAAGACATCCACAAAACCGCCTTTAGGACACGGTATAAGCACTATGAATTTGTGGTGGTACCATTTGGGCTTACCAATGCAACAACCACATTTATGTGCTTAATGAATAATGTACTCAACAAGTTCTTGGACGTATTTGTGTTAGTTTTCATTGATGATATCCTAATCTATTCTAAGAGTAGGGAAGAACATGAAGAACATGAAGAACATCTCAATTTAGTGCTTCAAGTGCTAAGAGAACATCAACTCTATGTAATGTTTAGTAAGTGTGACTTTTTCCAAAAACAAGTCCATTACTTAGGCCATGTTATCTCTAAAGAAGGAGTGGAAGTTGATCATGACAAGATAAAATCCATTATGGATTGGCCTACCCCAAAATATGTATCTGATATCAGATTCTTTATGAGCCTAGCAGGATACCATAGAAGGTTCATAAAGAGATTTTCCAATATTGGTTGCCCAATCACATCCTTTCAGAAAAAAAGGGAGTTAAATTCATTTGGACATCAGAATGTGAAGAGGGATTCCAACAACTAAAACACCTTCTAACCAATGCACCTTTGATGAATATTGCATACCCAAACAAGGACTTCCTTGTGTGTACAAATGCCTACAAGGAAGGGCTCAGAGGAGTCCTTATGCAAGAAGGGCATGTGACTTGCTACGAATCCAGAAAATTGAATGAGCGTGAAATCAATTATGAAACCCACGAATTGGAATTGGCTTCCATAGTACATGCTTTAAAAATGTGGAGGAATTACCTCTTAGGTAAAATATTTGTACTTATGACAGACCATAGTGGGTTGAGATATTTGTTTGATCAACCAAAACTCAATGCTAGATAAGTTAGGTGGATGGCTCTCCTTAGTGAATTTGATTTTGAAATCAAACATATTAAAGGAAAATAAAATAGGGTGGATGATGCCCTTAGTAGAAGTATGAAAGTGATTCACTTGGAAGATGTAAGCACATGTGAACTAGACATCAAGGAGAGAGTCAAAAGTGCACAAAAACTAGATGCATTTTTCAAAACTGTGAAATCATACCTAGAGCAAGAGCCCACAGGGATGAAATATGAGGGATATCAATTATTGAATGATGGATTGATAACTTACAAAGGTAGGTTGTATATTCCAAATTGTGATGAATTGAAGAGGTTCATGATGGATGAACTACATAAAGGACCATATACTGGTCATCCGAGTTATCAGAAAATGATCACAACCACTACGAAAATGTTTTATTGGCTTGGACTGAAAAATGACATAGCTGATTACTTAGCTAAATGTCTAGAATATGAGAAGGTTAAGGAAGATACCAACATCTAGTAAGGATATTGAATCCCCTACCAATTCTCGAATGGAAATGAGAAACTATCTCCATGGATTTCATCACATGATTTCCCAAATCAAACAAGTAAAATGACACCATTATGGTAGTTGTGGAAAAATTGAGCAAGGATGCTCACTTTATCCCCGTCAAGTCAACTTGAAAGGAAATAGATATTGCCAGTATTTTCATGAAAGAAATATTTAGACTACATGGCATGCCTAAGGAAATCATATCAGACAGAGATACACAATTTACTTCAAATTTTTGGAAATCTCTGTTTGCTGGTTTTGAAACTAAATTGCTATTTATTACAGCCTATCACCCTCAAAATAATGAGTATATAGAGAGGGTAAACCAAGTGTTATAGGACATGTTAAGGATGCATGTGATGCATCAGCCCAAGAGGTGGGAAGACTACCTACCATTTGTAAAATTTTCTTATAATAATGGCTATCAAGAGTCATTGAAGATGAACTCTTTTGAGGCTCTCTATGGTAGACAATGCAATATTCTAGTGAGCTGGAATAACCCAGTAGACATAATTACACTTAGGCCAGATATGCTAAAAGAGATGGAACAAAACATGGTTCAAATAAAACATAATCTGATAGTATCTCAGGATAGACAAAAAATCTATGCAGGCAGGAAAAAGACTCCGAGAGAGTTCAAAGTTGGGGATCATGTGTATCTCTAATTTGGGCCCCTACCAGACCAAAACTCTGTTGGATTTAAATTGTTCAGACCTAGAACAATCCTCTGACCTAGAGAATTTAATTACCAGTCAAGCTGGTAGTTGGGAGTTCTTCCTCAAGAGTCAATGAGGAAGAGTACCCATATTGAAAAATTCTTGACCTAACCCACAAAATTAGGAATTGGACCCAAAAAATCTTACTGAGAAAGGAAAGAAAATGAAGGAAATTCATAGGCAGAAGATATGATACAAGAGGAATGGGCTTGGTAACCATTTTTGAAGAGGGTGAGCATGTGAAACTCTCTGATCATGAAGAGAACTGAAAAACGAATTTGTTTCTGGGTACAGGAATTGCTGGGCAACATTTTCTAACCAAGATGATAAACATGTTTGTGTAGAATATGAGTGACTGAGGAATCACTCATTGTGGACCCCCTTGCTTGGTGGATAGAAAACCAATCTTCCAAGTTCCCATGGGAGGAGGAGAGTAACCTCCATCCATGGTTGTTGATGAACAGAAGGAAGAGTATCTCTCAGAGCATCACGATCTAGCTAGGGGGTGGCCAATGGTAAATTTGTCTAGGAATTGATGTGCCTATCATTGGGAGGAAAAGGGTACTCCTTTCTGCAGTTGCATCACCATATGGTTTCTAGATAAGTATATTTGGTTAAATATCTGTAGTGTTCATATCAAAGAATATTTTATACTATGTTTTATAACTGTGTAAGTTTAATTTCTCACAAAATTGACTTGAGAAGTTTAAGTAAAATAAAGAGAATCTCTTAGTTAAAGCTCATTTGATTTAATTTCTTATCTCTTGACTATCTGTGTCTTAAAATAATATTTATGGGAGTGGATGTTGTGGTTGACTATGCTATATAGTTTAATGCATGTTTGATAAATGATGATTGAACAATTAAAAATATCTATAAAACCTCTGAAAGAAGAGAGAGTTATTTTTCTACATAATAGTGTTCTATTTTAGTATGTCCTCAAATCTTATGCCATAAAACTTAGAGGATATAAGATCTGTGTGGACTTTAAGAAATAATCCCAAATATGGAAAACCGTTAAAAGTCATTATAAATGGTTATTAAGGAAAAAAAAACTAGTTAGGAAATAAACATGAAATTTTCTAATTGAATTAAAATACAAAAGTTCTCAAAATTCTATTTGGGCATGAATAAACATTTATCTCAAACTTGTGTTAAATCTCCTATAAATTTGGGAAGAATCCCTTTAAATTTTGGTGGGAATCCTATGGAGGTAAATATTTGTCTTAGGACCAATCTCCTTAACTTTGGTAAGAATAGTAAAACACAGTTATAAGGAAACAAATCTACTCATTTACCCATGAAGAGGAACACATATAATTATGTTTTTAATTTCCAGAATAGATAAATTTCCTTGAATTAGGATTTTATTTTATTATTTTTAAAATTCCTGAAAAATAAGAAATAGATTTCATTTCCTTTTAACTACATATTTAATAAAAAAAAAACTTCAAATTAAATCTTACCAAACATTGAATACTTACAAGGGAATGCTAATATAAATGACATAAAATTATTAGTGTAAATGTGCATTCCTATGCTTTCTGGGCAAGGATGAATAATGATAAAGCATGGTAGAATTCCTAATTTTACCATTTAAATATTTGATAGTTACATACCAAGAATTATAAATATCACATATTAAATCTATGAATATCTACCTGGTTCAGGAGAATGGAGATATGAAATTTATATCCTTTTGATGTAAATGATCCAATAATACTAAGTTTACCTGGATTCATAATTCACCCTTTACACAAATGGCCATGTGTTTCAGAACAATTTTTCTAAGAACATGATTTATTTCTAAAGGGATTAAAGTATGGGAAATGATCATATTTCCTTTTATTTTTAAAGATTATAATTAATTATAAGAGGAAAATAAATCCCTTTGAAGTCTGGCTTATGGTGCTAACATTAAAAATTACACTCAATAAATATTTGTACCATACCTCTTTCAGAGTTGACTATTCATAGGTTTGAGACCAGAGCATGCGAGTAAAGTCTGAAACCATCAGAGTGATGGCCTAGACATTTGATACTTTAAATTAAGTATAATATAATATTTGTTTTCAGAGTTACGAATGGAGCGCACAAATAGCAAGATTGAAAGTCTATTCGGAGTTGACTATTCAGAGTGGATGGGAGGGAGTGTCATAACAAATCCCAAAGCCATCAGAGTGATGGCACATGTGTTATAAAGTTTTAAATGAACATGTTAATATTAAACTTTACTCTCTTGTGATTGTGGTCGGAGTGTTGAGAGGAGTACACACCTTTCAAAACCGAATTGATTTAAATATCCAATAGTATTATAATGTTATAATATTATAAATGTTTAATATTGCACGTGAAAGAGGTTTAATTACTTAAATGATTTATTATGTTAAATAATTGCACATATTTCAATAGTGAAGACATTGGAAATGGCTTGAATTGATGTAATAATAAATATCAAATTGAACATATTTAATTATTTCAACAATTCCCCCCCAATTAACAATTAATAAATAAATATGCATATATTTATATATATGTTAAATTACATGAAATTTGGTGTGGATTTGCATGCTAAGAGAAGATAATGAATTATAAACATTAATTGAGATTAGTCAACTTAAATATATGTTGGCCTAATTAACTTTATCATGTTAAGTAGTGAATTATATACATTAATTAAGGTTAACCAATTTAAGTTTGTAATGGCCTAATTAACCTTGTCATGTTATAATTTAATTACTTATACTTATCTTATGAGTAATGATTAAATTAGTACTAAACTACTTATAAGGGGAATAAAGAAAAAAAGGGTAAATACCTGTTAATTACTGCATCAAAATTATTAAATAAATTATTTGGCTAAGAAACATTAAGTTCACTAGGATAATTAATTAGTGAATATTAATTATTCCTAATAAGGGTTAAGTAATTGGATAACAAAGAGAAGTATTCTAAGAAATATCAATGAAGAATTTTATTTGGTTCATAGGAAAGTGAATATTCCTCGACACCTTGGGCTTGGGGTAATTAGATTGCATGAACCGCTCAAACTCAGAATGGATGGTATCGAGAGGGAATATTCCTCGATACCACACTTGTCAGAGGGAAGAAAAGATCGTGTTGAAAAAAGGTCTAAGAAATGAATGGTTGTAGCCCTACGTGGAATGAAATTCCACCGTGGGAGTTTAGGATAGTGCCTCGTCGGGACGAGGGCGTCACCATGCTAGTTGGCATGGATACTGAAATGTCATAAGGATGCCACATGGCATTAAGAGAGATGTTGCCTATGTAAACCAGAGAATCTTCGGAGGGTCATAACTCTTTCCCCAGAGCTCAATTCTGTGCAAACTTACTTTCATTGGAAATCTCTTGATGAGCAAAAGATGTTGTAGCTGTGATAGAGATGATTCAATATTATTAGAAGAGGAAAAAATTTGATACCCCATATCCTAAAAGGTACTTAGGGGGTTGGGTGTGTGACATCCTTTGGTTGAAAGGGAGGATATGAATTCCTTGGTTTGGAGGGAATGTTGATATATGGCATCATGGATAGTCAGTGTGTTGGTGGACATACATTCTCAAGGCAGAGAATGGTCCAGGAAGAACATATTGCTGGTGGAAAAAAATTCTATTTGTGGAGAATAGTCCAGGTTGACAGATTGCTAATGTATCATGGATTGGTATTTTCATAAGGCACAAATTGTGGCTCGATTAGGAAAATGGTCCAGGATTGATTTTCTATTGAGGCACAGTTAATGGCTCAATCATGTTGAATATTCCACCCCCTAAGGACATGGTGTCTCGATTAGGGTGGTTGATACGAGACCAATATTTTCTAAGGCACATATAAGTAAATATTGATCTCTATGGTACATATGGTGACTCGATTAGAAAATAGCCCAAGACTGACATTCCTATAGGAATGGTCTTTATAGCCCATGGTGTGGCTTTCAACATCTGAGAGGACTGACATTATTTTAGGACTTATGTCTAGATTAGAAGAATGGTCCTGGTATCCCATTACGGGGCTTTCAACATTTGTCGGGACAATCATTCTTCCTGTGTCACAGGCAATGACCAGGATAGGAAGAATGGTCCCTGTATCACTCTGTTGAGTGAGTGACTTATGAGAGACACTTTTTAGAGGGTGCTAAGTCTAGCACATGAATTATTCAACATCATTCCCGATTACTCAGATGGAGTATGGCCTCGAGAGATGATGCATAAAATGATATGATTTGATGCCAGGTTACCAACTGATTKCTGTTGTACTGCATGGTGATAGCTTGTATAGCTACTAGTTGATTACAGTAGATACTGTATGTCTCTAGAAAATATATATGTACTACCTTGGTGGATGTGTTCCACTGGTAGTGAATGCGTGTCACTAGATAATAGTTGTGCRCTACTGGGAGTGGTTGTGTATCACTGAATATTAGTTGTGTACTACTATGGATTGACACTGTTGTGATCTATTGGATGACATTGTAGTAATTGTGTACTGCTACTGGATTTCCATGGAGACTACTAATAGTGTTGAAGATATTTCCTAGGCTGGTGTGCCAACCAGTAGTGTTGGAGGAGATTGCCAACTAGATGGATAGTGATGATGATGCTCGTGATAGCCTATGTGGCTATGATGATGCTACATGTAGAATGGTCTGCAAGACTATGTGAACCTTTCCCATACCATGTGAAATGGATGGATGTGTTTGAGACCATTACAGTTAATACCTCCCTAACTAGGACATAATGTTGATATTATGGTAGATGTGGGAGGTATTAACCTCCATGTGTAACCTCTGGCTAGAATAGAATATTCCGAAAGAAAGAGAAACCCTAAACAAATGTGTAAAAACCATATAAAACAAGTCAACTCAGTAAAAAAATCAATATTAAAGTATTTGCCTCTAAAAGGAAAAGTCAACCCAGATAGGTGACAAGAACCACTATAAATAGAGGACACTTGTGCTCATTTGTACTCACTCACTTCAATCACTCTCTCAATCATAGTGCAAGTTTGGAGCTGCAGCTGCAAGAATGGAAGGTGGATCTTTTGGCATGATTCTTGGTCTCTCTCTCTCTAGCGCTATCTAGACTAAGATATGCGCCTTACCTTCTAGTATTCCTTGGTGGCATTCTTGGTCACATTCTTGGTGGTATTATGAAATTCTTGGTGGTATTTTGATATTCTTGGTAACTGCAACTATCCTTAGATATTTGAATATTTTTACAAAATTATCATGAAACATTTAAAATTTTCATATTAAAGACTAGTAAGATTTTCCAAGGTTTCTACATTTAAAAATAATTTTCCATACTTAAAAATATCTTGCATGTACGCAGATTTGGAAACAAGGTTTATATTTATGCTCTTTGTTATTTTGGCATTATATTAAAAAATGTGGTACCTTCTATCTTGGTAAATATATATCTTTGTTAGGTTGTGGTTTAGTCAATGGAATGTGGTGCTTTAAAATGGATCATTATATAATTTGTTATTTATTTTGGTACTTTTCGGGTGGAAAAATTGGAGTTATTGGATTTTAGGGGACATTTTAAGGGCAAGTACCATTTTGGTGGTTTGGGATTCAATGTCTTTTGGAACCCATTTGAGGCCTTAAATAACTGTTTTAGGGTAAAAAAATTTGCGAGTTCAACTCCCAACCTCTTGCTGTTGTTCTACACTTTGAGAGAATTTTAACGATGCAATGATCACCTCATTAAGATTTCATATGTGAAAGTTATGCCTCCTGCAAGTTGACCTATCTTGTTGGCCACCATGGTATCCAGTGGATGCCACATCAACTTCCATTACTCACACATGTGGAGCTAGTCACATGTGGGATTTCAAAAAGATTTAGAAGGGTCCAAAACTCTAACATTAATTGGGCATTGAGGCATGCAAAATCCTTAACCCTAACTCTAGATGGTTATCAAGCTATGTTAAATAATGGGTTGCTAGGAAATGAGGGGGTTCCATTATTATTGTATTGAGTGTTGTTCCATAGGGGAGTAGAGCATTGAGAGTGGGATATTGAAGTACATCAAATGAAGTAGAAGATTCTAATAGCCACACTGGACATAGTGTCCGTATAAACCCTATAGTGAATGCCCATTTCTTTGTATTTGCATTTAATAACTAAGAAGAAAATCATAGAGCATATGCCTCACTTTCTAGCTGATTTTTTATCATATTGGTTTTGCACGAGGTACATCTTATGGTCATCAAGTGGATGGTGTCTTGTTTTATTTTCTCCTTCATTTTAGTTTATTTAATATTTGATGCATTAAGTCAGTAACATTAAATATGTAATCTAAGTAAAACATAATAAAATAAGACATTTCATAATATTGTAAGATTTGATGTGATGAACTATTCTAGTGGAATATTCACAAAAAAATATTGATCATAATGGTATCCAAGTAATTTTCTTTGGGGTTTTTGTGGGGAGTGTAGGATCCATGAAATGACGTAAAGTTTGAAAACACTAGCCATGGTAGATGAGTATAACAACAATCCATGGGATAAAAAAAGGAGAGATTTTCAAAGTTGGAAGTATAAGTCACTGGCATCTCTCCCAACATGGCCATTCTCATGGTGGATCTAGAGAACAAGTTTGGGCATTCTAGAGAGTTTGGTGGCTCTAACTCAAAATTTGGATTGGTGGAGAAATCTAGAGATAACAAAGACCCATAAAAGGATTTGAAAAAGGGATAGAGAAAGAGAGACCGAGTTCTAGTGCTATCAGTTCTTTCCAATCTCCGTTTAAAGTGGAAGAAAAAGTGGATATCAAATCCTACCAAGGTGAGATTGATCCTTTTAATTTGAATCAATGGTTGCAACAATTAGAATTTTATTTCAGTTCTTGTAACATAGAAAAAGAAACAAAAAAGTTCATTTTCTCAACTAAAGTTAGAGAGTCACGTCCGAACTTGGTGGGAAATTCACACGTAGATGCTTAGGCTAGAGGGTGATCCCCTAGAAACCTAGCGAGAGGTGTTTGAAACCCCAATTAATTTCTAGCTCTACCCTGTTGGGTATGAAAAGGACCAATGGATTCATTTGCATTACTTCTAACAAAATCAAGGGAAAAGAATGGAAGAATACCCCATCGAGTTTAGAAAAATGGCCATTATGTTGGGTATATCTCCCAAAAACTTGAATGTACTCCTAAATTATTTGGGTGCCTACATAGTCATTTATGAAGGCAAGTAATGCTATTTAAACCTAGAACATTTTGTGAGGCTCATGTGCAAGAACAATACCTAGAGAATATGGGTAAGAATAAAGGACAACCAAGTAGTTCAATGTAAAAATACCACCAAGATGCTTTCAAGGAGGGAAATAAGAAGTGGAAAGAAAAGGGAAAAAAAAACACTACATATCGATGCAATGGTCCTAACAACCACTATAACCATTGAAATTTTGATGGTGACACCACATATAAGTGTTGGAATCTACATCCAAAGGTGAATCCAAAGAATTTCAAGAAGGATGCCAAGAAGAAGAACATGCTAGCCAATGATTCAAGTGACCAGGTAGAGAGTAGATCAAATGGTGATGAAAAAATTGTTTGCACCACAAATATATGTGAGTTTGAGTAGATTCCATCCAAAGGAAGAGAAGGAGATGACTAAACTCTTCCATATTATTACCTAGATAAAAAATACAAAGGTGGATGCTCTATTTGATTTCGATTCACAAGCCAACCTTGTAGACAAAGATTTGGTAAATGAGATTGGATTGGAAATTCATGACCATCGTCACCCATATCCTTTGGGATGGGTGACTAAGGATGTAGAGCTTAGGGTCAATAAGCAATGTAAGATTAAATTTTCTGTAAGTGAAAATTACATTGATGAAGTGGATGTAGATGTAGTACAACTTGATGTGTATGGTGTAGTGTTTGGAAGCCTCTACATGTATATGAGGGATGGAATTTCATGATGAGAGTAAACCAATACCACCTAATCAAGGATTAAAAATACTTCATAATCAATGCATGCAAAGGTAAATCCAAGATCTCTCTGATAAGTGCTAACAAAGCCAATAAATTGATCATTTTTAGTAGGAAGTTTGTATTACTCTTATTAATAAAGAATAAGTCATAAGATGAATTGATAAAAATAAAGGCATCTCTGAAGGGGTGTACTAAAGAGAAGAAATTCCCATTCAAGGAGATTTTCAAGCATACAAATAAGTGCTTGGGGAGCCTAAAGGGTTTCCACATAAGAGGGAAGTGAAGCACGATATATAGTTGTTCACTAACTCCCCATTGCCAAACATTGGGTTGTATAGATAGTCCATCTTGGAAGTAGATGCAATGAAGATTCAATTGAAACAAATATTGGCGCATATAGTAATTCACTTGAGTACCTCACATTGTGGATCACCTATCATCATAATACCCAAGAAGGATGGGACTTGGAGAATGCATATTAACTACAAAGATTTGAATAAGATCACCCTCAAGAACTGATACCCTCTTCCCAAGATTGATGAATTACTAAATCAGTGGCAACATTCCAAGTACTTCACCAAATTGGATCTCAAATAGGGATACCACCAAGTATGAGTTAAATAAGAAGACACTTGTGTTATAACCCTAAATTGCACCACACATGCTTACTTGGCATCAGGCCAACTCATATCCCTTCCTTACCAAAGCCATGCTGAATAAACTCTTAAAAATCCTCTTAAAACAAGTGACACGCACCCTAAACCACTACTGCACACGTTGGAACGCTGGCAGGCCTACTACTGCACGCATTGGAACGTTGGCTGGCCTACTACAGCCCGCGTTTACCTAACAAAGCACAAAAATAGGAAAGTTGCCGACGGGACAAAAAGATATGGGTCAGTTAACTAAAACTCCTGGCCATGCATGGCCGAGAGTTCGTCCAAAACCCTAGCTCCTTCTAGCCTATAAAAGAAGGGGTAGGGGTACTATTTGAAGGAGGAAAATCATAGCAAAGAAACTCTGCCCAATTGTCGAATCCATTTGTCCCAACCCTTTATCCTTTCCTCAAGCCTAAGGAGAATTCAAGAAAAGCAGTTGGAGGACAAAGAAGAGGAGGAGCCCAGGATCAGGATCGAGGAACGGTGGCCGGTCTCTATCATTATTGTAAGTTGATTCATCTTGAGATTAATAAAAGAATACTTTTCCCATCCCAATGCACGAATTATATATGTTTTATTTGATTTATKCTTAATCTCTAACCCTCAAGTAGAAAAATAGCATGCATGCGTAGTGTTTTGTCTTGATTGCAGGATTGTCTTTGGAAGGAGCAGCGCAAGAAAGTGGACAAAGCGCAACGAAGGATCTACACCAAACATCGGTAAAAAGGTTAGTAGGTTCTTTCCATGTTTGTATATGAAAAAGGGTTTTAGGTTTTGGGGTGGTAGATTAAAAGTGATTTCTTAAAGGTCATGATCTGCATGCAAGTTTAGCCCTAGGTTGCTAGTCCGTAGGGTATTATTTCCCAACAACAGAATTGGCGACTCCACTGGGGATAGATACTCTTAGGGTTTCCAGATTTGGTGGAGGTTTTTGGGTAGTTTAAAGGATCATATTCTCTGTTTCTTTGTTTGTCTGTTTTCTATTAGGTCAGAGCTAGTAGGGAACCTGGTTCTTTATACCAGTTTTTTCTTGACTGTGCTTGACATTTATTATCGGGACACACAGAGGTACACACAGCCTGCAGAAGGCTTTCACGCGTGTAACCCGCGCCCTAACCTTCTACAACCCGCGTTTGAACGCCTGCTGTAGTGGTTTTTGTAGCGTGTAGATCTCAGAGAGCTTAAGAGGCAGTCTCCTCTTCCCTGTCAGAATTTTACATTCTCAGGGGGCTTTCTGGATCTTGTCTGGGTCTTGCTGGTTTACTGTCTTGTCTCAGTCTGTTTTGTTGCGTTTATTATTTTTGCAATTATTTTTCTTTTCTGTTAAGAAGAAGCATCCAAGTCTTTAAGAAACCCTGGTTGTCAATACCAGAGGCCTTTTCAGGTCTGGGCTACCTATGTTTTGTTTTGTCTTAGCATTTATACAGACCCGTGGCCTGTGCAAGTTCTGCCCACGGGTACCTGCGTGCTGTTATAGCTCAGCATGC
>ML786132.1:290467-311233 GCA_009831015.1 Picea engelmannii
GTTAAATTTCTCAACCCTAAACTTTCCATCTTCCGACATTGCTCCCACTCGAACCAGGAACCCTCTTTTCCTGCGAGTTACCTTACGCTCTGATACCAATTGTTAGAAAAACAGGACCACAGAGCAATAAAATAAAACAAATGCGGAAACAAAACACAGAAGATACACAATACAAGAGAGACACAGAGTTACGTGGTTCACCCAGTGTGGGCTACATCCACCAGAGAAATTGCCAAGTCCTTTCTTTATTATTATCCATCAAAATGAAGGGATACAATCTACAACAAAACCCACTGTAACTTCCTCTTCTTTCTCTCACAGTATCCTCTCTCAGAATACAATACTAACCAACATACATAGCCGCAATACATTTCCCTTATAAAAGAGGGTTGCCTTCTAGGGAAAAAAACCCTAACATAATCTCTATCGTTAGATCTGTGACCTTATAATGAACGGTCTAGATTTACAATGAAATTACAATATACTTTTACAAGGCAATTTTTTTATTGGGGGCTTAGCCCTCGAACCCCTGCTGGGGGCCCGCTTGCCCCGAGACCCCCCCACTGAGGGGATATCCCCCTTGGACTCCGCAGAGGGGGTACCCCCCCTCTGCACTCCCCCACGTGGAAGAGTGTACGTACTTCTGGGGTGTAAATACTTCATGGGGTATAAACACGGTTGAAAGTAAAAGACCTCTAAATCAAGAAGATAATCAGGCTCCACAACCAACAGTTTCAACACCATTTTCCCAATGTTCATTGCTTGTGTGTTTCCATGCACTTCGGACAAGTGTCATCCTGATCAGTGATAGATCCCACCCAACATCTAGAGTCTAGGATAAGATAGGCTTCAGGTCATAAAAAGTGATATTTTGGGTTAGTGATTAGAGTATATCAATAGTTTTTTGTTTAAGTTTTTGAGCTTACCCATAGTTTGGATAAATTACCTGGGGGTTTTTAAATCATTCTCACAATATGGTGCTAAAACACAGTGTTTCAGCACGGTGTTTCAACACTGTTTTCCCAATGCTAATTGCTTGTGTGTCTCCACACACAAGTGTCATCTTGATCAGTGATAGAGCCCACCTAGCCTCCATGATAACACATGCTTTAGGTCATGACGAGTGATTGTTTGGGTTAGTGATTGGAGTAGATTAGTAGTTTTGTGTTTAAGTTTTTGAGATTACCCATAAACTACAGTTTGGATAAATTACCTGGGAATTTTTAAATCATTCTCACAAGCTGTCATTCTGATCAGTGATAGAGCCAACCCAACCTCCAGGATAACAAAAACTTCTGGTCACAATAAGTGATTGTTTTATTTAGTGATTTGAGTAGATTAGTAGTTCTCTAGACTATGTTTAATTTTTGAGCTTACCCATTGTTTGGATAAATTACCTGGGTGTTTTTAAATCATTCTCACAAGTTGGTGTTGAAACACGATGTTTCAGCCTCATATTTCCCAAATCCCCATGCTTGTGTGTTTCCACGCACAAGTGAAAAAGCACCCAGGTCCCACCAATCATACTATGTTTTCAAGCAATAATATAATCGAAAGAAAAAGTAATGCAATTCTGCCCACAAAGCTACAATTTCACATTCCTAAATCTGTTTTGATAGAGAAAATTACATTCAAATGCATGCATGTACTTGTGTGGATATTGCAGTATCAAGACCATGTCACACATTGAGATAAACATAGTTATATATAGTTTTAGATAGATGTGGCATGACTAGAGTGAGTTTGTGCCGAACAGTGAGAAAGAATGAAAAATCTAATGCATGAATTTCTACAAATACTTCATATGCATCCTCATACAATATTCTAAGTTGTTGGTATTATAATTTCATACAAACATTTCCTCAAGGCTCAACCTGTTGCTATATACTATATTATATTTTACAATGTACTGCTTACTATGTAGTATGCTAATAACAAAACAATAATGAAAGATCGTTATCCATATGGCCATTTTTCACCATGAAAATCAATTAACCAAAATTTTCCATAGTCCACTCCAGGTTTTGCCTAACCCACCATATATTACTATTTCAACCCAATTATAACCAAACACATAAGAACCCAGGTCCCAAACCAACCTTACTAAATCTATTCTCATTGTTGTTCTAGATTCAGTTCACTGTTGTTCCAGATTTAGTAATTGCCAATTCAATTAAGTTTTCTATTAGTCCAGATTTCAGTTATGTTCAGTTACACAAATGCATGATCTATTCTTAGAGAAGGTATCCAATCCCTAGAGTCTAGGTAGTTAGTGTGCATGCATGAGGAGCCGAGTGAGGGTGCAAAGTTTAAGGAGGAGTGTACATGCATACATGCCACAACCATTCTCTAATTGGGATGCATTAACTCATGCAATGTTATCCATTTGATTAGGAAGAAGGATTAGGGTTTTATGATGCTTCAGACTTCTTGCATGTGTCCAATTTACTATTTTCAGATCTGCAAGTTTGTTGTTCATATTATCAGTAATATGTGTTTTTAGGTGAATGTACTCTATAGCTATTATTTGTAGGTGAATGTACAAATCATCATCATTGTTTGACATGGCATAGTAGGAAAAATTTAAACATGGCAAAAATAGCAACATCTCATCACTCATATCATATGACATACAAAGGTCCCAATAGAAAATAATGGACCATCGTACTCCGTAACAATGTAATACATCAAGGATATGGGATAAACCCAAGCAAAAATATGTGGTAAAATCCACATGCAAAACGTGTGACAACATGGACCTTCCAATCTATCTTTGTATCTAAGACTGAATGTAGCCATACATTTTCTCATGAGTCATGGAACACACCTCTAGAAAAAACAAATTATCAACCTAAAATCAACCTATCATAGGAAAAATAGTTTTTAAAAATGGATTTTTATTGATGTGGCATTATTTTGAGCCAATAATAATATGCAAGATGAAAATGACTTTTTCTATGCTGAAGTGATTTATCTTTAGATACTTATTGTTGGTTTTGTAACTTGTTGAGAAGAATTGAGTTCTTAAAAGTTAAAATTGATACATCTCTTTCATTTGTGTTGACTTTCCAAATGGATGACTAATTTTATATCATTTTTCTTATGCAGGTTTCAATTTTGGTTTCTAGATCGATTTGAAATTCTAATTGTGAAAATTTTAGTGAGATGTCAAACAACGATCATGGAAAGAAAACATCAAAAAAGAGGGATTTATTTCCATACTTTCAAAATCCTCAATCCAAGAACCCATATTCTCTTCATGATTCAATCTCTTTTGAGCAACTCATTAGTGAAAGAGATGTCAACTCTTCTGAGAATGCATCTAATATCCATATAATAGATGATGAAATAGGTTCCTCTAGTGATCAAATTGAGATGCTTTCACCATAAATTTACAATAATAATGTTGAATTTTTTTCCTTGGAAGGAAACACAAACCATTCACAATCACAAAAAAGGAAAAAAAGGCCAATGGGACATAGGGAGACAATTCCAATCTAAATGGGTCTCAAAATTTCCATTTATTGAACCAATACCTCCAGCAAATGAGAAAGAGGCTTCACAAGAAGTTAGATGCATTATATGTAGTTGGAAACTTGGAAAGATAGTAAAATTGTAGATGGAGTTAGATACAATAGAGAAGCATGCAGGAAAGGTGTATGATAAGGAAATTGTAAATGACAAGGATAAATCTATTATCAGATGGAAATATTCTGAGGAATGTCGACATGTCAAATATGAAGATGAATATAATAAATACTTAATCAGTAAGAGAAAAATCAAGGCAAGTGGAGGAACCATCACATCTCTATTTGGAAAGACGATGGAAATAAATTTGTTATCCAAGATGATGCAATTAATCACTACATTTCACATCTTATCTAGAGGTCGTCCTATGACAGATTTTCCTGATTACAAGAAATTTGTTTCTTTTCTTGAAGTGTCAAATTTTTCATCTTCTCATTGGTCAGTAATGAGTGGTTGGTAATGGGAAAAATATCTAGCTTAGGTAGAAAAGGATGATTTGAAAGAGAATATTGCAAATGCTAGGTTTTTTTCATTGTCTTTGGATGAAGTTACAACTATTGATAATACTTCATGGATCTGCATGAGAATTTATATGGTTAATGATCATGTTAGGAATTCATATTTACTTGGGATTCATAAAATGAGGGAGAATTATACAACTCAAAATATTTATGAACTTGTCATCAAGACTTTGAAGAAAATTGGTGGTATGGATCATTTAAAGATTGTGAAAAACTTGGTACGTGTTAGAGAAGATGGAGCAACAATCATGCAAGGGAAAAGAAATGGCATGTGTGTCAAACTACAACTATCATATTCACCATTTATGATTAGTATTCATTGTATGGCTCATAGAATGAATCTTGCATTTAAAATAGTAAGCAAATTTCCACTGGTTTCAAAAGTTGAATATCTTGTACATGAAACTCATGCATACTTTTGTTGTAGTCCCAAGTGATTTAAATAGTTTCAACAATTTGCTGACGGTGTTACAGATGAAAAAAATATACTAAAAGACCTTGATACAAGATGGATCTCATTGAATGGGCCATATCAAAGACTATTTAGTGAGTACCAATCTTTAGTAGGGGTGATGTATGAATATCGTTTCAGTGTAGACAAAGCTCAAGATCTTCTCTTTCAATTAACTGATATAGAGACATTATTAACATTGGCTGGAATTCTTCCTATGCTTTATGAAATGAATGTCCTTGTGAAAATGTCTCAAATTCGCACAATGTATATTGCATAATACATACATACAATAACATTAACATTTCTTCAATTGGATAATTTGTATACAATGCCAGAGTCTTTCACAGGTCCAACATTTAAAGGTTGTACCACTATCATCGATATAGAAAACATTGAAAATTATTTGAAGTTTGATGGAAAATGAATACTATGTATGGAAGTGCATGGGTATATGGTTCCATTTCATTATGTTAATAATAAGGGACAAATAACTAAAGAGTTCCCTATGTCAAAATAAAATTCAACAATGTTGTGATTTCAGTGAAGCACAACTTGATAGATATTGCAAAATCACTAGCATCAGAGACAAGGGAATGATTTCATCAAGATTAATTATTGGAGACCATGTATGTGGTATACCCTCAATATTGAAACCTTGAACAAAATAGAGAGGCCAAAAGAGTTGAATTTTTATCAAAATTAAAAAAATTTAGTGCACCAATTTGGCAAGAATCGTAATGTACAAGGAGAAGAGATTGAAGGTATATTAGATTCATCAAAGTTGTATCAATAATCCAATATMTTTGGTCAGACAATGTTAGCTCAATATTTTGGTTTGGAGAAACCTCTATAACATGGTGTAATAACAAGATTATGGACTAAATCAGGTGAAAGCCAATACCTAGAAGAAAACATGTCAGGATATTTCAAATTAAMAGATTTATGTGAAACCATGATTTTGGGATCGATGGAGGATGAGAGAATGTTTAGTGCACTATCATTCTTGAATTAAAAGTTGAGGAACAAGCTTGATAAACATATGGATACATGTTTAATATTATATGTAACAAAGTATGACATAAACAATTTTCCATTCGATACAACACTAGATATTTGGTGATCAAATTGTGATAGAAGGGGAGAATACAACACAACAAATTCCTCTAATGAACTTGATATGGAAGATAATATTTTGGAGGCTCATAATAATAGTTCATCTACAAATTTTTCTGTTCAGAATATAGAAAATGAGGGTCGACATGTTGATGTGAACTAGGATATTAATATACCCCAAGATGCTATCTAAACCAATATACATGAGGGGACTCTTATTTTGACTTACATGTTCCATTTATGATTGGTGTTGTAGAAATAATGAATGGAATGGCACATGTGATGTGATTCTTGTTAGTTTATTGACTTAATTGTTCCTTTATTTTTGGAGTACATTGGAAAAAGGTAATTCTTTATGGGAGCAAGATTACCATATGTAAATTTGAGATTTCATTTAAGGTAAAAATAGGTTCTATATTTTGTATTAAATAGTGTAATATTGAAGCTACATTTATTTGATCCAAGCTATTTTAAGTTTGATGGTTTGATAGTTAACTAAGACATTCTCTTTTTCCTATCTATAATAGGAAATGAAGCTGGCATTTGATGAAGTTGAGACCTATCTCTTCACATATATAGTGTCCTAGTGTTAAAGGATAAATAAATAATTAACAAGACTTTTGCTAAACAAGAATGGGCTCATTCAAGACTCAAGTGCATGAAACTTCTTGGATTTGTAACTTTGATATCTTGGAAAATTTTAATGGTTTGTTTTTTGTTTGCATTTGGACTATTTTTTCAACTTTGGAAGTTTAGTTTTATTTTGATTAAAGATTGTGTTAGTACCTTGGATGCTTCTAGTTATGATTTGATGCTTGACTAAATATTGAGCCCTTTGTAGTAGCTTGATTGGTTTATTTAGAATATATTATGTTTAGTTATATTTTCTTTGAGAAGACATGTTGGTATTCATAAAAGGAATGAGCCATGAGTTGCTAAGCGAAGAGAAAAATTGTCTATATACTAGCCTAATAGATTCCTACATAGTCATCGTAGGAAATCTATTTCCAATGACATCAACATTCCTCTAATGCATTTATAATTTTAATTTCATGAATTAAAAAACTTTACATGTAGCCTCTCAATAAATTTTTTATGAAATGATTTGTATGCTAGTCTGGTTATTTCAAAGGAAATCAAGCACAGTCTATGCATACACATTGAGTCTTCTGAAACTAATTCATATGCAATCACCCTATCTAATCAAACTCTGATCATTGCTGAGACTATCATAACTTTCCTTCTCACTGAACATTTCTAAATGCAATTGCTGAATTAATCCTTCACCACTAAACCACTCTTTGTAGAAAATAAACCAATCAGACAAAATGAATTACAAGATCTATATTACTTTTGTAGGAAATTAAATCCTCTCAAAATATATAATCTATGATTTCATAAATAAAATTCACACTTCAAAGAAATTGTAACTTCATTAAATCACAAATTCACAATCACACCTCCATCTAGATCTGGCTCAACAATAAACAATAGATAACTTAATCTATGATATCATTCATTGAGATGGTTGAGATGTAACAACAACACTAATAATCAAGTGACAAGGACTAACTGAACCATTCAACAAATATTACACTTTCAAGATAACAAACTGTTACAACAGTAATTGCAATCTATTCAATAACATCAATCCAAAAATAATTACTACTTCAACAACATTAATCATATAGACTACAAACAAAGGTTAAGTTGTTGATTTATCATGTGACATGAATAGAAAGAGAAAAATAATAATCGATTGAGGTGATATCAATGTGGAGGTGGGACCTTGCCTCCAAACAAATATTCCTGTAAAAAACTAAAAAGAATTAATCACTAACATAAATTCAGCTGAACATTGCCACTTCTTATTAGGAGATTAAATTTCTAGATACAATGTTAATTCTCCAATGCTCAGTGAAAAAAAAGGACTAGCTCCCTAGCGTAAACACTCTGTACATATTTTAAACCATGCCCTGTTCTTAGAATATAATTAACTTCCAGTAGTTCGAACAATCTTCAGAATCTTTCGCTTCGTAATATGTCCATAACTTCTTAAAAAAGAGACTATTAATATTACAATAAAAAATTAGAAACTTAGAAATTGACGCTCCAATTGTTATCCAATGATGTGGCAAGATGCACAATTCCCTAGATAAGATGTTCTAATTCTAGTCTCCAGAATATTTTCCTCTGTCAGCTGGATATGATAGATCCACGAGGAGAGTCAATCGATGGTGCAATAGTCTTCTTCGTGCATGTTTCAACTAGGTGTTTCATCACGATGTTTCAACCAAGTGTTTCAGCACTAGCTGGTAGCGTATCTTCATTCATTCTTATTAATTCATCAGTAATTACCCAAATTAGGAAATATCACCCTAGTTTACAAGTACTCTATGAATTAACATAACAAAATGAATAATGAATTATGAATTGTACCTACTATAGGGACCATGATTGATTTTCTCATAGAAAATGTAAACAATAGGTTCCAGGGATGAATTAATACAAGAGAATGATAAATGATAAGGAAAAAGGGGAAATTTTATTACCCAACATATCCCCCCAACTGCACCATTGCATGTCCCCATGCAACTTCACTCACTCAGACTCAGAGACTGAGTTGGGGCATGGAATTTTCCAAAGAAAATTAGAAATATTGTAGGATGATGCAACATTATATTCTTAATTCCTGGGTCCCTAGAATAAATCACTTCTTCCCTACATTCCCTTTCAGTGTTTTTAGTCCATTTATACTTATGATGATACTTCTTTGTTGGCAGCCAAATAAGAGGGAAATGAAATTTTATCCCCAACCACTATGGATCACAAGTCTGAATGCACTCAATATAGCTAGGAACCTGAGACCAAGCTAAGGTAAAATTATCCTGACTATAGGTATCCTTGGTCCTCAAGTCCAGAGAGGATGTTTCCCATCTAAATTTACTACCTTCCAGTGAAAACAATTTCTAATCATTAATTGTTTTAACACAAGAATCCTTGACAAACCTTTGAAGGCCAGTCACTTTTCTAGTCTTGTAATATGAAGAGAGTAGATGTCTATGTATATTAAAAAAAGTAACAGGAGTATTAGGTTCACCCGTAATCCATAATGTTTCTTCTCTTTCATTATTTTGGATTTTGTGGAAGACATTCCACCTTTTTTTCTTGATTTTTAACAAAATAAGTGAAGGATATCAACTGCGCATCTCCTACATAGGGAACACGATTAAATTTTATATCCAATAGGAAGGCATGTTCATGAAAATAAATCTCAGACAAGAAATGTTGATCTAAGATATCACTTTGGAAGAAATTTTCTAAAAACTCAGAGGCACTAATCATTTTAGAAGGCCTTACTTCCTTAATTAGATTTAATCTTAAAAGGAGTTAATTTTTCATGAAGGAAGACCGAGTATGAGGGAGAAGGGATTCTATAGCTCAACAACTCTTCTGCTAACAAATGCATTTGATTTTTATCCTGTTGCAGAATCTGACACTTAGATTGTAGCGTCTTCAACTCTCCCAATTCCTTCTTCATTTCTTCCTATTTAAATTTCTAAGACATAAAAAATTCAACATATTTCTCCCGAAGGAGTTGTATTACATTTATGTGGGCTAGCACATGAATCATTCCTTCTCCAAACATGGAAACCTGTTGCTTTCATTTATCAATCTCTGCTAGCAAAAAGATAGTATTATCTTTTGTGTCTTGATGGTCAACTTCCTGTTCATCCTCATCACTGATTTCTAGAAAAATTTGAGCTTGTGTCACTGGTTCTTGTGTAACAATGACTTTATCTGGCTATGGTAATTTCTCTTCCTCAACCACTTGTTCTTGTGTGACAACATCTTCTTTCGTGGCCTCATTAGATTGTTTATTTAAATTAGCTATCGTTGGTTCTTGTGTAGTAGTGGTATTCTCAGGCTAGGCTGGTTCAACAGTATTATCCATCACTGGTTCTTGTGTTAAAGTGAAAAAATCATGTATATCCTTATTTGACCGCGTATTTAAATCAGGTACCACTGGTTCTTGTGTTATAATGGAATTCTAAGGTGTTTCAACAATCTTCTTTTCTTCTTCCTTAGACATTGGTTCTTGTGTGGCAATGAAATTCTTTCTCTGTGATACCTCATCCATCTCTTCTTGTATTTTGATTAGTCCCAAATATGAGGGCTCAAAAAGGGTCACCTCATATCTATCCAATATATAAATATCCCCACACTCATGACACAAATATTCCTTAAATGTTTCCTATGTTTCAACCTCCTCTGATGGCACAACTTTTCCTCCTAAAATATGGGATTCTTGTACTAATAAATACAGATAATGAGGAAGAGGCCTTTGGGATCCATTTTATTCTTTTAGAATTTCCAATTTCCCCGTAAGCCTCTGAAATTCTCTCTTCAATTTATCATTCTCAAATAATAGGGTATGAATCTGACTTTTATCTCTTTCAACAACAGGTTCTTGTGTTTCAACAACTCTTTGATTTGGGCTCAAGTTGTCAAATGGTTCTTGTGTTACACCGACAACTTCCTATTGTTTTTCATCACCCATTAGTTCTTGTGTAACAATGGGTGAAAGAGGATGCAACACATGAATATCAATTTCTACCATTTTCAGTTTAACTGCTTTTGCTGCGACAACAACCCTGGTTGATGGAAATGATGGAAATGGCCTCTTCCTCCTTAATAGATTTGGCACTGTTTGGGGATGTTTCTCTGATACAATTTCAACTTCATAATTAGGGGAAACATGGGAAGAATAATCATGTAAAGCATATGATTCTTCCTACAACTCAATTACATTCTCGCTTGGAATCACTGTTTCAACCTCCCGAATCTGTTATGGTAGAGTTTCTTCCCTTTTAGGTGACGATGACCTCTCCACACTTAATTCCTTCACTGTATCTCTAGAAGGCATCTTTGTATCTGATCCTTCCCTCATTTCTACCATGGGTTCTTCCACACTTAGTTATTTTTTTACATCCCCTCCTTCGTGTTGTGTTGGTTGATTCTCCTCTATCAACTGCTCATTTTCCTCTGTTATAATGGTAGGTGATTTTTCATGGTTTTGGTGTAGATATTCCTCCATCTGCACTCCAATATATTCCATATGTACATCTTTTGCAATCACAACTCCAGGTGTTATCACCATAACAATTTTAAGATGGAATCCAAGTTGAATTTTTTTAGAGAAGAACTATATTACTATGGAAGTATGATAGTTTGGAGGATCAAGATATATCTGGCGGCGTATGGAAAAGTATAGTGGAGGTTCGAAAGGTAGGAATCGATAGACCGTCGATCTTGAAAGTGGCCCAGATCAATGGCTAAGGCGCATATCAAGGAATGAAGCAGTGTGGAAAATAATCACTTGAAGGTGGGTCAGGGAAAACTGTCATGGTTTTATCCGTGGATGTGTGGTGCCTTTAGAGGTACATCGAGGTGAAAAGAAGTCTGACTAAAACCAGTTTCTCCAACCCCTGATTTCAAATTTTTTTGGATCGAGGTGGACCATAGATATTAGAGCTATCCAAATCAATGGTTGAAGCTCATATCGATGATTGAAGTAGCGCAAAGATTAATCAGTTGAGGGCGGGTCAGGGAAAACTGTCATGGTTTTATTTGTGGATGCATGTCGCCTCTAGAGGTACATCGGGGCGAAAAGCGATCCACCTAAAAATGTTTTCTCCAACCCCCGATGTCGATGGGAAAGTATAAAAGGAGGAACCCTGACATTATTTTATGATATTTTGAAGCATTCAAACGTTCAGAAATTGGCACAAAGAATCCATTTGAAACTCAAGATCAGAACTGAATCAGATTCATGCTTCCTTCACCGCTTAACATGTATTTTTCACCATGGCCGCTAATCCTATTTTTTTATCCGTGAATGAACAAGACATCTCCTCAAGAGAAGAATCCCTAATTAACAGAGACTTTAACATTTTCGACACAAAGATAATAGTTTCACCCTTTTCTGTATCCAGATTGAATTTGTTAGATAATGTAGGAACGCAGATACCTTTCCTCGAAGTGGCTCAAGCCTCCATCACCCCTTACGTCGTAGAAGTAGTCTTTCCTTTCCCTAAATTTTTAAGCTGGTGTGCAGAGTGATATTCTTAGGAAGAAAGAGTCATTTTGAATAAATTAGGGTCAGAGTTTTTATGTGAAATAGACAGTCCATCGCTCTAGCACACCTTCAGTATACCAGAGTCATCCCCCATAGTGTGAGATCCCTTTGAGGAACAAAAAATGATCATGATCTATAGAGAATGCCCAACATAAGTAAAAAATCTATTTCTATAGACCATTGTCAAGCCTGAACACCATTCAGAAAGTTTTTCATTACTTGCAAGTGTAAGCGTCATGGTCATCAAAGCCCAGTGGGCTTGTTCTCTGCTAAGACAAATTTTAGGGTTGGACAATGACAAGTTTGTGGTAGAAGTCATGTTAGGTTTCCTATTGATTTTGTTTCTCTCTAGCCAGTTGGTCTATGTCAGGTTTGAAAAATTTATTGTTGACAATATGCATCAACAACTAGTTAACTTCAATTCATTGAGACACTTCAGATACTACACCCACTTGTTGAGAATGTTTTTGGAATCTAACAAAACTGAATTTCTTGAGACTTCATTTATTTCGACTGAGTGTAAAAGGATCACCATGCTTATTTTCATCAATAAGATTATGTCCAGGGTGTACAGTCTTATTTTCGGTTTAGATCTGCCAAGGGTTCTGGATGAAATGAAAATCTCTTTACAACCAAATCTAGAGAGCAAGATAGGATATTGGATGTTGTTCATACAATCTACTATGATCTGGGTATATGGATATCATGAAGGACCTTATATTTTATCAGTCTTTCTGACTCCCAGAATCTTTGCTTTGGAGTTCATAAGACAAAGGATCATCTCAGAGACTGAGCATTTTTTGAAAGCGCACAAGGCTTCTAACTTAAAGTTTCCTTTCATAGTTGGACCCTTTGTGATAAAGAACCCGTCTTATTTTCCTCAGATCCAATCCAAGATCAATGAATTCGGGTTCACACAATCGCAGGGGAGAAAATATGATCTACATTAGATCATATCAAAGAGGAGATTAGTGAGCAAACAGGCCCCTATGAACATGAGCATATTGAAGGATTCGATAAGCTAGCCAATCTAGAAACTTGTGTAGATATGGAGGTCACTCTACAGCATGATCAGACAAAACATACAAAAACAACCTCTCAGTAGAGCCCAACACAGAAAATTTTCCCTAGGTTGGTTTTCAAAGCTCCTAAAATGAGTGTCTATAATAAGAAGAGCAGTTCAGAGGCCCTGGGTGCCAGTAGCCAGCAAGATACTCTCAAGAAATCGAAAATCACATCATCCTCTCAAATTGTCAACATGGAAGAAGAAGAGCCCAAAGGGAAAACATTCATGGAGATGGTGGAAGGTGAAACCAAGAATGAATATGTTGTTACATGAAGCATGCCACAAAGTGAAAGTAGCACAAAGGTTTTTAGCAGCAGGAAACACATATTTAGCTAGATACCTAGGGCATTTTATCAGTCCAAGGAAGATTTAATGAACCAGTATGTTGTGAAGGGAAGTATGGCCAATAGTGAAATAAGAGACCTTTTACCTGAAGTAGAGAAGACTTCCCGGAATAAGGCTTCTTTACTCTCAGTCAGGGATGTGGAAAGAAAGACATTTAACATAGTAGTGGCTGATGATGATAAGATGTCTGAGATCAAAATGCACTATGAAAATATTGGGGCCCCTGACAAAGTAAAGTTCCACAGGAATGTTAGCAACATGCTATATTCCGACTATTTGAGCTTAGGTATGAGGGTTGCAATATTGACAATGCATGCACTCAAACTAGATGGACAATTGAAGCAGGAAAAGGCGTCCATCAAGGCCTGGATGAGACAGGTCAAAATGTTAGAATCTGAAGGCCCTCAAGGGGTAAAATCTTCTCTGGATGAGAAATATAAGATGATCCAAAGCCTAAAGAAAAAGCTGAAGATGTCCCCTACAGATCATCCACAAACAACAGAGTTAACTATTTTGGAACAGGAGAAGGAAAAATTCAGACAAGAGGCACTCAATTACAAACTAAAGTGTTGCAGTTGGAAAAGGAGAAAGAGAATTGGTCACAAGCATAGGCAATAACATCAGATATGGATGTCATTGTAACTGCTAATATAGAGGTTGGGTCAAGCACTGAGGGGTTAGTCCAAGATATGTCCCAGGTAAGCTTAAAAATAGGGGAGATCAAGGGTCTCAAAGAGGTCATAGAAAAGTTGAAACAAGAAATGAAAGTGAAAGATGAGAAGATGGATCAACTCCATAGAGATAATCAAGATTTGCAAGAGAGAGTGAGAAAGATGAAAACCAGGTTAAAGGGAAAAACACTATTACAGGGAGCCAAACATGTGATATGGGATGTTATTGCTGCAGAGGCTGCTAAATTCTGGGTTTATTTTAATTTATAAGTGACAAAGATAGCATGGTTGCTACGGCTCGGAGCAGGTGCACTGTTGTTAATGAAGTGTTAGCCAAGAAGCCCTCGAAATGGGCCCAAAATGCTATTGACTTGCTAAATTCTATGCCAACTGTTGATCTCCAAAATATCGGGGTAAAGGATAAGAATGTGTTGATCATTTCATCCAGGAGGATCATCGCCAAGCACAACATGCTCAGATCGGTCCAGAACAAAGCTATGGAAATGGAGCATAGCATACAAGAGTTTAAGGATACATTTGAAGAATTGTTTATCAAAGGCCTCCCACCATTTTGGGATGGAAAAGGTTCATTATACAATCAAGAAGACTACAATTCTATCCTCATTTAGTGCAAAATGGACCATTCTAAATTTGAAGCTATGGAAGAAAGTCTGAAAGGCCCAAGTCTAGTAGAGTATTTGGCTACAGACTTTGAAATTTTGAATAAGTTCAAACCAGTGAAAGTTGGTCTGCCGACTATGTCCTATGCCACATGCATTGACTTGGAGATCTTGATTAAAGAGATGATGGACTACGAAATCCCATCTAATTCGCAATGGAAGGAAATCGTGTGGCTGGGTAAGACAAAGTGCAATATCACCGGAACCAGTAAGTGATCCCCAGGTGTCACCAAATTTGTAGATCCAGCAGAAGACCAGAGTGAGACAGATGGCACGAAGGAAGCTGAGCAGTCAGAGAAATTGCTCCTCAATTTTGAAACACTTTTTGTTAATCATTGTAAATCGGTTCATATACCGAAACTGTCAATCAGAATAGTTTCAATTAGTTTCAAAAGCTGAAACACTTCAGTTTCAGCCATTGTAATCTAATTGTATAAATATTGGGACACTTGAATGAATTAATGTTGGCAGAAGTGCAAGAGAACCTTTTGGTTGTATCAAACTCTATTTGTAAATTTTCTGAATATGAATTGAATATAAATGCAGAAGATTTTGAAGTCTCTATGAAAATATTCTAAAGGGTGGTGATATGAGATTTGTTTCCCTTCATCGTATCTATTTCCTGTAACTTGTCATTTCATTTACATTTTATTCTGTTTAAATTGGAGAGTTAAAGGAACATAATTCATCTTGTGATGATCTCGGCTAGAGCAATTTAAACTGTGTGATTGTCTTCTTAACTAATTTAGAATTCATTTCAGTAATGATTTGATGTAGTTATTTGTTTTCTTTATCTTCCTACACTCTATTTAAATTTAAGGATAAATTAGATTAATCGCCTCATTTAGCCTTTATCCTCTGGAGAGTTCTATCAGTCGATGCATTATTTTCATTCACTTTCAGAATTTTGACTCCATAGCCCTGAGTGTTCCTCCCCTTCCTTGCCAACAACTTTATTAAACCCCCCCCAAAAAAACCAAATCTAGCCACCAATTCCCAAAGAAATATCAAGTGACACGAGAGAGCCCTCTCTGAGTTGAGTAGGCTAGTACCTCAACTCTAAAGCTGGTTGAAACAACGACCTCTATCATTTGTCTATCAGCCAGACAAAATTTACAGAGTGCTAACATTCTAGCACCGTTGCCGGGGAGGAAATTGAAAATATTGCCTAGGAAAATGACTTAAAGCTTTAGTTTGATCCCTGAGGGTGACAGTGGATCAAATACTTTATTGGATGAGATTATTTTTACCAATGTGACTCTATTAATCAGAGACCAGTTGCAACACACCGTGTGATATATAAATCCTGGCTCCTAAAAAAATCCATACCAGGAGCAACCCAGAACTAGAAGCTGCAATCCCTGTGTTTGACCCAGAAAATATCATGCATAAAAGAAAAGGAAATAGATTAACCCTAGTGTTGCATCCAGACCGATATTTTCCTTTTTCCAAAGACGAAGTGACTAGCATTGAAGACCTTGAGTTTGACATGAGATTTGAACAACCCCTGTCCATGGAAAAATCTAAATCTCGTTTAAACGAGACCATCTTTGACAAAAAGAGATTCCAGGATCTGATTCTAGCTGCCTCTATCAAGCTTGTAGTGATCCCTACTTGAAACCAACGCCCTCTCTAGCCCCTCACCACAGCCATGGCAGCTAGATTTGCTCCCCTCATATTGCCTACTCAATTGCATGATTTGCCTCAAGACTACAACCTAAGGATCAAACTATATGATGCTGAAGGTAATATATCGGCTCAGAAGCATCTAGACTAGTTCATTGATTTCATAGACTTGGAAGAAGTAGACTTTGAATATGTAAAAATGAGGTTTTTTACGCAAAGTCTTACAAGAGATGTGAGGAAGTGGTTCAGATCCCTTCCACCAGGTAGTATCGCAGATTTCGAAGCCTTTGAAACAAGCTTCCTTGCAAAATGGGGAGATAAGAAAAATCCCCTTCAGTTCAACCTGACAACCACGTTGATTGAACATTTATGGTGGCAGTTGGTTAATTTATTCAGGGATGATGGGATACCCCCTAACTTGAACTAATGGTATTGGTCGTCTGTTGGTGATGTGGAAGGGCCCGAAACAATGATTATTTCACAGTATCATGCCAAACACATGTCACAGTGACCAGTCATATATGTAGGTTGTAAACCATGGACACATACATGTGGGAACTTATGGACGAAAATCAAAATCTGATGTGGCGATCATGTTCAGTTGCCCAATCAGTGTTATCAATACCTTCCATTAATAGATACTTATTACTGACGACCATGAATGAAAATGGTGGAGTAACTTTGCCACTTGGATATGTTGGAATTGGTGGGGCCATATTCTTCTACATGCATGTTTCAACATGGTGTTTCAAGAATCAACACAATGTTTTAGGAATCAACACAGTGTTTTAGCACGATGTTTGAGGAAGCAACACAGTGTTTCGGCACGATGTTTCAACACCAACATATCTGCATTCATTTTGATTAATTCTACATAGTCTTCTTCGTGTGTGCAATGTGTTTCATCTAGGTGTTTCAACATGGTTTTCAATACTAGCATATCTGTATATATGTACATCTCCATGGTTTATAGGTATGACTGTGTAATTGCCCAAATTAGGACTAAGGAAACATCATCCTAGTTTACAAGTAAACTATGAATCACTATGAATTAAGTTTTAACATAACACAATTTTGAATGAATAATTAATTGTACCTGCTCCAGGATTAATTTTCTCATAGGAAATGTAAACAATAGGGATGAATTGATACAAGAGAATGATATGAAAATGGCATGGAAATGATAAGGAAAAAGGGCAATTTTAGCACCCAACAATGTCTCACTTGAGTATATTAACATAGTCTTTTTCGTGCATGTTTCAACACCAACATATCTGCATTCATTGAACATTATTATTAATTCAACATAGTCTTCTTCATGATTTCAGCGTGTTTCAACCAGGTTTTTCAGCACGATGTTTCAACACCAACATATATGCATTCATTCTTATTAATTCTGCATAGTCTTCTTCGTGCGTGCAACATTTTTCATCCTGAGCTAGGTGTTTCAACAGCGACATATTTTCATATATGTACATCTCCGTGGTTTACAGGTATGACTGTGTAATCACCCAAATTAGGACTAAGGAAACATCATGATGCAGGAGCATCCTTTCCACCTAAGCATGCGCCAACACTCCAGCACATCAAAGCACATTTAATAAGGGGAGAGGTGTCAACCCTCTCATTTTCCCCTCAATTTTAAAATTTAAATGTAATTAAAATCAAATTAAATTTTGTAAGGCTGGAAGAGCCGAGTCATACCTTTGTGTAGGAAATAGATGAATTCACCTTTATTAGGATTGTGCATATAGATATCGATCATCGCCTTAGATCTGAGAAAGTAAATGATCTTTCAATGTAATATGCCTCAGTAGATAGGCACTATAAATGGTGATTAGAAACCACTAGAGTATTTGGAGGGAAGGATCGAGGAGCCCCTCTTGTATAAAGTGTTGTAATTTATTCCTAGTAGAGGTTTTTGAAAGTAAGTTAGAGTGGAAGAGAATAAGGAGAGGATAGAGTGAGACTCTGTTGCAATCTGAGCCTACACCCATTGTAAACAAACGTCCATGTTAATTAAAAGACAAATTTTTTTCCTACATATGATTCTGTGTGTTTATGTGTTCATGAATGTTATCTTTGTTTTATGAATGTATGTTGTAGATGTATGATAGGTTTCCATATACAGGGTTAAGATAGAATTCACTATATGTTCGAGAGTTGTTAAGTTATTCTAGGTTCTTTAGGCTAAATGCAAGGAGTGCATGACATAGTATCAGAAACTTTGTGAGCCAACACAGGGAATGCGTACCTAAACTCATTCGAGTCAGGGAAGAATGTGCCAAGTGGGCACACCATAATAGTTCACATATCCACCATAATAGTTCACATAGAGAGAGAGAGAGAGAGAGAGAGAGAGATCTTGGATACTTTGAGAGCTCTGCCAGATGGGCATTGAGTAGGTGCAAGTGTGCACAAGTGAACTCTATTTTGAGTTCAAAGAGAAGAGAAGTGTCAAGGAAAAGACACCCCAGAGTTACTGAACACTTTGGTAAACAAACAAGAGATATACTTTAGAGTTGTTGAACACTCTAAAGGAAAGGGCTCAACAAGGAGTTCTTTGAGTAGGTGCAAAGAGTGCTTAGGACCAACACATTCTGAAGTGTTGGGAGAGGTTGAAGGAGCCAGAGTTGTTAAACACTCTGGAGGAAAGGAAATCTGCAAGTGTGCATTGAGCGGATGCAGGAGATGCATCAGTGAACCTGAAGGGTTTTAGGAAGCGGGAGTAAGACACATGCAAGGAGTGCACCAGGACAACACTTAGACAAAGTGTTGAAAGTATGAAGCTGTTTTGAAGGCTCAGTCGAGTGCAACAAGTGCATGAGAGATTCAATTCAAAGTTTTGGGAGAAAGGTTGCCAAGAGGGTAGACCACAAGGTTAAGACTCAGGGGAGAGTCAAGTGCAAGTCCGCACAGAGAGCGCAAGGAGTGTTCCAGGGGTAAAGTATTTCAACTTTACAAAATTCTCAAAATTCTCAAATTCTTATGACTGTTGACCAGTGACAGTTTCATTTTGGAAATGCTATTATGGCAATTTAACTCATCATTAATGTTATTCTAGTGATGCTAATTTATCATATCCGGGTCAACGAGTTTATAATGGAAATATGAAACTTTTAGAGACTGCTCGTCATATGCTTGAAGACAACAATTATATTTTAAAGACAACTAAGGCTTCATCCTTCATGACTGCGCGTGCTTGATAGACGGTGTGTGTATGGTTGTGTTTGATCCAAAGACGGATATTCAATGAACACTTTATTTATAAACAACTATTTCACTGTGTATGACAACGAATCCACATAACAAATATATGATAGTGATTCTTATTTAGTATAACAATTTACTTAACAATTTCATACCGCGATTAAATGTGGCACATAGTCAACAGACGGTGAATCCATACCATAACCTTCATGACAAGGATTTAAAGTTTAACATTTTTGCTAAATTTGTTTTATACTTATGGTAAAAATAAACATCGATACATTGATGGTTAAATGGATATTTTGATCAAGCACAAAAATTTTATTAATGGTTAGCGCAACATTTATTTTATTAGTAGCATAGCGAATTCATGAGATTTTAAATCTAATGCGCTACAAAGATATATAATATCTATTGTGTGGCAGTGAGTTAGTATTTAATGGGCGAGATATAATACATAATTACCTTAACTAACTTATCCCTTGCATGATTGAGCTTGAGGAAAATAAAGGTAGATTGTTTATACAAGGAAGATAACAACATTTATTAATAATGAATGACATACAAGTTTGTGTTGTTGATTTTATAAAAAATAATAGGATATCATTGTTAGACAAGTTATAATATTGAGATAATAGGATTTGTCGGTTATAATAGTTCACTACTCACACTTAGACTTCATGCTTAATAATTATGTTTTATGTTTGTTGTCGAGTTGTTAAATAGCGTGCGCAAATTAATTAAGCGATGCCATCTGCGTCCTTTCGACCTGTTGCTTGGGGGCATAGGTGTAGTCTTCTTGTCAGTTATTACGGATCCTAGCACATTGGATTTATATTGATTCCTTGGTCCATATAGGTTATGTTGCGCAAAGTTACTATCACACCTATCACCTGGGGATGACATGATTCCTGATGAGAGGATCATGGTGCACCCTATTGGGCAGAGGTGAATGATAACTTGGCGAGAGTCTGTGCTTCCCGTTGTGGGTGTTGTTGATCGTTGTAAGTCGTTGTTGGCACTTGGTGTTAAGAACCAAAGACTGAATACAAAATCACCACACTAGATGTACAAGAACAATATAGAAAATCACAACTTTATTATAGAAACCCTTGAGGTAGGGCAACACCATACAATGGATCCTATTATGGAAGGGATCCTCTCTTGTTCACTTGCCTCTTCGAGGGGGCTTCCTCCTAATGAGCTTCAGCTCCAAACACAATAATTCTCTTCATGTCTCATTACATTGCTTGAACCCCCTTATATAGTCCTACCATCACCTAAGAACATTCTAGAGGAGGAATCTTCTAGAAGTAGAACCTTCTAAGAAGTCCTCTTACATTTATTATATCTAACTACCATAGTGGGCTTTATTTAATAATATAGTGGACCTAGTCCACCTTACATTGAATG